>JAJVHD010000073.1:0-459675 GCA_022207745.1 Brachionus rubens | reverse complement strand
TTTCTAAATCATCAATCAGATTGTGGATATCTTTTACCAATCAAAAACTATCACCAAAAAATTGATTGATTAGTGATTGTCGAAAATTGATTAATCAATCAATCAATCTTTTCAGTTTTGTGTCAGCTTTCTAAATCATCAATCAGATTGTGGATATCTTTTACCAATCAAAAACTATCACCAAAAAATTGATTTATTAGTGATTGTCGAAAATTGATTAATCAATCAATCAATCTTTTCAGTTTTGTGTCAGCTTTCTAAATCATCAATCAGATTGTGGATATCTTTTACCAATCAAAAACTATCACCAAAAAATTGATTTATTAGTGATTGTCGAAAATTGATTAATCAATCAATCAATCTTGTTCAGTTTTGTGTCAGCTTTCTAAATCATCAATCAGATTGTGGATATCTTTTACCAATCAAAAACTATCACCAAAAAATTGATTTATTAGTGATTGTCGAAAATTGATTAATCAATCAATCAATCTTGTTCAGTTTTGTGTCAGCTTTCTAAATCATCAATCAGATTTTGGATATCTTTTACCAATCAAAAGTTATCACCAAAAAATTGATTGATTAGTGATTGTCGAAAATTGATTAATCAATCAATCAATCTTGTTCAGTTTTGTGTCAGCTTTCTAAATCATCAATCAGATTGTGGATATCTTTTACCAATCAAAAGTTATCACCAAAAAATTGATTGATTAGTGATTGTCGAAAATTGATTAATCAATCAATCAATCTTGTTCAGTTTTGTGTCAGCTTTCTAAATCATCAATCAGATTTTGGATATCTTTTACCAATCAAAAGTTATCACCAAAAAATTGATTGATTAGTGATTGTCGAAAATTGATTAATCAATCAATCAATCTTGTTCAGTTTTGTGTCAGCTTTCTAAATCATCAATCAGATTTTGGATATCTTTTACCAATCAAAAGTTATCACCAAAAAATTGATTTATTAGTGATTGTCGAAAATTGATTAATCAATCAATCAATCTTTTCAGTTTTGTGTCAGCTTTCTAAATCATCAATCAGATTGTGGATATCTTTTACCAATCAAAAACTATCACCAAAAAATTGATTTATTAGTGATTGTCGAAAATTGATTAATCAATCAATCAATCTTGTTCAGTTTTGTGTCAGCTTTCTAAATCATCAATCAGATTGTGGATATCTTTTACCAATCAAAAACTATCACCAAAAAATTGATTTATTAGTGATTGTCGAAAATTGATTAATCAATCAATCAATCTTGTTCAGTTTTGTGTCAGCTTTCTAAATCATCAATCAGATTTTGGATATCTTTTACCAATCAAAAGTTATCACCAAAAAATTGATTGATTAGTGATTGTCGAAAATTGATTAATCAATCAATCAATCTTGTTCAGTTTTGTGTCAGCTTTCTAAATCATCAATCAGATTTTGGATATCTTTTACCAATCAAAAGTTATCACCAAAAAATTGATTGATTAGTGATTGTCGAAAATTGATTAATCAATCAATCAATCTTGTTCAGTTTTGTGTCAGCTTTCTAAATCATCAATCAGATTGTGGATATCTTTTACCAATCAAAAGTTATCACCAAAAAATTGATTGATTAGTGATTGTCGAAAATTGATTAATCAATCAATCAATCTTGTTCAGTTTTGTGTCAGCTTTCTAAATCATCAATCAGATTTTGGATATCTTTTACCAATCAAAAGTTATCACCAAAAAATTGATTGATTAGTGATTGTCGAAAATTGATTAATCAATCAATCAATCTTGTTCAGTTTTGTGTCAGCTTTCTAAATCATCAATCAGATTTTGGATATCTTTTACCAATCAAAAGTTATCACCAAAAAATTGATTGATTAGTGATTGTCGAAAATTGATTAATCAATCTTGTTCAGTTTTGTGTCAGCTTTCTAAATCATCAATCAGATTGTGGATATCTTTTACCAATCAAAAGTTATCACCAAAAAATTGATTGATTAGTGATTGTCGAAAATTGATTAATCAATCAATCAATCTTGTTCAGTTTTTGAAAGCTTTCTAAATCATCAATCAGATTGTGGATATCTTTTACCAATCAAAAGTTATCACCAAAAAATTGATTGATTAGTGATTGTCGAAAATTGATTATCAATCAATCAATCTTGTTCAGTTTTGTGTCAGCTTTCTAAATCATCAATCAGATTGTGGATATCTTTTACCAATCAAAAACTATCACCAAAAAATTGATTTATTAGTGATTGTCGAAAATTGATTAATCAATCAATCAATCTTGTTCAGTTTTGTGTCAGCTTTCTAAATCATCAATCAGATTTTGGATATCTTTTACCAATCAAAAGTTATCACCAAAAAATTGATTGATTAGTGATTGTCGAAAATTGATTAATCAATCAATCAATCTTGTTCAGTTTTGTGTCAGCTTTCTAAATCATCAATCAGATTGTGGATATCTTTTACCAATCAAAAGTTATCCAATCAATCTTGTTAAGTTTTGTGTCAGCTTTCTAAATCATCAATCAGATTTTGGATATCTTTTACCAATCAAAAGTTATCACCAAAAAATTGATTGATTAGTGATTGTCGAAAATTGATTAATCAATCAATCAATCTTGTTCAGTTTTGTGTCAGCTTTCTAAATCATCAATCAGATTGTGGATATCTTTTACCAATCAAAAGTTATCACCAAAAAATTGATTGATTAGTGATTGTCGAAAATTGATTAATCAATCAATCAATCTTGTTCAGTTTTGTGTCAGCTTTCTAAATCATCAATCAGATTTTGGATATCTTTTACCAATCAAAAGTTATCACCAAAAAATTGATTGATTAGTGATTGTCGAAAATTGATTAATCAATCAATCAAACTTGTTCAGTTTTGTGTCAGCTTTCTAAATCATCAATCAGATTGTGGATATCTTTTACCAATCAAAAGTTATCACCAAAAAATTGATTGATTAGTGATTGTCGAAAATTGATTAATCAATCAATCAATCTTGTTCAGTTTTGTGTCAGCTTTCTAAATCATCAATCAGATTGTGGATATCTTTTACCAATCAAAAGTTATCACCAAAAAAATTGATTGATTAGTGATTGTCGAAAATTGATTAATCAATCAATCAATCTTGTTCAGTTTTGTGTCAGCTTTCTAAATCATCAATCAGATTGTGGATATCTTTTACCAATCAAAAGTTATCACCAAAAAATTGATTGATTAGTGATTGTCGAAAATTGATTAATCAATCAATCAAACTTGTTCAGTTTTGTGTCAGCTTTCTAAATCATCAATCAGATTGTGGATATCTTTTACCAATCAAAAGTTATCACCAAAAAATTGATTGATTAGTGATTGTCGAAAATTGATTAATCAATCTTGTTCAGTTTTGTGTCAGCTTTCTAAATCATCAATCAGATTGTGGATATCTTTTACCAATCAAAAGTTATCACCAAAAAATTGATTGATTAGTGATTGTCGAAAATTGATTAATCAATCAATCAATCTTGTTCAGTTTTGTGTCAGCTTTCTAAATCATCAATCAGATTGTGGATATCTTTTACCAATCAAAAGTTATCACCAAAAAATTGATTGATTAGTGATTGTCGAAAATTGATTAATCAATCAATCAATCTTGTTCAGTTTTGTGTCAGCTTTCTAAATCATCAATCAGATGGTGGATATCTTTTACCAATCAAAAGTTATCACAAAAAAAATTGATTGATTAGTGATTGTCGAAAATTGATTAATCAATCAATCTTGTTCAGTTTTGTGTCAGCTTTCTAAATCATCAATCAGATTGTGGATATCTTTTACCAATCAAAAGTTATCACCAAAAAATTGATTGATTAGTGATTGTCGAAAATTGATTAATCAATCAATCAATCTTGTTCAGTTTTGTGTCAGCTTTCTAAATCATCAATCAGATTGTGGATATCTTTTACCAATAAAAAGTTATCACCAAAAAATTGATTGATTAGTGATTGTCGAAAATTGATTAATCAATCAATCAATCTTGTTCAGTTTTGTGTCAGCTTTCTAAATCATCAATCAGATTGTGGATATCTTTTACCAATCAAAAGTTATCACCAAAAAATTGATTGATTAGTGATTGTCGAAAATTGATTAATCAATCAATCAATCTTGTTCAGTTTTGTGTCAGCTTTCTAAATCATCAATCAGATTGTGGATATCTTTTACCAATCAAAAGTTATCACCAAAAAATTGATTGATTAGTGATTGTCGAAAAGTGATTAATCAATCAATCATTCTTTTTCAGTTTTGTGTCAGCTTTCTAAATCATCAATCAGATTTTGGATATCTTTTACCAATCAAAAGTTATCACCAAAAAATTGATTGATTAGTGATTGTCGAAAATTGATTAATCAATCAATCAATCTTGTTCAGTTTTGTGTCAGCTTTCTAAATCATCAATCAGATTGTGGATATCTTTTACCAATCAAAAGTTATCACCAAAAAATTGATTGATTAGTGATTTTCGAAAATTGATTAATCAATCAATCAATCTTGTTCAGTTTTGTGTCAGCTTTCTAAATCATCAATCAGATTGTGGATATCTTTTACCAATCAAAAGTTATCACCAAAAAATTGATTGATTAGTGATTGTCGAAAATTGATTAATCAATCAATCAATCTTGTTCAGTTTTGTGTCAGCTTTCTAAATCATCAATCAGATTGTGGATATCTTTTACCAATCAAAAGTTATCACCAAAAAATTGATTGATTAGTGATTGTCGAAAATTGATTAATCAATCAATCAATTTAGTTCAGTTTTTGGTCAGCTTTCAGAATAATTAATCAGAAAATGCATAACTTTTACCAAAAAAAAGTTATGACCAAAAAATGATTGATTAGTGTTTTTCGAATTTTGATTAATCAATCAATCAATTTAGTTCAGTTTTGTGTCAGCTTTCTAAATCATCAATCAGATTGTGGATATCTTTTACCAATCAAAAGTTATCACCAAAAAATTGCTTGATTAGTGATTGTCGAAAATTGATTAATCAATCAATCAATCTTGTTCAGTTTTGTGTCAGCTTTCTAAATAATCACCATTCAGATTGTGGATATCTTTTACCAAATCAAAAGGTTATCACCAAAAAATTGATTGATTTGTGATTGTCGAAAATTTGTTAATCAATCAATCAGTCTTGTTCAGTTTTTGTGTCAGCTTTCCTAAATCAATCAATCAGATTGTGTTATCATTTTACGCAATCAATAAGTTATCACCAAAAAATTGATTGATTAGTGATTGTTCGAAAAATTGATTAATCAATTCAATCAATCTTGTTCAGTTGTTGTGTCCAGCCTTTCTAAATCATCAATCCAGATTGTGGATATCTTTTACCAATTCAAAAAGTTATCACGAAAAAATTGATTTGATTAGTGATTGGTCTGAAAATTGATTAATCAATGCAATCAATCTTGTTTCAGTTTTGTGTCAGCTTTCTAAATCATCAATCAGATTTTGGATATCTTTTACCAATCAAAAATTATACACCAAAAAATAATTGTTTAGTGATTGTCGAAAATGGATTAATCAATCAATCAATTTAGTTCAGTTTTTGGTCAGCTTTCTAAATCATCAATCAGATTTTGGATATCTTTTACCAATCAAAAGTTATCACCAAAAAATTGATTGATTAGTGATTGTCGAAAATTGATTAATCAATCAATCAATCTTGTTCAGTTTTGTGTCAGCTTTCTAAATCATCAATCAGATTTTGGATATCTTTTACCAATCAAAAGTTATCACCAAAAAATTGATTGATTAGTGATTGTCGAAAATTGATTAATCAATCAATCAATCTTGTTCAGTTTTGTGTCAGCTTTCTAAATCATCAATCAGATTTTGGATATCTTTTACCAATCAAAAGTTATCACCAAAAAATTGATTGATTAGTGATTGTCGAAATTTAATTAATCAATCAATCAATCTTGTTCAGTTTTGTGTCAGCTTTCTAAATCATCAATCAGATTTTGGATATCTTTTACCAATCAAAAGTTATCACCAAAAAATTGATTGATTAGTGATTGTCGAAAATTGATTAATCAATCAATCAATCTTGTTCAGTTTTGTGTCAGCTTTCTAAATCATCAATCAGATTGTGGATATCTTTTACCAATCAAAAGTTATCACCAAAAAATTGATTGATTAGTGATTGTCGAAAATTGATTAATCAATCAATCAATCTTGTTCAGTTTTGTGTCAGCTTTCTAAATCATCAATCAGATTGTGGATATCTTTTACCAATCAAAAGTTATCACGAAAAAATTGATTGATTAGTGATTGTCGAAAATTGATTAATCAATCAATCCATCTTGTTCAGTTTTGTGTCAGCTTTCTAAATCATCAATCAGATTGTGGATATCTTTTACCAATCAAAAGTTATCACAAAAAAATTGATTGATTAGTGATTGTCGAAAATTGATTAATCAATCAATCAATCTTGTTCAGTTTTGTGTCAGCTTTCTAAATCATCAATCAGATTTTGGATATCTTTTACCAATCAAAAGTTATCACCAAAAAATTGATTGATTAGTGATTGTCGAAATTTGATTAATCAATCAATCAATCTTGTTCAGTTTTGTGTCAGCTTTCTAAATCATCAATCAGATTTTGGATATCTTTTACCAATCAAAAGTTATCACCAAAAAATTGATTGATTAGTGATTGTCGAAAATTGATTAATCAATCAATCAATCTTGTTCAGTTTTGTGTCAGCTTTCTAAATCATCAATCAGATTGTGGATATCTTTTACCAATCAAAAGTTATCACGAAAAAATTGATTGATTAGTGATTGTCGAAAATTGATTAATCAATCAATCCATCTTGTTCAGTTTTGTGTCAGCTTTCTAAATCATCAATCAGATTGTGGATATCTTTTACCAATCAAAAGTTATCACCAAAAAATTGATTGATTAGTGATTGTCGAAAATTGATTAATCAATCAATCAATCTTGTTCAGTTTTGTGTCAGCTTTCTAAATCATCAATCAGATTTTGGATATCTTTTACCAATCAAAAGTTATCACCAAAAAATTGATTGATTAGTGATTGTCGAAATTTGATTAATCAATCAATCAATCTTGTTCAGTTTTGTGTCAGCTTTCTAAATCATCAATCAGATTTTGGATATCTTTTACCAATCAAAAGTTATCACCAAAAAATTGATTGATTAGTGATTGTCGAAAATTGATTAATCAATCAATCAATCTTGTTCAGTTTTGTGTCAGCTTTCTAAATCATCAATCAGATTGTGGATATCTTTTACCAATCAAAAGTTATCACCAAAAAATTGATTGATTAGTGATTGTCGAAAATTGATTAAACAATCAATCAATCTTGTTCAGTTTTGTGTCAGCTTTCTAAATCATCAATCAGATTGTGGATATCTTTTACCAATCAAAAGTTATCACCAAAAAATTGATTGATTAGTGATTGTCGAAAATTGATTAATCAATCAATCAATCTTGTTCAGTTTTGTGTCAGCTTTCTAAATCATCAATCAGATTGTGGATATCTTTTACCAATCAAAAGTTATCACGAAAAAATTGATTGATTAGTGATTGTCGAAAATTGATTAATCAATCAATCCATCTTGTTCAGTTTTGTGTCAGCTTTCTAAATCATCAATCAGATTGTGGATATCTTTTACCAATCAAAAGTTATCACCAAAAAATTGATTGATTAGTGATTGTCGAAAATTGATTAATCAATCAATCAATCTTGTTCAGTTTTGTGTCAGCTTTCTAAATCATCAATCAGATTGTGGATATCTTTTACCAATCAAAAGTTATCACCAAAAAATTGATTGATTAGTGATTGTCGAAATTTGATTAATCAATCAATCAATCTTGTTCAGTTTTGTGTCAGCTTTCTAAATCATCAATCAGATTGTGGATATCTTTTACCAATCAAAAGTTATCACCAAAAAATTGATTGATTAGTGATTGTCGAAAATTGATTAATCAATCAATCCATCTTGTTCAGTTTTGTGTCAGCTTTCTAAATCATCAATCAGATTGTGGATATCTTTTACCAATCAAAAGTTATCACCAAAAAATTGATTGATTAGTGATTGTCGAAAATTGATTAATCAATCAATCAATCTTGTTCAGTTTTGTGTCAGCTTTCTAAATCATCAATCAGATTTTGGATATCTTTTACCAATCAAAAGTTATCACCAAAAAATTGATTGATTAGTGATTGTCGAAAATTGATTAATCAATCAATCAATCTTGTTCAGTTTTGTGTCAGCTTTCTAAATCATCAATCAGATTGTGGATATCTTTTACCAATCAAAAGTTATCACCAAAAAATTGATTGATTAGTGATTGTCGAAATTTAATTAATCAATCAATCAATCTTGTTCAGTTTTGTGTCAGCTTTCTAAATCATCAATCAGATTGTGGATATCTTTTACCAATCAAAAGTTATCACGAAAAAATTGATTGATTAGTGATTGTCGAAAATTGATTAATCAATCAATCCATCTTGTTCAGTTTTGTGTCAGCTTTCTAAATCATCAATCAGATTGTGGATATCTTTTACCAATCAAAAGTTATCACCAAAAAATTGATTGATTAGTGATTGTCGAAATTTGATTAATCAATCAATCAATCTTGTTCAGTTTTGTGTCAGCTTTCTAAATCATCAATCAGATTGTGGATATCTTTTACCAATCAAAAGTTATCACGAAAAAATTGATTGATTAGTGATTGTCGAAAATTGATTAATCAATCAATCCATCTTGTTCAGTTTTGTGTCAGCTTTCTAAATCATCAATCAGATTGTGGATATCTTTTACCAATCAAAAGTTATCACCAAAAAATTGATTGATTAGTGATTGTCGAAAATTGATTAATCAATCAATCAATCTTGTTCAGTTTTGTGTCAGCTTTCTAAATCATCAATCAGATTTTGGATATCTTTTACCAATCAAAAGTTATCACCAAAAAATTGATTGATTAGTGATTGTCGAAAATTGATTAATCAATCAATCAATCTTGTTCAGTTTTGTGTCAGCTTTCTAAATCATCAATCAGATTGTGGATATCTTTTACCAATCAAAAGTTATCACCAAAAAATTGATTGATTAGTGATTGTCGAAAATTTATTAATCAATCAATCAATCTTGTTCAGTTTTGTGTCAGCTCTTAAATCATCAATCAGATTTTGGATATCTTTTACCAATCAAAAGTTATCACCAAAAAATTGATTGATTAGTGATTGTCGAAAATTGATTAATCAATCAATCAATCTTGTTCAGTTTTGTGTCAGCTTTCTAAATCATCAATCAGATTGTGGATATCTTTTACCAATCAAAAGTTATCACCAAAAAATTGATTGATTAGTGATTGTCGAAAATTGATTAATCAATCAATCAATCTTGTTCAGTTTTGTGTCAGCTTTCTAAATCATCAATCAGATTTTGGATATCTTTTACCAATCAAAAGTTATCACCAAAAAATTGATTGATTAGTGATTGTCGAAAATTGATTAATCAATCAATCAATCTTGTTCAGTTTTGTGTCAGCTTTCTAAATCATCAATCAGATTTTGGATATCTTTTACCAATCAAAAGTTATCACCAAAAAATTGATTGATTAGTGATTGTCGAAAATTGATTAATCAATCAATCAATCTTGTTCAGTTTTGTGTCAGCTTTCTAAATCATCAATCAGATTGTGGATATCTTTTACCAATCAAAAGTTATCACCAAAAAATTGATTGATTAGTGATTGTCGAAAATTTATTAATCAATCAATCAATCTTGTTCAGTTTTGTGTCAGCTTTCTAAATCATCAATCAGATTTTGGATATCTTTTACCAATCAAAAGTTATCACCAAAAAATTGATTGATTAGTGATTGTCGAAAATTGATTAATCAATCAATCAATCTTGTTCAGTTTTGTGTCAGCTTTCTAAATCATCAATCAGATTGTGGATATCTTTTACCAATCAAAAGTTATCACCAAAAAATTGATTGATTAGTGATTGTCGAAAATTTATTAATCAATCAATCAATCTTGTTCAGTTTTGTGTCAGCTTTCTAAATCATCAATCAGATTTTGGATATCTTTTACCAATCAAAAGTTATCACCAAAAAATTGATTGATTAGTGATTGTCGAAAATTGATTAATCAATCAATCAATCTTGTTCAGTTTTGTGTCAGCTTTCTAAATCATCAATCAGATTTTGGATATCTTTTACCAATCAAAAGTTATCACCAAAAAATTGATTGATTAGTGATTGTCGAAAATTGATTAATCAATCAATCAATCTTGTTCAGTTTTGTGTCAGCTTTCTAAATCATCAATCAGATTTTGGATATCTTTTACCAATCAAAAGTTATCACCAAAAAATTGATTGATTAGTGATTGTCGAAAATTGATTAATCAATCAATCAATCTTGTTCAGTTTTGTGTCAGCTTTCTAAATCATCAATCAGATTGTGGATATCTTTTACCAATCAAAAGTTATCACCAAAAAATTGATTGATTAGTGATTGTCGAAAATTTATTAATCAATCAATCAATCTTGTTCAGTTTTGTGTCAGCTTTCTAAATCATCAATCAGATTTTGGATATCTTTTACCAATCAAAAGTTATCACCAAAAATTGATTGATTAGTGATTGTCGAAAATTGATTAATCAATCAATCAATCTTGTTCAGTTTTGTGTCAGCTTTCTAAATCATCAATCAGATTTTGGATATCTTTTACCAATCAAAAGTTATCACCAAAAAATTGATTGATTAGTGATTGTCGAAAATTGATTAATCAATCAATCAATCTTGTTCAGTTTTTGTGTCAGCTTTCTAAATCATCAATCAGATTTTGGATATCTTTTACCAATCAAAAGTTATCACCAAAAAATTGATTGATTAGTGATTGTCGAAAATTGATTAATCAATCAATCAATCTTGTTCAGTTTTGTGTCAGCTTTCTAAATCATCAATCAGATTTTGGATATCTTTTTACCAATCAAAAGTTATCACCAAAAAATTGATTGATTAGTGATTGTCGAAAATTGATTAATCAATCAATCAATCTTGTTCAGTTTTGTGTCAGCTTTCTAAATCATCAATCAGATTGTGGATATCTTTTACCAATCAAAAGTTATCACCAAAAAATTGATTGATTAGTGATTGTCGAAAATTTATTAATCAATCAATCAATCTTGTTCAGTTTTGTGTCAGCTTTCTAAATCATCAATCAGATTTTGGATATCTTTTACCAATCAAAAGTTATCACCAAAAAATTGATTGATTAGTGATTGTCGAAAATTGATTAATCAATCAATCAATCTTGTTCAGTTTTGTGTCAGCTTTCTAAATCATCAATCAGATTGTGGATATCTTTACCAATCAAAAGTTATTACCAAAAAATTGATTGATTAGTGATTGTCGAAAATTGATTAATCAATCAATCAATCTTGTTCAGTTTTGTGTCAGCTTTCTAAATCATCAATCAGATTTTGGATATTTTTTACCAATCAAAAGTTATCACCAAAAAATTGATTGATTAGTGATTGTCGAAAATTGATTAATCAATCAATCAATCTTGTTCAGTTTTGTGTCAGCTTTCTAAATCATCAATCAGATTTTGGATATCTTTTACCAATCAAAAGTTATCACCAAAAAATTGATTGATTAGTGATTGTCGAAATTTAATTAATCAATCAATCAATCTTGTTCAGTTTTGTGTCAGCTTTCTAAATCATCAATCAGATTGTGGATATCTTTTACCAATCAAAAGTTATCACCAAAAAATTGATTGATTAGTGATTGTCGAAAATTGATTAATCAATCAATCAATCTTGTTCAGTTTTGTGTCAGCTTTCTAAATCATCAATCAGATTGTGGATATCTTTTACCAATCAAAAGTTATCACCAAAAAATTGATTGATTAGTGATTGTCGAAAATTGATTAATCAATCAATCAATCTTGTTCAGTTTTGTGTCAGCTTTCTAAATCATCAATCAGATTGTGGATATCTTTTACCAATCAAAAGTTATCACCAAAAATTGATTGATTAGTGATTGTCGAAAATTGATTAATCAATCAATCAATCTTGTTCAGTTTTGTGTCAGCTTTCTAAATCATCAATCAGATTGTGGATATCTTTTACCAATCAAAAGTTATCACCAAAAAATTGATTGATTAGTGATTGTCGAAAATTGATTAATCAATCAATCAATCTTGTTCAGTTTTGTGTCAGCTTTCTAAATCATCAATCAGATTGTGGATATCTTTTACCAATCAAAAGTTATCACCAAAAAATTGATTGATTAGTGATTGTCGAAAATTGATTAATCAATCAATCAATCAATCTTGTTCAGTTTTGTGTCAGCTTTCTAAATCATCAATCAGATTGTGGATATCTTTTACCAATCAAAAGTTATCACCAAAAAATTGATTGATTAGTGATTGTCGAAAATTGATTAATCAATCAATCAATCTTGTTCAGTTTTGTGTCAGCTTTCTAAATCATCAATCAGATTGTGGATATCTTTTACCAATCAAAAGTTATCACCAAAAAATTGATTGATTAGTGATTGTCGAAAATTGATTAATCAATCAATCAATCTTGTTCAGTTTTGTGTCAGCTTTCTAAATCACCAATCAGATTGTGGATATCTTTTACCAATCAAAAGTTATCACCAAAAAATTGATTGATTAGTGATTGTCGAAAATTGATTAATCAATCAATCAATCTTGTTCAGTTTTGTGTCAGCTTTCTAAATCATCAATCAGATTGTGGATATCTTTTACCAATCAAAAGTTATCACCAAAAAATTGATTGATTAGTGATTGTCGAAAATTGATTAATCAATCAATCAATCTTGTTCAGTTTTGTGTCAGCTTTCTAAATCATCAATCAGATTGTGGATATCTTTTACCAATCAAAAGTTATCACCAAAAAATTGATTGATTAGTGATTGTCGAAAATTGATTAATCAATCAATCAATCTTGTTCAGTTTTGTGTCAGCTTTCTAAATCATCAATCAGATTGTTGATATCTTTTAAAAATCAAAAGTTATCACCAAAAAATTGATTGATTAGTGATTGTCGAAAATTGATTAATCAATCAATCAATCTTGTTCAGTTTTGTGTCAGCTTTCTAAATCCTCAATCAGATTGTGGATATCTTTTACCAATCAAAAGTTATCACCAAAAAATTGATTGATTAGTGATTGTCGAAAATTGATTAATCAATCAATCAATCTTGTTCAGTTTTGTGTCAGCTTTCTAAATCATCAATCAGATTGTGGATATCTTTTACCAATCAAAAGTTATCACCAAAAAATTGATTGATTAGTGATTGTCGAAAATTGATTAATCAATCAATCAATCTTGTTCAGTTTTGTGTCAGCTTTCTAAATCATCAATCAGATTGTGGATATCTTTTACCAATCAAAAGTTATCACCAAAAAATTGATTGATTAGTGATTGTCGAAAATTGATTAATCAATCAATCAATCTTGTTCAGTTTTGTGTCAGCTTTCTAAATCATCAATCAGATTGTTGATATCTTTTAAAAATCAAAAGTTATTACCAAAAAATTGATTGATTAGTGATTGTCGAAAATTGATTAATCAATCAATCAATCTTGTTCAGTTTTGTGTCAGCTTTCTAAATCATCAATCAGATTGTGGATATCTTTTACCAATCAAAAGTTATCACCAAAAAATTGATTGATTAGTGATTGTCGAAATTGATTAATCAATCAATCAATCTTGTTCAGTTTTGTGTCAGCTTTCTAAATCATCAATCAGATTGTGGATATCTTTTACCAATCAAAAGTTATCACCAAAAAATTGATTGATTAGTGATTGTCGAAAATTGATTAATCAATCAATCAATCTTGTTCAGTTTTGTGTCAGCTTTCTAAATCATCAATCAGATTGTGGATATCTTTTACCAATCAAAAGTTATCACCAAAAAATTGATTGATTAGTGATTGTCGAAAATTGATTAATCAATCTTGTTCAGTTTTGTGTCAGCTTTCTTAATCATCAATCAGATTGTGGATATCTTTTACCAATCAAAAGTTATCACCAAAAAATTGATTGATTAGTGATTGTCGAAAATTGATTAATCAATCAATCAATCTTGTTCAGTTTTGTGTCAGCTTTCTAAATCATCAATCAGATTGTGGATATCTTTTACCAATCAAAAGTTATCACCAAAAAATTGATTGATTAGTGATTGTCGAAAATTGATTAATCAATCAATCAATCTTGTTCAGTTTTGTGTCAGCTTTCTAAATCATCAATCAGATTTTGGATATCTTTTACCAATCAAAAGTTATCACCAAAAAATTGATTGATTAGTGATTGTCGAAAATTGATTAATCAATCAATCAATCTTGTTCAGTTTTGTGTCAGCTTTCTAAATCATCAATCAGATTGTGGATATCTTTTACCAATCAAAAGTTATCACCAAAAAATTGATTGATTAGTGATTGTCGAAAATTGATTAATCAATCAATCAATCTTGTTCAGTTTTGTGTCAGCTTTCTAAATCATCAATCAGATTGTGGATATCTTTTACCAATCAAAAGTTATCACCAAAAAATTGATTGATTAGTGATTGTCGAAAATTGATTAATCAATCAATCAATCTTGTTCAGTTTTGTGTCAGCTTTCTAAATCATCAATCAGATTGTGGATATCTTTTACCAATCAAAAGTTATCACCAAAAAATTGATTGATTAGTGATTGTCGAAAATTGATTAATCAATCAATCAATCTTGTTCAGTTTTGTGTCAGCTTTCTAAATCATCAATCAGATTTTGGATATCTTTTACCAATCAAAAGTTATCACCAAAAAATTGATTGATTAGTGATTGTCGAAAATTTATTAATCAATCAATCAATCTTGTTCAGTTTTGTGTCAGCTTTCTAAATCATCAATCAGATTTTGGATATCTTTTACCAATCAAAAGTTATCACCAAAAAATTGATTGATTAGTGATTGTCGAAAATTGATTAATCAATCAATCAATCTTGTTCAGTTTTGTGTCAGCTTTCTAAATCATCAATCAGATTGTGGATATCTTTTACCAATCAAAAGTTATCACCAAAAAATTGATTGATTAGTGATTGTCGAAAATTGATTAATCAATCAATCAATCTTGTTCAGTTTTGTGTCAGCTTTCTAAATCATCAATCAGATTGTGAATATCTTTTACCAATCAAAAGTTATCACCAAAAAATTGATTGATTAGTGATTGTCGAAAATTGATTAATCAATCAATCAATCTTGTTCAGTTTTGTGTCAGCTTTCTAAATCATCAATCAGATTGTGGATATCTTTTACCAATCAAAAGTTATCACCAAAAAATTGATTGATTAGTGATTGTCGAAAATTGATTAATCAATCAATCAATCTTGTTCAGTTTTGTGTCAGCTTTCTAAATCATCAATCAGATTTTGGATATCTTTTACCAATCAAAAGTTATCACCAAAAAATTGATTGATTAGTGATTGTCGAAAATTTATTAATCAATCAATCAATCTTGTTCAGTTTTGTGTCAGCTTTCTAAATCATCAATCAGATTTTGGATATCTTTTACCAATCAAAAGTTATCACCAAAAAATTGATTGATTAGTGATTGTCGAAAATTGATTTTGGATATCTTTTACCAATCAAAAGAGGAGAGGGTCAAATTTTTGTTTTACTTGAAAATAGCTCCGCCTAATAAAGTAAAAAGTTCAAATTCAAAAAAATTCATAATACATGTATGAAATATTTTTAATTTTTGTTTTTAATCTATAAATTTTTTTTTAACGGATTTTCATAAATTCTTAGTTTTTTGAAAAATCTTGACTTAATAAATGAAATATTTAATACCTTTTGGTACAAAGGACTTAGCAACAATGAACCTTTGAGCCTAAGAAAAAGTAAAAATTTTCTCAGCTTTATATCTAGCTTTAAAGAATTTCGAAGGAAGAATTTAAAATTCATATGAATATTCATCATTATCTGAAAGGCTTTAATGGCTTAATTCCTAATTTTTCGGCTAAAAGTTTCAAAGTTTATGCTCGGTATTTTCTTCGTTCAGAACAAATGTATAAAACGAAAACAAAACTTTCAGTTTAGGTCTCTTTTACCCAAAAAAAAAGGTTCTGTTTGCTTGTTGGTTTGTAACTCTGATGAAAGCTATAAGAAAACAATTTAAAGAAAAAAAGATTAAATAAAAATTTAATCAGCATTTATTTATCTTAAAGAAAACAAAACAAAGAATTTATGAAAATCCGTTAAAAAAAAATTTATAGATTAAAAACAAAAATTAAAAATATTTCATACATGTATTATGAATTTTTTTGAATTTGAACTTTTTACTTTATTAGGAGGAGCTATTTTCAAGTTAAACAAAAATTTGACCCCCCTCCTCTCTACTTTGCAATTCACTGTACTATGATATCTAACTGAAAAAAAATAAGCCACAGGAGTGTAACATAGAATAAATTAATATTTTTTTATTACATACAATTACAGGAGTTTGACATACAAAAATTGTATGTTTGACTGGGAATACATTGCTTATTTTTTTGATACTGTTATTTTGGTACTAAACTTTCTATTACTTCAACAAAATTCTCTCTAAATACAATCAAAAAAACTGTCTTCGCTGGTAAAAAAACGACTTAAGCTGAAAGATTACCGTCATGCTTAAGATTATTAAAAAATAGTTTTAAAAATCAATAAACAAAAGGCGACTTGAAGTTAAACTTTTAAAAATTCAAATCTAAAATTTAATTTTTTTTTTCTGTGACACCTTTCCTCCATTTTTTAAATAATTTTTTAGAGCTTATCCGACATTCTAATATATGAATGATTTTTTTTGTTCCTTGATATTTTTCTTTGTAATGTCCGCTCCTGGTGAATGAAATCAAAAAGGCAATAATCAACTTGGAAGATCAGTCAATTTCTAAAAAAGAACTGAACTCTGTTCTAATAAGTATGGCGGTTTTCTTCTCTTCTTTCAAATAAAATTTAGTCTCTTATCTTTTTTTTAAGTCTCAATCGGTTTGATTTAAGAAGAAGTTGGTAAAAAAAAATATTGTTACGGCGTATTCTTTCTAATCTAAAAAATTTAAAATTAAAATAAATTATTTTTCACTCCTAAATCTTTTGTTTTTGGTTCTTCACTTATTAGACGAGAGACTTAAAAGCTTTAATTATTTATTTTAATTCGATATCTCACAGACTAAGCTCATAATTTATCAAAAAGCCATTTTTTTGAAGATATTTGAAATTTGGATATACCTTGGAAATCTCCTAAAAATCATATTTTTTCTAAAAATAAAGGACAAATTTATCTACCTACTTCGATTCCTTATTCGGTTACGCTGGAATCGATCAGAGAGTTACTTTCAAAGCCTTCAAATTGCTAAACGCTTAAGTGCGTTGATATAAGGTGTGTCTTTATTGCAGTTGAACATAATAAACTAACATTTAAATTTCTAAAGAAAAAAAGTAACTCAAAAAGCGTCTTAGTTTCCATCTTCCTCGACCGGATTATTAATAAGCATCTTAAAAAGCGACTAAAAAAGACACCTGAAATGGTATTAAGTGTATGAAATTGTATTACTCTAATGCTTATGCAGTTAAGTGGATCCGATTTCCGTATATCCTTTCAATGAGTCGCGTGCTCTTAAACCTGAGTTTCGGGTTTAAGAAACTCTTAAAATTTTTTACACTAACTTAAAAAAATAATTATGTTTCTAGTATGTTCCTAAAGCTATCGTACAGTAGTAAAAACGTACCAATCGTCTTGCAATCGAATATCTTGAATATTTTGGATTCAAAGAGAGTTAAATTTTTTTTTCTAGATTTTTTATTTGAATTTAAAGGCTAATCTACTTACCGTTTTAAATTTTATGCATATACCCGATTCATTATAAGATTTATTTAGACGTCGTTCTCCGATTAACGCTATTTTAAATTCTTCTAAATCTATCAAATTGTCTCCATTGATGTCCATTTGATTAATAAAATTAAAGCAATCATCTTGTACAGAAAATTTAGTACCCAATTTTTGATTCAAATGAATCAACGCATTTCTCGCCTCACTTGCCGAAATTTGCTGATCATTATTTTGATCCAACAACTCAAACAAATTCGTAACAATACTTAAATACTTCTCATCTTCACTTGACGTAGTCGTATCTCGACAAAACAAACTCTTATAATTAACACAGTCTATGGTGTCCTCACACTCACATAAAAGATCTTTTATTAATTTCAAGTGTTTTTCACTTATTTCGGAGTTGAATGACTTGGAAATAATTTCAGCCCAATTGTCTGTCTGGATCATACCAGTAGAATTATAATCAAAAGCAGAAAATTTTTTCATCATTTCTTCCTCTCTTGCCATTATTAGTCTCTTGAATTGTTTCAGTAAGTAATTGTTGCCCATGGTTACTTCAGTTGAAGACTCTACTTCTGAGTTTTTAAAAGAATAACCTTCGAAAGAGGTTCCTTCAGCTAAAAGCCTAAGAACAGCACCTGAATTTTTGCATCCACAGTAATTCGAAGCTGAAAAAATGGTAAAACATTTAGAGTGATCCTGGCTGAAACCATTAGCTCTCGGTTCATGGCTTCTAATTATTGCCTTGAACGAGTTTTTCTTACAAAAGTTGTCTGTTACATCGAATCCAAAATAACACCCAATGTTTCTTAATTTATTTTTGTGGCAACCTTTTAAACTAGGAGCTGAACGAGGCATGATAATACCGTCTTCTTCACGAATTGGGTCACTCCATAACATGTCACAAACAATTTTACTTTCGTTTTTATACTTCGTTTGTAAAATCTGAATGTTTTCGTACCTGGATCGGTCAATTTGTTCAACCTGATCTAGTTTTAAGTCATCACTGATCCCACCATGAACTATGAAATAGTTCGAATTGGTTACAACGTTTTCTAAACGAGTCGCCAAAGGTAAAGCTGTGAACAAATCATTAGCCGATTTAAAAATCGTTGAACCATATTTTCCGTACATTTGACGACAACTGCTTATAAAATTCGGTCTAAAATTTGGACTTGAATTTATGTTGATAGATTCATGATTTCCACGGTTTAGGAAAACTCTATCAGGACGAATCAAAAATGCGTAAAGGATTGTCAGTAACACTTGCACTTGCTTCGGACCACGGTCGACAAAATCTCCATTAAAAATAAATTTGTACTCACCTCCGGGTATGCCAAATTTTCTAATAATGTGAACAAGGTCATTAAAATGACCGTGTAGGTCTCCAACTATGATGCAACCAGCCTCTGAAGAACTTTCAATTTTGCATACTTGGATGTTAGGAAGTTTTAAAAAACTCTCTTTAGCATCGTTTATGATCTTTAAAGCGTAAAAAGGGTCCAAAAATTGATCATTTTCTAAAGAATTTAACATTAGTAAAAAGTCATTGTCTTCATAATATTGACCTAAATGAACTCCGACATAGTCACTTGCAACTGACGTTGGAATTAAATTAGAATCGATTGAATAAGCTGTTACAAGAAAGTCGAATAATTGAGCGTTTGATACAAAGTCTCGTTCTTGTTCCATCTCGACAATATCCAGGACTTTTTTTAAGGCCTCGTTAATTTCATATTCGTCAATTTTTTGTTCCATTGTAAAAGACCTAGTTATTTTAAATTTTTAGATGGGAAAGAATAATTTGAAGAATTTTTTTCTCAAAAAAAAAAATATTTTGAATTTTAATTAAATTGGTAACTATTATTTTTCATCATAATTACTTCTGTTCAAGTTAAAGAGATGCGCCTGAAAGAATTTTATTATTTTTAAAAAATTCACATTTTTTTAGAAATATACTATTTTGATTGAGAACTTCACCTGGAATCAGTTTTTAAGAAAAAGCAACTTACTCTGGTGATTTGAATGATTGTTTAAATTGATACACCAAGGTATTTTTCGAAATGAAGCAATGTCAATTGATATATCATGTCATTTTAGTTAATTGAATACTAAAAATTTTGATTTGTCCTGCCGAAATGCATTCGCTTACATTTCTTGCGATTCAAATCCATATGCCATTATAGGTTCATTATTAAAAAGTATCTAGGTTTTGTTGAAGGCTGACTTTCAACTCGATGCTGACTAAATTATTTCTATTAGCTTACCATATTATGCTTTAAGAAAGTAAAAGCATCGTAAGAAGTCAAGTCGTTAATTTATAGAGCTTTAGAGCAAACAATTTTCGTCCGAAAAGCTAATCATGTGGAACTAAATTAGACTACTTTAAGGATAATAAAGTTTAATCGACTACTTAGGAAAAGTTGTCACATATTTTCCGAAAATGATGTCAATAGGTTAATTTTGTTACAAAGTTTTGATAATTTCCCTCAAAAATTATTTATTTTTTGCAATTTGTGATCCAAAGCTAATACAAACTTATTGATTAGATTTATTTAGACACCGTTCTCCAATAAACGCTTGAATTAATGAAAAAAACTCTATGAGTGAAGGTTTTATTCAATTCAAAATTTGACAGTGTTCAAAAAAGTCTGTTTTTGAGATTATAAAGATTTTCAGGCCTGATATCTCCACTCGACTCTCCTCCCCTCTTACAATATCGAGGAGACACGCAAGCGCGGGGTTATATGACGAGGAAAAATTGAAATCAAAAATTTTTTTTTTCGAAAAATTTTTAGTTGAAATCTTAGACCCACCACTCAAGACCCCCATGAGGAATTTTTTTTAATTTTTTTGCATAATGAGGGGAAAAAACACACATAGAAGACGCTTTTACAAGATTTTAGAGGATAACTCTTTATTCATTAGAGCATGCTCTTGCGCATTAATAAAATAATTTTTGCGTGCTTAAGCAACGCTCCGAAACATTTCAACTTATTTCAGAAATGTACTGTAGCTAGAGCTCGTTGCTCGTTTACAAAAAATATGCATGGTTAACCCTAGTTCTGACCAAACTCGCTTTTCTAAGGTTGCTTATTGTGTCGATGTAAATGGGACAGACCTTGATAAAAATACAAATCATATGATAAAAATACATAATCTGATTTTTTAATGAGTAAAAGATATCTTAGTTTTGCTTGAAGTTTAAACCAGGTCTTCACATTAAACGAGAGTAAGCAAAACTAGTAGTCTGAACCAACACTCGTTGTTCAATTAGCAAGTGAAATAAGTCATTAACATCAATAACGAAGTTTTTATGAGAACTAAAAATTCAAGTTTTATGTATATTGTCTCACCTTGTTCATCTCTAATCCAATAAATTTTGACAAAATTAAAAAAAATTTTACTAAAAAAACTTTATTTCTAAAATCTTATTTTCATTTTAAATGAAAATAATTTACCACTCTAAAGATTTGTCATTAGACAAACACGAAGAAGTTGACGAAGACAAAAATGAATCGTCATGACTTGACCAATTGTATTCGCCTTGTCTCATTTCGAATGAGTCCAAATCCCAATTTATTTGTGACAACGCTCTTTCAACATCAGTCTCCAAAATTGAATCGCTTATGACATACTCATTATCATTTCCTTTGTCTAAAAATCGCATCAATTCGTCTAAAATTAAATAAGAAGATTTCATAATGGAATTCGATTCAACAATCAAACTTTTTTGTTTCTTATGACGTTCAATAAATTGTTCATACTCTTGGGACGTTATTAAAAAATCATTGGCACTTCGCAACGAATTTTCGTTACCATCGTTCTCGGTTTTAACAATCAATACTTGAAAACACTTCCATCTAAACGGGTCGATTCTCTCAATAAACTCATTCATATCCTCCGCGTGGTTATATTTACAAACAACCGTGTTTAATTTAAACTTTATGTTAAACTTGTAACACAATTCTCTTATCTTGAAAATATTTTCAATTTGTTTTCCATCACCACGTCCAATTTTTATGTTTATATCCTCTCGAAAGGAATCACATGAAATCCCTAATATGTCCAAATAATCAGCGTTTTGTTCCAACCAAGGCTCTTTGATTAAACTTCCATTCGAAATTATTGAAACACTCTCCAATTTTAAATCGAGTTTACAATATTTTACAAGTTCAGCCAAAAACTTGGGGTACAAAAATGGCTCACCACCGGCAAAGTTAATCTTTCTCATACCCGCATTCTTAAGTTTTAACAAGCCAATCTTTGCCTGGTCTACTGAAAGCATATTCGAATTTTTCGATGTATGAAAACAAAAACCACATTTGTAATTACATCGACGAGAAAAGTGATAGTTAACTGAAACTGGGGGTTTTGAACGCTTATAGTTTCTAGCTAACAAGTATACAGCTAAGCCTGCTGCACTTGAAATTAAAGTCAAAGCTAAACTTTTTTTAAACATTAGTTTTAATTTCACAAATTGAAAGTTTTCAGTTTTATTTATAGAAAAATCAAGAAGGGTTTTTAGTCAAAAATCGCATTTGACATTGAAATCATTTTATTGCTTTTTTTTGTTCAAACAAATATGTTCAATCTCTGTAATAGAAATTTATTTCAAATTTCAAAATTTCAAACTTGTTTTTTTCATAATAGAGTTAGAGGTAATGAAAAAAAAACACACCCGTTTTTGTTTTAAGTGCATCTTTTCGAGTGTATTTTCAATTAATTATATTTTTATTCTTTTTTTTTTCTATTTAGACGTGGTGGAAATTGAGAGAAAATTTTGGTATCACTACAATGATCGCTTAGATGAAAAACTAATAAATTACGGCGCTCAAAAGTTAAAAGAATCGAACATAACCGATCAATATTTTGACAACGAGTCGAATTTTATGCTTCTAAACGACTATCTACTGAGATTAAGAACACTTTCGAGGAGTGATCAAAAATGGCAACTCAAGTATCCTTCAAAAAATAATCTTCAAAATCAAATTGAGAGTTACCACGAGTTGAATGATCATTTGAGTATTCGAGAATTTATCAAAGAAAAACTTGGCAAAAAATTTGATGATAGTTTGGACGCGTTGATTAAAAGCTCTTTTAAATGTCAAGTCGAGTTTTCAAGTGTAAGACAAACGTATCTGATTAAAAAAGATCATTTAAAGGTAGATCTTGACATGACTGATTTTGATTACAATCTTGGCGAGATCGAATCATTGAATAGTTCCGATTATAAAAAATCAATTATAGATATTGAACGTTTAACAGAGATTTTAGGAATAAAAAATTATGAAAATATACCTGGTAAATTGTCTGCTTGTTTGTACAAAAAAAGACCTGATATTTTTTATTTACTTTTAGACCAATCAATTATTAAACCAGATGTTTATAAAAAATTAAAGTCAATTTTTTCAAATAAAAACTTGTAGATGAATTTTTTTTTTAACCAACTGTATCGGGTGATTAAAATGTAATACCTAGAAACGACTATAAAGTCTTCGAAACAATAATTTAAGTAAAATCTCGGTTCGACTAACTAGGACTTGAATAAATACTCGTATTTTATATATTTTACATTTTACTATCATGTAAAAAAAAGTTTTAGAGATTGTTTTTAAGTTACAGTATCAGTTCTCCGTACAAGACCTTTAAACTACAGAACTGGAACGAACTAAATTACGGAACAATCGAATAAAAAGAAATCCCAAATTTTAGAATAAAAGTTAACATTTTTTCTTTCTTAGCCTCGACTAACAATAAATATAAACCCTCTATTTGTACCCAGAAAATTTGGTCTTTAACATTCGATTTATGTTTAAATTGCTTTATATCAACAGCTCGAAAATACTTCATTCTAACTCCCTTAACCTAGTCTATAAACTAAAGGTATGAGATTTTGAAACAATACTTTACCTATCGAAATATTTTAAAAATCTACTTGATACAAACAGAGGGGGTTTACGGCAAAAAAAATCTAAGCATCAGAATTTTCGAATTTCAACAAATCCTTCTTGAGTGTTTTACACAATTTCAGGAATAAATTCTGGCAAGTGGGGGTTGGTATATTTTCACTGTCAAAAGTTTATCTGATAACTTTTTTCTCATGCAACTCCATACTGGCTTATCAGGACATTAAATATGTCAAATGTTCGAATAAATGCGATTTGATTTTTTAAAATTTAACGGATTTTTATACAAAAAACATTACAGCTTTTAAAAGTTAAATTCAAGTTTTTTGTAAAGGTTCGACGACAAATTGAAAAATTTGGTCTATACTTTGGTTAAACCAAATTGTTCAATTTGTCGGGGGGTTAAAGCATGTAAAAATTTCTAAATTTAAAAATAAATTTTCTCGTGAATTGAAAAATCACTTAAATTTTCGAAAATGACAAGTTCAGATAGCATGGAAGTTTTGCGTCAAAATAAACCTTAACAGATTAAACTAGATCAGTCAAGCACTTAAGAAAGTCCTCTTTTCAACAAAAATGAAAAGTTTGATTTGTTGTATGTTTCAAATCCTTCTTTAAAATAAAAAAATTTAGATTTTCAATTTAAAGTCTTTTGAAATTTTAAAAAATTTCTTTAGAAAAAATGTATTCGACGATAAGACTTAAAAAAATTCAAGATGAATCAAACGAAAAAAATCTCGACGATTTACTTCAAAATCAATTAAAACTTCTAAATGAAATCGAAGAGTTAACTGTTTGTTTAACGAGACCCTTTGACCCGCTTGAATACGATAAATGCGCTAAACAAATTTTAAACGGTCTTAATGAACTTTGTAAAAATTTTACATTTATTATCAAATTTAAAAATAATCAGGTAAACAGTCTTTAGTATACTCCTGGTTGTTCATCAACTAACTTTAAAACTTTTAAGATTGTATGGGACATAATTATAAGATCGTTTGAAAAAGTTATACGGTCTAAAAAAGACCCAGAAGTAAGTAAACCCATTTAAAAAAAAAACGATTAGCGTTTTTTCTAGCTCTCAATATTTTCAGCTACGAAGAAAAGGTCTATGTCTATTCTTACATGCTTTGGAGCAAACAAATCACGAAGAAGAGACGAGAAAATTTTCAAAAAAAGACAAATCATGGATAGGTGATTTCATTATCTTAATAGACCAGGAGTTAATACAAATTTATGATGAAGATGTTTTGCCAAGTGACATTTATTTCATTAACCAACTAATGAAATTTACTCAAATTCTATTGACCAATGTTGACTTTGCATGTTTGGACTTTGATTTATTTTTTAAAATCATTAAATTCATAACAATAAATACAAACGACTCGAGCATTCAAAACGTCTTAAAAGTAAGTTTTGAAGTACTTTTACGAGATTTTTTAAATTTTTTTTTTCATTAAGGTTCTTGAAAAAATGTCGAATATGATCAGTCAAGAGTTTATGTTTTTTCGACCTCGAAGATTGAACATTAAATTTGCCGCCTATTTGTCAGTTTACACGCCAATTATAAACTCATTGTTAACAAGCTACGAAAATCAACTAACAAAGGCAAAAAGTAATCTTATAACAGATTACATATTTCTAATAGAGTGCTTGAAAGGAGACTCTACCACTGATATGGGTACTATATGCACGAGTCTATGTGACAAGTTATTGCTTTCATTTAATCAAAGATTGGATAGTCTTAATTTTGATGAGCATGTGATAAATTTTTATTCAAAGGTCTTTTTTGTAAGGATTTTTTTTCGAATTTCATTATTGATTCGTTTTATTTGACAATTTTTAATTTTGAAGAGATTAATTTTGTTTAGTCGAGACTCGTCGGCATTGAGTTCAAGAATTGAAAACATGTTGGAATTAATGGTTAAAATTGTACATAAATCTAAAAAATTTGATTTGAATCAAATAATTGATTGTGAATTGCTTAAAATGGCCTATGAAATAATCGAAACGTTGATTAATAGCCATGGTAAGTATTTTGAAAACATCTTTATAAAGTTGTCTTTCGTGAACGTTTAAGAACATATGATTGAAAAAGCTGAGATGAATGAGTTGATTAAATAATCTAGTTAAAACAAAGACGTAGCTCCATAAGGACTAGAGGGATCGACAAACAAAAAAACACTCGAAATTTAAGAAAACTTAAAAATCGCAAAGAAATAGTGTTTCGAAGAATTTGGTCGCTTTTCAAAATCGATATGGCTCTACGGACTTTGTTATTTCACGTTATTTTCATTAAGTTGTGCAATTTGTGTCGTCTCTGGTCACAATTGATAAAATGGTTCAATCGCAAAGATTTTTACTAATAAGTTGAAAAAAAATTCGGAACCCAAAACCCAGACCATTTTGCTAGGTTTCCATAAATTTCTTTTACAAATTTTTTGAATTTCTAAAGTTTTGCGCAGTACTGTAGATTGGTACAAGAAAGAAAAGGATAATTGCAAGTAGATATAAATTATTTTTGGTCGGCATCGAAAACCGTAGTTCCACTTGAATTATTTGGGTAACCCATACCGACCCAATACTTTAAAATAAATATGTCCGATTAAAACGGCTATTTTATTCACTTAATTTAATGAAATGCTGATTCTTAATTTTACACAAATTTAAGCTGCCAATGTTGTTGATACGAACTTTTTTATTGGAAAATATTGGAACATACTCAAAAATCAATGGTCCGAAACAATTAAACACAAAAAAGTATCTTTTTTGGTCAACTGTTTTACTTTCAAAACATTTTTTAATCGGTAGTTAAAAGGGCCATTTTGCATTTCAATTAGTTCCAGTTCTTGTCAGAAAAGGAGATCTAGACAATACAGACTACGATTTTTTTGTAAACAAACTCCTCCAACATGTTAAAAATAAAGTAAACGTTTGTTTTTTTGTTCAACCGGTTTAATTTTCAAAAATTTAAAAGGAAAAAGTTAATTCAAAAATTATTGAAACAGAGTTCATTGACGCATTAGGCAGTCTACTTGACAAATTTTATACCTTCGAAGACCATGAGAACATAATTGAAATGTTAAAAGAAACACTTCGAGTTTATTTTAACATTGGCAAAAAAATGAACGTAATTGAATGGGATGAAGGGTTCAAATATTTTAGCAGTGAGCTAATTGATTCAGAATTTGATTTAATTCTAAAACACGGTAAGCCCTTATGCTATAAGTTCACAAAGTATTTTTTTAAAATTAGATAAAACTTAAAGATGATTTATTGCAAATGTATTTCGATTTATGTGTGCAAAAAATGGATGTTGATCAACTTAAGTATGCTGAGATGATTAGCGAAGAGTTTAATTTTAATAATTTTGCGGTTGACACAAGTTATTTTATGGATAGTTTTTGTGATATGTTTAAAACTCGTATTACACATGATATTAAATATCAACTCATTGATTTTATTGATTACTTGGCTTCCAAATCAACTGATGATGAAGTTTTTAAAAAAGCCGACGTGATCATTCCTGTTTTGAATGAAATTTAATACTCTTTTTTTTAATGCGTTTATGTAGGACTTTTGTTGTTTAACATATTTAGTCAACAATTATAATTCCAATAATTTCGTAATAAATTTATGTATTTTTTTATAAATTCTTTTGGCTGGTCTGATAGAATGCAACCCTTCGAAACAAAATTTTCTGTCGATATGATTTTGTAAAGAACTTTTGAACTTTCTGAAGAGGGATAGAACCGAACCGATAAACTTGTATAGTTTAGAGCATATTTTCTATCAAAACATACGATGAATATTGTCAACTTACTGCCAAAGTCTTCAAAAGGTTAAACACTTAAATACGTTGGTGTAGGTTGTCTAAACCGCAGTTTAACATAACTAACTTGCTCGAAACTGCTTGCTGATTCCATTCCTCGTCAAAAAGTTCAAAGTTCTTATCAAAATCAGAATTAATCAAACCGCTTATGTTCGGACAATATAACTTTACGGTACGGTAAGATTGTGGGTACGCCTTATTTCAAAAACAGTGCAGTAAATCAGAGTCCTTTAAGCCCTGGATAAGAAATTAAAAAAGTAAGGTTCATTAAATTAAAAACTTCCACGAAATCTGAATTTTTTATTTCTGAAATATTTTTCGTGTTCTATGACCTAGAAAGCAATTTGAAAGAAAAAACAATTTGTTCTTGGAGCTAAAAAAGCTAAAACTTTAGCCCTACCCCTCAACTTTTTACAGACAAATGTAATTGTGCTTTATTTAAACATTATTGTACTCATCGTTGGAAAAAGCACTTAAGCTGCTATTGACGCTTGAGACCATTATCCATGGGATAAAAATCTCTAAAGCAATAATCGTGTGAAAACGATAACATCTCCTCCTTGATAAGCTATTTACACAAAGTTTTTTTTCATTTGCTTAAACAATAGGCAATAGTCTAAAAATCTTGGGAATTACATTTTTGTATATTTGTGGACGAAAAAATTCATAAAAATCCAAAACGAAAACGAAAAAGGCACTTTTTTGACTTAAATTTCAGAATCCCCGTTTAGGAAAACCTAAGTAAATATATTTATTTCGAGAGTGATTATTTTCGAAAGCCTGTTTTGGACGCTAAAAACTGTGCAAAAAAGTACCTATGTGAAGTTTTTTCTCAATTTCTCAAATTCTTAATTTCTTAAAATAATTTGAGAAAAAAAATAAAGTTATTTCTCAAATTCTTAGAATCTAAGAAAAGTTGAGAAAAGTTGAGAAAAGTTGAGAAATCCCTGAATTTTATTCTTAGTCGAATCCTTAAGCTGCCCTAACCCTCACACTAAACCCAACCCCTAATCCCTACCTCAATACCAACTTAGTCTGGAAAAAGATACCAAATTTGAATAATTAGATAAAAATCTTAAATTATCATTCTTTGGCGTATTTTTTTGATAGAAAACATTGTTATCTGGAACTTCGACTTGTTTATTCTTCTTTTCTGACATCTCTGCAGGAAAACATCTTTACCTTTTCAGAATTATGAAACCTTCTACCATTAATGAGAATTTAACAATTTTGTGAAAGGGAATATTCCATAATGCTTTCCAATCTTTAAAAAAGAAACTTTTCTAAATTTTTTTTCTCAAAATGTACCGATCATTTTTTTTATTTCTCAACTTTTCTCAACTTTTCTTAGATTCTAAGAATTTGAGAAATAACTTTATTTTTTTTCTCAAATTATTTTAAGAAATTGAGAATTTGAGAAATTGAGAAAAAAAATAAAGTTATTTCTCAAATTCTTAGAATCTAAGAAAAGTTGAGAAAAGTTGAGAAAAGTTGAGAAATCCCTGAATTTTATTCTTAGTCGAATCCTTAAGCTGCCCTAACCCTCACACTAAACCCAACCCCTAATCCCTACCTCAATACCAACTTAGTCTGGAAAAAGATACCAAATTTGAATAATTAGATAAAAATCTTAAATTATCATTCTTTGGCGTATTTTTTTGATAGAAAACATTGTTATCTGGAACTTCGACTTGTTTATTCTTCTTTTCTGACATCTCTGCAGGAAAACATCTTTACCTTTTCAGAATTATGAAACCTTCTACCATTAATGAGAATTTAACAATTTTGTGAAAGGGAATATTCCATAATGCTTTCCAATCTTTAAAAAAGAAACTTTTCTAAATTTTTTTTCTCAAAATGTACCGATCATTTTTTTTATTTCTCAACTTTTCTCAACTTTTCTTAGATTCTAAGAATTTGAGAAATAACTTTATTTTTTTTCTCAAATTATTTTAAGAAATTGAGAATTTGAGAAATTGAGAAAAAACTTCACATTGGTCAAAAAAGTCTGCTTTTTTTAAAAAATATTTAAGGAATTAATTTATATAAAAAGTATCAAAACTTACAAACGTAGTAAGTTTTGCACGAAGCTTCGAAGGGTTCTGAAGGTTCAATTCTCCTCAAAAATTTTCATATTTTGAAATTTGAAAAAAAAATTAAAATTTTACAAAATTAATGAAAATACGCGAAAAAATATCAAGCTTCATGGATCCTTGAACCTTTAAAACCTTGAAAGTTTATGAAGGTTCAGTTAGGTTCGATTTTAAAAAAAAAATTTCTATGTCAAAATATGTACGAATTCCTTATGGTTTAAGTTTCACGTCAGTCATCGATTGTGATGTTACAATTTTAGGACACAATGAAAAAATTTAGCCAAAAACATTTTCAAAATAGAATTTATTTACAAGAAAAAAAAATAGAGCTTTTAATCAAAAATTCTTCTCGCCAAATAAAGAAAACTAATACTACAAAAATTTTTGGTCAAAAAAAAGAAAAAAAAAAAGGTGTTTAAAATAACAAATTAAAAAAAAAACAAAAAATTTGATTTTCCTTTTTTTTGAAAAAAATTATCAGCTTTCAAAACAAAAATTTTCTGTTCAAAAATAAATGGGAATGCAATTATGGCTTTTATCATTACCCGCACCATTATTACATAAACGACAATTATTTTTCATATAAAGAACAGAGCTTTGTGGACTATTGTTAGCAAATTTTATCCTCATCGCTGTCCGAGTCCGGTCTGTATCGATATTTTGGCTGTTTCTGTTGTGAGAGTGGTGGTGGTAGTGGTATTCGTTGAATTGTTGGCTGATTGGACGGAATTTTTGCTGTATAATCGGTGATAGTGATCGTGGTTGTGACATTCTGTTTTGACATTTGATCAATTCGAGTTTTATTGTTTGTTGACGGTGTGTTGTTTGATGCACGTTTTGCAAAATTGGTTGATGGACTTGACAAAAATGATGATGAGGATAATGGCGAATAGATTGAGATTGGTATTTCTTTTCGATTGGGATTTGAATTCGATGTTGACGAATTACTGGTATTGACTCGTAACAGATATTCTTTTTGTTCTTCTCTAAATCTTGATACTGGTGAAAGTTCTCTTGTTTTTGTTGATTTGTACGAACTAGTTGAATCGGTACGTGATGATGTTCGTCCTTTTGTTGGATTTGGGACCTCTTCGGTTCGCAATCTTGGCACGTTTGGTGGCTTAGATGTCGAGTATGAGAACACATTGTCTCGAGGTGTTTTGTTTTCTTGTAACGATCGGAGACGACTTGAAGAAAAAAAAATTGTTAAGTTTAAAGATTTATTTAAACAGACACTTAAAAAAATTTATCATGGTCTTGTTACCATTTTCAATTACGGACTCTGAACTAAAATCGGAATGCTCAATGGAAGGATCACTGTTTTTGTAAATAATTGAATATTTTTTTTAATTTTAAATCGATTTTATTTGATTAGTCTCAGATTGTTTTTATTTAAGCAAGAGCTTATTAGATTAGCCTTTGTTTTTAATTTAGTTTTGCAGTTCTTAAGTCAAAGTAAGACGAACATGCATATTTGGGGATTAGTTAGATTAAGCTATTAGAAGGTCCCTCGAAAACCTTGTCCAAAAAGTGGAAAATCCTTGATCTGTATGACATTTTTATCTTGATCTTTATGATATATGCATTTGAAGAGGTTCCTCTCGGGTACGATTTAATTGAAAAATTCTATATTTTAAACTGTTTTCATCAATTAATGATCTAGGAAATTATTTTTCCTTTTCAATATGGGTACCGGCGTCAATTATAGCTTTCTTGCTTTCAGAACATATCTCCAACTCAATTAAATCGTTTTTCAATAACGAGTTCTCGAATGTTTAAACATAGCACTCGGAAGCTGCGAAAATTGGAGGGAAAAAGTTCATGAAATTAAAAACTTCTAAATTTCTTTTTTTGACTTGAAATTCGTCTTTTAAAACCCTACATTTGATTGTTCTTTGAGGGACTTTGAAATTTTGGACCTACCCCTCAACTTTTTACACTCAAATATTATTATGCTTTATGTAAACATTTTAGTACTCATGGTAAGAAAAAGCTATAATTGGTTTTAAGATATAGTCGGAAAGCTAAAAAGCTACTATTGACGATGAGATCATGATCGATCCGGAAAAAAGTTTAATTTAAGCCATATTTTGGTGAAAACGGCACAAAAAAAAGGGAAATTTTCGGGAAAATCCTTTAGAGTCTCAGGATATACCCTATAACCATATTTTCTCATGCATCTACTTAAAAAAGAGACGATTCTATGCAAATCTATGGTTTTAGTTTTTTCAAGTTGAGCTTTATTTTATTTAAAAAAAAAGACGAATAAATTCATAAAAATCAAACACCACTAAAATGAGGGATTTTTAAGATTTTCGGGGTCGTCGATTCTAAATAAAATATCAAAAATGTCAAATTCAGATATCATGGACGTTTTAACTGATCTGAAAATACAGGCATAGGAATCACCTCGAACCACTAAGCATGGGAGTATTTTTTTCTCAGACCCCAATAATGGAACTCATAAAAAAATTATAATTAGACTTAAGCTAAAGAGATTAAACGCTATTAGAACCGATAATTAGACTTTAAAATTTAGCAATTTAGCATTTTTTTTAGTTCAAAGCTTTAGAAAAAAAAAAGAGCTCGAAGATTGAACACTTACTTTAACTTTTGATTTTCCAACCAAACTAAACTAGCGTTCAACGAATCATGGGCTCGTTGGATTTCTGAAACTGAATCGCTTCTCAACTGTTCATACTCTTTTAACAATAATCTTGACTCATCTATAATCGATGATGAATTACTAGATGAACTAGTTGTGTGTTCAATTCGAGTTTCGGTTGTTTCTTCGATAAATGTTTTTTGTACTGGGATTAATAGACGTGAATCGGGACGTTTAGTGTATTCAACGTTCTTGTATCTACGTGTGACTTTATCTTCAGTGTGTTCGATTCTTGGAGTTGAAACTCCTACTCTAGGACTTGACAAATCCTCATGAACACCCGACGAGTTAATGAGTAAATCACGTCTTATCTTGGCTAATTTTTCTCTATTTTTTGATGGTAAATCACTTACAACACGTTTTGAATTTCTAAACGTTCTGTTCAAATCATCATCATCAAAATCATCGTACACAACAGATTCGTTATGAATCAACTCTTCAGTCTGAGAGTTTCTCAACTCACGTTCACGTTCTAATCTAAATGCTTCAATCGCAGCTTGACGTCTCATGTACAACTCACGTTTTCTAACATCCCGTATTTTCGATATCTTATCCTTTTCCATTTCTAACATACTCATACGAATGTGTAACTCTTTACGTGAGTCTTCCAACTGTCTTTTGTAATTATCCAAATAAACTTGGGTCATTTCTTCAATTGTTTTGTTCGTTGATGTCAAACAACTTTGATTATGATCTGGTGAGATCAAATTAATTCGAGGTGAATTGAACGATGTGTTCATACGACTTGAAGAATTCAATCGCCCTTGAGTCCGGGGTGTCGAATTTTCTTCATTTGTCTCAATTGTAATATTTTTAACCCTTGTTTTTTTTGTCTCATCATCCGATGAGTCCAAGTTCATGGACCTCAAAACAGCGTCAGTCTCCCCGATCATATAATTCAATTTAGCCTCAGTCAATTCGACCCAAGTTTTTGAACGATCCAAATTCAAAGACAAAAGATCAATAAAAGTCGATGAATTTGATACTGAACGGGATCGTGGTTCTTTTTTAACCTCTGGGTCTGTTTGAATATCGACAGATTTTAGATGAGTTGTTTTAATTTGATTCGGTAAGTTGTAAAACTCATCAGTGACCTTTGCGAGTTGATCAGCGTTTGTCTTGGCAATAAACGAGTCTAAATTTTGGATCTTAATCTTTTGACGAATGTTGAGTTTTAAATTAGTCGTTTCGTTGTTTTCGTCATTAACGATTAGTATCTTTTGTACGTTTGATTTATCACCAAAGACTCGTTCGGCACAAGACATAGTCCTCGTGACCGGTATGTTCTCTTTAGCCTCTAAATTTTCGACTAAAATTTTTTCATTCTCAGTTTGTGTGGCTATGGTTGTCAATTTGAGTGAGTTTTCTTTCTCTTGAAGTTTTTTTCTCAATTTTTGCTCTTCGTTGATTATGAGATAATTACTAAATATTTCTGATTCTTCGGTCTCTGTCGCAGCATTTTTTTTCAAAGGTGCAAATTTTTTAACCGGTGACACGGGAGGTGTACTTTGTGTGTGACTATCGACCATATTCAAAGCCAAATCTCCAGGATTGACTTGATAACTTTTATCACTTGATTTATTCTCGTCTAAATTGACTTCGATCAACGACAATTCGTCTCTTTTTATTTCTTCATCACGTGGGGAAAGAATCTCAGGCGATTTGTCCTCGATTTCTTTCTCAATGTCCGAGAGTACTTCTTTTAGCTTATCACTTGTAAACGAATCATCTTCGTTTATGTCAAGCTTAAATTTAGACAAATCAAGTTCACTTTCTGCTTTTTTAATCACATCACCATCGGGTATGAGTTCATAATCGACTTGGGTTTCAATGTGTTGAAATGTATCACTTTTTGTCTCCGGTTTTTGAGTATCTTCTTTATCGAGCATCATGTCTTTACTTATCACATACTCAAAGTACTCGACATGAACCTCTTCTTCATCGCTTACATCCTCCTCTTTTTTAGGTTCTTGTGTGTATTCAGTCGCGACTTGAAGGTTCAAATTTTCGTCTTTTTCTTCATATACTTGTGTCAAATCTTCGGGTTTCTCGTTTAACAAAACTGTATCTTCTTGTTTGGAACTTGAATCTGATCCGAATGAGTCTTCTGGTTTATAAACTGCCTCGACTTCTAAATGCGAGTTGCTTTGTATCTCTTCATAAGCTTCTAAAAGTTGTTCGTTCTTTTCGGTTTTGTTCAAATCTTCATCGTTTGAACTCTCTTCGGATAAAGAATCATCCGAAACATTGTAATTTGCCTCTATTTCCAAGACTTTATGAATCACAGTCTCGTCTTTCAAGTCTTTGAAATCATCATCTGAACCGGATGTATTGAAATTTTCATCATACCTAGTCTCGACTTCGAGTAAAGAATCTTTTTGAATTTCTTCATACTTTTCGGTCAATTCCTCAAATTTTTCAATCTCTTCACTACTCTCTGATTCCGAACTTGAATCCTCGTACTTTGACTCGATCACTGAGTCACGTTGAGTCTCTTCAACTGGTTTTATCTCTTCATCAGGTTCTAATTTATCATCTTTGGAAATTTCCTCATTTTTCTCAATCAGAGTCTGGTTCATTTCGTCATCTTTAAAACTACTGTCAGACGTATTCTTGGTCTCGACTTCGAATAAACAATCTTTTTGTATCTCTTCAGTGTATATTGTTTCTACCTCGAGGTAAATATTGTTTGAATTTTCTTCAACTTTTTCAATCTCTTCACTACTCTCTGTTTCCGAACTTGAATCCTCGAACTTGATTTCAGAGTCACGTTGAATCTCTTCAACTGGTTTTATCTCTTCACCAGACACAGGTTCTAATTTATCATCTTTGGAAATGTCTTCACATTTTTCGGTAAGAGTCTGGTTCATTTCATCATCTTTAAAGCTACTATCAGGCGTATTTTTAGCCTCAACTTCGAGTGCAGTATCTTTTTGAATCTCTTCAGTGTATTTTGTCTCGACTTCGAGATTAATATTGTTTGACTTTACTTCAAATTTTTCTGTTAAAGTCTCATTGTTATCTTCGTTTGAACTTGTGTCTGATTCAGAGTTTCCGCCGTATTTAGTTTCAACCTCAAGGATCAAATCTTTTTCTTCTGACTCTTCTTCTTTTACCGACTCTTCACTATCACTAGTTAGATTATCATCAATTCTAGTCGATACTAAGTTATCTGGTGCAAAAACTGTCGGGGTTGTACTCCCCAATAAAGAGTCTATATTACAATCCTGAGTTCTCAATTTTTTATCAATATCGCTTTTAAACTTATAATCGAATGATACGACAAATTGTTCTACACTACCGAACATATTCTTCATGTCTTCGGTATGTTTAATATTGAAATCATTGTCTTCTTTTTGTTCCTTTTTAGCTTCTGTGTCGTCTTCTTCTTCGATTGGGTCAAGTAATCTCGGTGCCAAGATCGGGTTCGCTCGTGGCAGAACACCGGTAAAACAAAAATCGTCTTCTTCATAATCCAATTCTTTACTCAAGTCTGTAAAATCATCAACAAAGTTATAATCTTGTTCTTCTTCTTCATCTAAACTCTTATTCATATCATTGCTTGTCATGCTTGTAAAACTTGCCAATGTTTCATTGACCATGTGATTTGATTGAACTGAATCGACACTGTTTAATGAATGTACACTAGTGGATAGTAACGCTGTGTTTTCCGTATCGTCAGCAAGACTGTTAGATGAGCTGCTACGTAAACGTGTCGGTTTTAAGTTGTCATAATCAGATGATTTTTTGTCCGATTCACTTGATTCATCCGAGTCTGTGAACGACGAATCCGGGTCGGATTCAGTTTTAACTTTGTAATTTACTTTACACTCGATGATTAAATCGTCTAAATCTTCAACAATTATTTTTTGTTTTTCGTCTTCAGGGTCTTCACTCGGATCCGAATCGGAGTTTGAATCACGTCTGATTGAACCTCGTTCATCGTCAAACTCGTCCTCACTGTCAGAAATATTGATCAAATTAACGTTGCTGTCTTGATTGTCTTGAGGGGGTAAATTTATGTCCCCAGGTTGATCATTTGCTAAATTAACAGGTGAGTTTACAAACTGAGATGCTGAAGACGGTGATTCAGTCGATGAGTCAGGTGACTCTTCTTTTTTAAGTACAACAGTCGATGCGTATGATTCACTACCGAATGGTGTCGAATCATCATTCATTGAGTTCTGTTGTGACAGTTTAGTTTGAGTCTCCTCCAAGTCATCAAAATTAATTTTGGTCGAGGACTTGAGTTCGTTTAACTCAAAGTTAAGAGTCTTTGATTCATTTTCAGCGCAAATTTTATCGATTAACTCACAAACTAGATCTTCTACTTCATTTGTCTCGATAAAAGACTTGTCCAACTCATCGGACTCCATTGACTCATCCGAACTCTCATGATCTTTGATCCCAAGACCGAATTTCGAAAAATCCATTACATCATCACTATTATTAAGTTTACTCTCTTCCAAAAACTTGAAATCAAACGAAAACGACTTTGGCATTGTTTGATTAATCAAATCGCTTATTTTATCCCTACTTGGGGACGCGATTGCAATTTCTTCATTCGATTTTGATTTCATAAGAACAGGGGTGAAATTATCGAATAAACCGGCTATATGTCGTTTGAGATAATCAACGTACTCTGGGTCAGCTACGTCTGAAATAGCACCGTTAATCATAGAGTTAATCATTTGTACATAATTTGTTTGTGTTATATTTTCGAATGATTTCGAGGCGGATATGATTAGATCATTTTCGGATTTAGTCCGTTTTTTTTTGATCACCGAAGTCATGAGGTTATTCGATGTGCTAAATGTCGGGGGGTACCAATAGAACTCGGGACAAGAGCCTGTTTGAAGTCTCGACGACGAAATGGCGAGAAAAAATTCATCATCATCGTCCTCGTCTTGTTTTTCATAACTTTTTAATTCATCTTGTAAAAAATTTTTTAAATTATTTGTTTCGATCGATTTTGTGAGTTCCCGTGAATGGGGTTTCGAAGACCAATGATCATTCATTTTAGGTCGTTTTTTAACAGGCGAAAAACTACTAAAAAATGATGGAAATTTTAATTTACGAGTTTTTTTGGGCTCGTTACCCGATTCATCAAAACTAGTCTCTCTATGACTCAATTTAAAACTATTACGTCGTTTTTTGAGCTGTTCAACATCAGGTTGAAATGTTTTGCTTGATGATAAAGTTATTTTTTCAAGTTGAATTTCGTCTTGATGAATCGATATTTTTTCTAAAATTTCATCGTTGTCATGGTTACTATTTAAGCTATCTTCATTTATCGATTTTTCATTCTCTGTTTCGTGTACAACAATTTTCGGTACATCAAGTTGAGTTATAATTTCATGTGGTAATTCATCAGTCGATTTTTTACTAAATGAAGACGATCTTGATGACGAACGTGACGATTTTTCTCCACCTACACTGTCGCCTGAGAACACAATTCTCGTATCGGATTTTTCTTGATCACTGTTATTAGACGATTGAGAAAGATATTTTTGCTCTGAACTAGTCGATCGACGTCGCGGTGAAGGCGATGACGAAGACGTCGGACTCAATTTCGATTGACTCATCGACTTGTCCAATTGAACAAAAAAAGTCTCTTTAACTCGTTCATAAAATTTCATTTGATCTTCAAGTTCATTAACAGGACTATTCGGTTGTCTTTCTAAAAGTTTATACTTTTCAAACGATAAATTACGAGTTAATTTTTTATCCTCCAATTCCATTACTTTTAGACTTAAATCATCACTATTCGAACAATCAAGATCCTGATCTATGTCCGTGTCATTTAGATAACTTTCAGAATAACTTCGATTAGGCGATGGTTTTTTTAACAAATTTTTGTTATCCAAACAATTTATGTCTTCAATTGAATCGTTAAGACTTTTACGTCGTTTTTTGGCTTCTTTGTAACCTTTTTGTATCGGATTCAATTTATGATGTTTACAACCTTAAATCAAAAAAAAAATGTTAAAAAAAAAAATGGATTATTTTTTTTAGATTAGTGTTTATTTTCCAACAAATCGCAACATAATTAGCAAAAAAAAGTAGATCTCAAATTACGTAAAACATGAAATTATTTGCTTTATAATTATTGTCGTAAATGTTTTTCAAGATAATCAAAATTTTGTTTTTTCTGGAGTATGATTAAAATAATTTGTGATTTTAGCTTTTTTTTATGCTGATTGTATGTATCTTATGGTTCTTATACGAAAACATAAATAAACACTTTAAAAAAAAAAAGACTTTTGTTTTCATTTTTTTTAGTTGAATTTATTACCTTAAAGCAAATAAGGTAAATTTAGTAAAAATTAATTTAATAGTGAAATTTGTTCAAATAGTAAAATTGAACTCTTGGAAGGGTTCCATTTAATTAAAGACTGTATCTCTTGATGAGAGAATCAAATTGAATTACCAAAATCAAGTAAAAAATCTTAATAAAATGTGTAGGTGTCAATCGAAGACTTAAAATGCATCACTTTTGATCATGATTTTTTTGCTATTCCAAAGTCTGTAATTAAGTTTTGGCATGTAATGCTAAATAATATTTCAATAAAAAATGTAAAGGATGTTACTGAAATAGCCTCAAAGACTTACTGAAAAGAGGTTAGAGTGCTTCCTTAAAATCAGAGACCCAATTTTGCATTTCTTTCCGTCTCTGATTAAAATGAAGATAAAAATTACTTTGAACAGTTGCTTTTTTTTAAAAGTTTTTACATCTCCCTAAAGAGCAAAAACTGACTGACGATTTTGAATAAATGGAAAATTAGTGTTGGAAATCGACTAATGAGCCAACTGGACTAGACGACATGAACGGTAAATTTTAATACAAAGTGCTATTGAAGATATTCAAGTGAGCTTGGTACTCTGGGTTTCTTGATAGAGATTTAGTTGCAACTGAAAATGGTTTTTGAATTCAACTTTATCAAATTTACTCCTTAAAGAATGACCTTTACGGTACTATTAGAAAAAAACAATCTGTTAAAGTTAATCAAGAGACTTCTTGGACCCTAAAGTTGGTTCATAAATCGAAGAAGAAGAATAAAAACATAATAATCTTCGATGAAATAAATTTTTTCGATTCTTACACCATTTTAAGTAAAACTAATGGAACTTTTTCATCTAAAAGTCTTTTATGAATGCTTTTACACTTTCTCCCTAGGCGCTAGTATTTTATTTTTAAACTTTTTTTTTCATCATAAGATTTGAAACCCTTAAAGAAAATTAAAAAAGTTTATTTGTTATTTACAAATGAATACAAATATTTGAGTTAAAAACTTTTTTTTTTAAAAAACTGGTCCTAAAAAAAATTGAATATTCCTTCTAAACAAATACAAAATTTCCAGAATTTTACGTAGCACGGATTTTAAGTCAAACATCAAAACGAAAAACAAAATTTGAGTTCTTAAATTTTCTTAAAAACAGCTTTTGTTAATGACTTTCATTTCGATCACTTATTTAATTGATTTTTCTTTTGTTCATCAAAAATACCGCTTACTAATACCTTATTGACCCTTTTTTTTTAGTTTCAAGTACTTTATACGCCTTTAGCCGAAAGTCTTATTTCCATTTTAAACTCTTCAGATTCAAGTTTATAAGCGTTCAGGCAGAATGATTTATCTTTCATTTTACTTAAAATTTAAAAAAGAATAACTTGCTAAAAATCTAACAGTTTTAGAACTAGGGGCGAGATTACAACTTGTGATCGGCTCAAATCGTCAAGGCGCAATCTCTGAGGGACATTAACGAGATGGGTTACTTTTTTTTTATCAAAATCTATTCTTTTGAATTAAGGTTCCGCCAATTCAAAACTTCCACGCTATCAAAACTTTGCTATTTCGATATCAGATTCGGAATCTGCGTTAAGAATTTTTGGCCAAAAATTCCAAATTCCCTCATGTTAGTGATTTTTGATTTTTGTGAATTTTTTCGGCCTTGATTGTACAAAAAATTAAAACGAAAACGAATAAACTAATCCCAAAATTTTGTTCAGAATTTTGTCTAGTTTCAGAATCTAAAGTAAAAATTGAGGGTATTTGGTATTTTGAAGGACGAGATTCGATTTAACTGGAATTATGCACATTTTTCCGCTTATTTTCTAGGATAAAATCACACATTATTTTTTTTCCGCAACATTAAACACAATTTCTTGTAGATTAGAATATGCGCTTTTAGAATATATGTCCATTATATATGATAAAGGATCAAATAGCTGAGATGTCGGCCAGAAATGGTGACCAACTTACTCTTGATCTATAAAACTAGGGGAGGAGGGGTCAAAAAAATTTTTTTTCGAAAGATAAAAAATACATTTTTAGAGGTTTTTTGGGACGCAGGTTCCGAATCTGATATCGAAATAGCAAAGTTTTGATAGCATGGAAGTTTTGAATTACCGGAACCTTACCGTAATTTCCCGCAAGGCTGCCCATGGAAAAAAAAAGTTCAATTTTGAAAAGAAAGGTTTAAAAATTTTAAGCTTTAGTGACTCAACTAAAATTGAAATAAAAAATTACTTCATGAGACAGAGAACTGAGACAGAAAAATTGAAGCAAAAAAGGAATCAAAGCTATAATTACCTTACAAAAAAAAGTAATTTTTATTTTCTTATTTCAATTGTTAATAAAAATTTATATTAAACAATTTTATAAAAAATAAAAAAAAAAAACAACTTGTAAGGGCTTGTTAGTAAATAAACTTAAAAAAATGGTATTAAGATAACTTTTAATTAGATTTAAGAATTATGTTTTTCATTTCGTTTTCAGAGAGAAAAACCTGAGTGAATTTAATTAAAAAAGTATATTTCTGATCGTTTTATACCGTTATATAAGAAACTTAAAATGTTACAAGTTATGTCATGATTTTAATTTGAATAAATTACAAACTCATTTTTTTTTTGTATGGCTTTTCAAATAGAAATAAATAAATATATATTTCTACCTTTTACTTACATTCAATTTGTTTTAAACATTAAACAGGAAAAAATAAAGAGAGAGCTTAGTTTCTATGACAATTACAAACCTTGGTGTTGGTGTTGTTCTCCTAAAATGACTATTAAATACACACGATGTATAATATAACCAATTGAGATCATTGTGCAATGACAAACGAATTTATTTATTGTTTTAGTTATAGACTTTTGAAAATTCAAAAATCCTCCCTCCACACAGAATTCATTAACTTAGATTCTTGATTTTTTGATTTTTCTATTTTTTTGATTTTTTTGTTGAAATATTTTTCAATTAAATATTCAAAAGACCTAATTATTTGTGTATTTGTGAGACTAAAGTCCGTGCTAATTAGTACCGTAAAATTCAAAAAGTCTTTAAATAATTATAACTTTAGGATATCGTATAGTTAAACTTTAAAAAAAAATCAAAATGTTTTTTATTGTCTACAAAACACTTGAATTTCAAATACAATGCCATTTAAAATAGTTTTAGAATTTTGTTTTTTTTGTTGATGAAAAAAAAATTGATTCTTTAGGATTTCTTCGAGCTTAATTAAAAAAAAACGACTTTACGTTTGCTTATCAAATAATTTTTCTCTAAAATGGAATTAGGTTGGTGGTGGTCGAATAAAAGATTGAAACAGGTCACACTTTTACAATAAAATACCATGACTACAATTGAAATGAAGTTCTTTATCTATCCTTTTTTTTTTCTTTGTTATCACTTGGTAGAACTTTGACAAAAAGTATCTGGAATATTTCAGAAAGAAAAAGAGACTAGAAAATTGAATTTTTGTTTCAAAAAGAATTTTGACTTGAAACAAAAATAATAAATTTAATTAAAACAAACTTATCAAATATTAATTTGAAAAATTAATTATTTATTGAATTTTTAAGTGAAAGTTTTTTTTATGTTCTGTTCTTTGTATTCAAGTATTCGTACATAACAACAAGTGTTTGTTTATTTACGGGAAAAATGCAAAAGTAATGAATATTTTCTTTGGGATAAAGTGTTGATTTAACAAGCTAAAGATCAAAATAAATTCAAAGCACTGGCATCATAATGTGATATATTATTCAAACGTTCTTAAATTAAAAGAAGAATCTGAAATGAGACCGGTCTGTAAAATAAAAAATCTGTTGAGCTCAATGACCAAAATGAACATTATTTTTTTCATCTGACAAATTTTTTTAGTTAAAATTTTTTTTGCTGCAACAAAAATGTCTGACCTCAAAATAAAATTACAGACTAATTTCAAGAACACAGTCCCGGAAATTAACTTGTCACATGATATCATATGACATCAGCTGACAAATACTATGAATTGCCAATCTATTCTGACAGTAACTGATATCAGATGAGGTCAGCTGATGTCATACGATATCATGTGGCAATTTGATTTCCGGTACTGTAGATGAATGCTCTCTATTAAACTATTGTAATTTTGAATTATCAAAAATGAACTTTGAAGGTTGCCATTATGTGTCATTCGAACTTCAGATTGTAATTTACACATCAAGAGCTTTAAAATGATTTACTGTAAAACCTTGTTTATAGCTAACGCTTATTACAGTGGTGATTTTATAACAGGATTTCACAAAAATTTACATTAATTCCCGTAAATTATTGAATTTATACCAAAAATTAAGTAAAATACCGTAAAATCACAATAGTCGAAAATTAGGATTTTACCACATTTTACGTTTTAGAGTAAAATTACGATATAATAGGGAAATGGTTGAATTTCATTAGATACCTAGTATTTGATCTATTTTGATTAGATCGATAAAGTTTCCTTCTAAAACAATAAAAAGGGCGTAATTCAATTGTTTGATACCATCAGTTTCCGAAATTGGGTCCTAGGTATCTTTCGAAATTCCACCGATAAAATAGCTGGTATATTTTATTCTTACCAAAATTTGAAGATGAAAATACTTTTTGTCGTAAAACCCGACACACAACCCACTTTTCAAAGCAGGTGAGAATATAAAATGGGATTTTTTAATGAAAGAAAAAATTTTTTCTTTTTTATCCTACAAGTCAAATTTAGGACCAAAAATCCAGCTTTACGGAAGATCAAAATGCTGAAATTACGAAATATTCGTTCTTTTCCGAGTCGATAGGTTTCAAAAATTAAAAATATTTGAAAATAAAATAAAACAATAAACCAAGGTTTGTTTAAGATTTGAATGTGTTAGTAATAAAAATAAAATAAATCGGTTTACTTACTAACTCTAGCCATTCTTTTTTTAAAAAATTTAACAATTTTACACGGATTTTTATGTTCGCGTTCATGATTTTTATAAAGTTTACGCAATGAAAAAAATTTCTTATTCAATTTACTACTTGTACTAGTACAACAACTAGTTACAGATAACTCCGATTTAATATCTCTCGAATTTAACGAGAATGAGCTTTTGCATTTTTTTTTTAAATTTTTAAAAAATTTAAATCTCGAATTATTATTTAATTTAATCTCACTACTGCTAATATCTTCTATTTGTTCACAAGCACAACTCGTTGTATTCACATCGTCTTCATCTATTATTATATTTGTGTGACTCAAAAAACGTTTTTTTAACAAACTTAATAGTGACATATCTTTACAAAAAAACTAAGAGAAGAAAAAATTTTTTCTCATTATTAACTTTGGTTTTATTTATAGACACTTATGTCCAATGGTTATTTGTTTTGTTCAGCTTTAATGGAATAGCCAAGTGTAAATCTTATTTAAAAAAAAAAAAGAAAAACTAATATTGAGAGTTTCTTAACTTTGACAAAAAAAAAGAAGTTTATGCACCAATGAACAATGTCTGTCTATCTTAACACACTGGATTTTGTTGTTTTTTTTAAGTCAACTCGAAGATATTTTTTTCATACAAAATTTTGAATTGATTTCAATCAAAAAAAAAATTTATTTTTTTTATGTGTATGGGGTGATTAATTGGAAAATAAAGACCAATACATGACTTAATCAAGCATTAAATAAACTTACCATTATCATTGCCAGATTCGTTTATTGATTCGCCTATTATTGAATCAAATAGCTCTGCTTTAGATGACATTATTATTTGATTAGTGCTAGTCAAATAATAAATTGAATTTTGTTGGTCAATTTGTTGTGCGTTTAGTTTATTATTCGTTTTGTCGTCTAGTTCAATAATATTATTTACATTTTTTTCATCACTTATTTGTATCGCTTGTTGTTTTGTATCTGAATCAACCATTAAACTTTTAACAACAATAAATCAATTAAAATATAGTTTTTTATAAAGATGTTCATAAATAAAACAAATGACCATTGATTTAATGGGCCTTTGCTATCAAAAAAAAAGTATATCATGAGAGTGTTAAATAGATTAAGATTGATTTTTAAAATCGTGAGAAATTTTCTGTCATGTTTCAGTCCTTTAGATTTCGTTTCGAAAGATGGTTCCAAGACTGATCAAAATAAGAACTCAGAGTAAAAATCGAAGATTCATTCGATGAAATTAAATCTAAAAGGAAAACAATTTACGAGAAATTTTCATTAATAAAATTGCTTCCTTTTATTTTTGTTTTAATGAGACTTATAATATTCATTAACATTTTTAGTGAAACCATACGGGTTCCAAGAGAGAGAGAGAGAGAAACGAAGCTTTACAAATGAATCTCCTCAGACTCATTAAGAACCTAATTAAAACGAAAAAAAAACTTAGAATGATAATCCTAATTTAAAAACAATAAAATTTGTCTAGCTCAACAAAAAAAAGGTACTCAAAAGTAAACATTTAATTAAAAACTTGAACTAATTTAAAAAAAAAAAAATGAAAAAATCTCAACAACAAAATCAACTTCCTTACTTATAATTGATGATTTTTTTATTTTTCATAATTAAGTTTTAAAAAACATTATTTTTAACTTAACTTACACAGCAAATGCTTCAAATAAAATTAAAAAAAAAGAGGGATTTTTTTTCTTTTCCTTCATTTGGCATCAGTCATTTAAAATTTATTTTTTTTCAAAAAGTCACCTGTCACATAAATTTTTTCTAAATGATATTCGATACACACTAGTCTTGTACATTATTTTTTTTTTTTTAATTAATCATTTTAATCATGTTTTTTCGTTGTTGTTGTTAAATAATGTAAGGGGTACTTAAACATAGCTGAATATTTTTTTTATGTTCATAATTTTATATCTTTTAAAAAAATCGATTTTGGCATTTTTTTTTGTTCAGATGGACATTTCCTTCTGTTGATTAGAACTACCAAAGTCCTGATGTTTCTAAAATTTTTATTCTCTTTCAAAATGTTGCCTTTTTATTGTAAATTAACCATTATTAAATATTTTAATTTTATGAAGGGTAAAATAAAACTGTTCCGCAATCAGTTTCATTTGTTTCATACAAGCATTATAATCAAACATGTGTACCCATTTATTTTTGTGTATTTGGTCGGTTTGAGTAACCCGAAAAAATTGGGTTTTAGGGTTTGGGTATGATATAGGTTACCCAACCCAATCTATACCCAAAAACCCAAAATATATGGATAACCTATACCCTACCCGAACCCTAAAACCCAATTTTTGTTGGGTTACTCAAGCCGACTAATAATCCTAAAGACTCTAAATCCTGCTCGGAAAAATAATTTATTGTTTTGGATGAGAGACCCAATCAGTATTGTAACTAGAGGGTCAGACCTCATATAAACTTTTTAAGTAAACTTAACCGTCGAACCTTGCTAATCGGGCCAAATCGGGAAGAGGAATACATTTTTTCCGGATTATAGAATTTGCCGGATAAAAGAGCCACTAGGTCCGACAACACAAAAATGAATCCCCATTGTTTCATTTAAAATACGTTTTTCTGTTATTGTAAAGCAATTTCGCTATCGATTAAAAAAAAAATTCTCAAATCTTCTCATTCAATTCCTTAAATTCTTTTTGTTGTTTCTAAATAATTTTTTTTTTATGTTTCATTTGTATTAAATTTCAAAAGGGAAATAATTTCGATTTAAAGGTCTTAGAGGGAGAAAAAAAAATTTTTTTTTTCATTAAAAAAAATGATCACTTACCTATCTGACTCAAATGAATCGTCTCGTAAACTATCATCGTACACAATATCGTCATTGTCCAACATACTAGACGTGCTACTACTCAGTAAATTAACCAAATTATCGCTGTTGATTGAATTTGTTTTATTGTTAGTTTCATTCAAACAAATTTCTTGTTTTTCTTCGTCATAATAATCATCGTGCTTTTGTTTGTCCATAACAAAATCATGATTTAGACTATTTTGGTCAACTTCCGTTTTGTTCATATCTTTGTTTAATAATTCTTCATTATTGTTTATTTCGTTCGTACCTGATCAAGTAGAGAATAAGAAAAATAAAAAATTAGTTATTTTTTTTGTATTCAAAATGGGGCAAGTATTTTTATAGGGTTGTAACCACTTGAGTAGAAACAATTTTCAATTAATAAATTTGTATACAAACACTTGAGAACGTTTTGACTTGGATACAAAATGTTAACTTAAAGTATTAGTAAAGTTAAGATTATGGCGGGTTTAGAGGATGATGAGAACGATGAAGAAAAGTTTATCTCAGAGATATCAAGTAACATTAAAATTAAAAACTCAAGTTAACTGGTCTTATTGTTGAACTCTGAATGAAAAAAATCTTCATCATGAGCATCAAAAATTTTATACAAATTTGTCAATTTTTTTCTATTTCGTAAACAAAATAATTGAAACTTGATAAACATCGAATGATATGAGCTACAATTTGTTAAGGTTTCAATTTTTTTTTGAAATTTTTAAAAATATCTGAAAAATAAGATAAAATTCCATTGAAAACAGGATTTATTTGTAGTGATTCTAAGATAGACTCTTTAGTATTCTTTTTAAGTACGTTTAAAGCCAACCGAGCAAATGAAGACTAGGATACGATCTTTTATTTAGGTCCAGATGATTGAGCTCTTTAACTAATTCAAATTTAACTTTTAGATTCATTCTTATGTAAGAGGCATCTATGGACTTATTGTTGAGCAACAAAAACTTAAATTTTCGACTTTTATTATTTTATGAAATTTTACAATCCTGGTCAAAAATGAAAGTACATTGAACCAACATTGAAATTTCATTAATTTTTTTGAAGATTCCATAACCTTCAGTTTACCCTGAATGACCAGGGTTGGTTTTTGATAAAATTTCTTGAATTAAGGAAGACAAACAACAAGTAACGGAAGATAAGGGGCGAAATTCTAATCCGTCTTTTTTGATTATCGAGCGGGTAGAGTGGTTAACAACCACAAACTGAATTTTAACTGACCATAGTTTTTAAGTTCTGCAATATCCCTATTAGACCCTTCAAAAATGAGCGACATGTTAAATTAATGCTCTTGAAATTTATTTACCTAAGTGAGCTCATGATCCCTGAATTGCGTGACTTGGAGTATTCACAGCGCTTATCAAGCTTGAGAATAACTGATCTAAGAACGAGAAGAAAACGCGGTGTCCTCAAATTTTCAAGGTAACAAATACGAACAAGTTATTTTAGTAACGGCATTAACTACAGTTTAAACACAACGCCTGCGACTATAAGATAGAATTTAAGAAGCAGCCAATGTTTAACAAGTAAAAAATTGTCTCCCTAGATATAAATTTTTTAAGAATAGAGCTGAGAATGACTGGAACAATCTCCCGGAGGACTTAGTGAACGCAAAGAACATGAAAAGTTTCAAACCAGTTGCAGTATAAACTACTACTACTACTAACTTCTAAATAGCGGTTCTTTATTATCTTTAAAAATAGACCTGATATAGTTGTATGGCTTCGAAGCCATCGAATCTAAGGAGTCTATAGAAAATGGATTCCGAATTTTAATTAAACCTTAAACTCAAAATTTTGATTGAACGTATTCATCCTCCATATACACACACACACAAAAATCAATTAATATATTTCATGTCAATCTCGTTGACTTAAATCGATAATGTGAAAATTTTGACACAATGTTTCAATAAAGCGAGAATAAAATTTTTAATCTCTTAAGAACTTGATAGAAATCTTTAATAAAAAAAAAAAAAAGAATCTAAAATATCATGATTCGATTCCATTTGCGTGTGAACAAAAAAACAACAACAAATAGTAACCTACCACCGAAAGCTCTTTTTATTTTTATTTAAACGGTCTCTCTCTTTCGAAAGTCTAAAAAAACTTATTGATGACAATGAAAAATTTATTTGTATTCAATGTCTCCTAGCAATTAAATTTCGAATAGTTAATAGTCAAAACAAATAAAGTAATATATTTTTATAGCCTCGATATATTAAAACCCTACAGGTCTCTATTTATTCAAAAACTAATTTGTTCAATTTATTTGTTTTTAGTAAATCTAATAAAATAAGTCATTTAAAAATGATGAATTTCAACGTTTATACCGTTGTACACGTGGTCTATTTTATTTTTTTTTTTTTCGTTGCATGTTTATTAAGTTTTTATCAAAAGTTGAGATCGATAAAATCTGGATAACTAACCAAATATTTGAAAAAAAAAATTATTTCTCATTAAAATTTTCTATCTTTTTAATGAATTTTGGAAAACAAAAAATCAATGACACTACTTAAATTAGGATTAATTCTGAATTTTTAATCGCAATTGAAATTTTTAAAATCTACTTAACAAAATTTGATGAGCTTAATCCACAAATCCGGTATTTCATTTCTGAAAATCCACGTAAAAAAGAGCTTGGTTGACAGTCTTATGAAGTCCATCTTTTGCTTCTTTTAACTTGACTCGTAAAATTTTCAACTCAAATTTCCAGTCAAAATAGGCTACCGAAAGCCAAGAGTTAGCTCTTCATAATTTTAAGAGAAAAAAAACGTATGAGAATAAATTTCTGAAAACTTGTTTAATAAACTTTACTGAAATGGTTGTGAGAGTTTGATTATTTTTGAAGGAACCTAATTATTTGTAAAGCCCCAAAAGAAGATAAACAATTGCATAATACGAACCTTTAGAGATTTGACTCATACTCGAATCGGGTGATGACGTTTGAAATAATATTTTAAAATCATCATCTTTACTCAACGTGTCATTACTGTCTTTATCACTTTCAATTGAATTTGTAGAGACTTTTGAGTTGTTAAATTTTTTTGTTTCATTCGTTGTTTTACGACAAAAATTAGCTTTAATAGACGATGGTCGAGGTCTTGATTTGGCTAACTTGATACACTGATCGATTGTTTTAGGCACGTTAGCACTTGATCTACACCTCATAATCGGTTGAAAACCGTTCAAAAATTCGCTTCGATTTAAAAAATTTCGGTTCAATTTTGAATGTGTATCGTTTAAATAATGTCTTTCTGTTTCATGACTTGGACAATTGTGAATCGATTGACTCGATGAAGTAATCGATCGACATCCACAACCTTCACATCGTTGACAACCATAAGGCTTAATAGGTTTATGTCCATGTAAGAATGGATCATTCCAATCTCTAAGACAATTCAAAAATGTTGCATGTGTATTATCAATTCGATTCATTGATGTTTTGAATAAATTTTTAGTTTTTTTATTTAAACAATCATCGTCACTATCTTTTTAAACAAAAAAAAAATTTTTTTTTAACTAGTGCAAATCAAATTAGGACAGAATCGTTGGCTACTAGAACCTCATCAACAAATATTAAAAACAGGTGTATTGATAAAATTAATTACCTTTGAGATTATAACTGAAATAGAATGGAAACAAATGTTTATGATTATGACCATGTAAATCAAAATCGATTGCTCTAATTGTTTTTGTGTTCAATTTTGATAATTTCAAATCTTATAAAAAAAAATAGAAAAAAATTAAAATTGTTGAAATTCCATCAAAATTTACACAGATCATTAAGATCATTGCAAATTTAGTCCAGATTATTTTTTTATCTCTGTTGAAATTTCTGATTAAGACAAGTGACTTGTGAGTATTAGAAATGAAAAATGCCCTTTTTTTTTGTCTAAATGAATAATTTAAATCCCTTCAAAATCTCTGATAAAAATTTTTTTTTTTACGACCACAACAAAAAATTTATCATTATTTATTAGTGTAAAATTTCAATTACTTTAGAATCACTTAATCCCATTATAAAATTTTTTGACCTATTCAAATATGTCATTTGAATCATTTCTTATTAGCACATATTAGAGCTTAATTTGTTTAAGGTTAGTGTCTGTGTAAAAAAAATATTCTAGGTGTCTTTAGAGTAAATCAGTTGGGTCTTTGGTGAACAATCTTTATTTAGCTGAACAGGGTTGAATACTTTAAATAACTTTTCTCCTACTTTGGCTCCACTGAAAAATGCAAGAGTAGGTTCTGCATGGGCAAAGAATGAATATTTCTAAGGTTACATATGTTTCAATTATCACCGGGCACTCACAAAAGATCTAACGTTTAAACAACAGAACAATTTTGAAGAATCAAAATTTATCTATTTCTATTCGTCTTAAAGTAGGTCTGCATATGTAAAAAAGTATAACAAAGTTTGTTACACTATTGAGCAAAATGCATGTTTGTAGATACTTAGAGTTATTTACGAAATAATTTCGCGATCGGAAACACACATGACTAATAAAGAATGATATATCACCCGTTGAACCTAAACAAACGCTCGAGAGACATATAGGCTGGGAACGACCGATGATGATGATGGCTAAATAAATATAGGCTTGAGTGATTGATTTATGTAAACAAAGTTTCAGATACCCTTGAGTGATCATATACCAACGAATCCTTTCGGCGCCTTAAAGATTAATCAAATCTCTTTTGAAAGATTGATCTAATCATTTTAACGGCTTGAAATTTTTCATTTTGGAATTCATTTGTATCTAAGCAAAAACTGAACTAGATTTATTAGGTTTCATACAAAATAATGGCTCCAATTTAAATCCGACTTAACTTTGACATTTTTATGCACAGAAAAGCTTTAGTTGAACTAGTATACTAGTGTGGAAGATTGTTTGAACTAAAAAAGTTACATTTTTTTTCATCAAAATTCGAAAAAAAGACTTTATATTGTAAGAAAAAAGGGAAGCGGTCTTGAAATTTTAAATTTTTTTACTCCTACCTTCCTGTGTTAACTGTCGTAAGCTTTCATTAGATGTAATTTTGGGATTATCAACTTATTTTCCTCTCCTGAACTTACTCAATTTTTTATTTTAGGGGTTATTTTTGACCCAGTTTTAAACGGAAAAAGTTTTAAATGTTTTGTAATTTTTTTTTTAAATTGAAAAAACTGGTCAAAAGAGTAAATACTTAATCCCTGAGTAACGTTAAGTGCTAGCTAACCAAAGCGTATCCAATAAATAATAAGAAAAAAAATAAAATTTTGAGTGACAAAATTTAAAATATTTAATTGAAGCCATTTAATTACTTTAATTACTCATTTATATTTGAAAAGACTTATCTGATAACACGCTAGAATAAAAAAGAAAGATTAGCTTTACGATTGATTAATGCGATTAAGAATACTCTAACAATAACGATTGACCTAAAACTATCCAAAAGCCTAGACTTATCTTGTCACGAGCATGTAATGAATAATGCAAGCCTTTAAAAGAGTACACTTTACAATACATGGTTGGTGTTTATCAAATTCATAATTTTAATCTATCAGGAAAAGCAAATCGAAATTTTATTTAATATTAAATAAGAGTCCGGAATCGTATAGAACCTAAAAATTATATTCAAACAAAAAAAATCAAAGAGTATTAAAAAATTTGTAATGACAGATCACGCAAACGTAAAACCCATTTTTTTGTTGTTTTTTTTTTTAATGAGAAAGAAACTAATTTCTCATCGAATGATCTTCAGATATTTGTAAACAAAAACTCACGTTAACAAAATCTTAAACATCAACTCTCTTTATCGATAAAAGCCCTAGAGCAAATAAATCAGGTTAAATGAAGTAAATATACCTGACGATCTGTAATTAATAATGACATTAAAATTGTAACAAAAAAAAAAACTGATTTCTATTTGTTTTGTTTCTAATTTAGTTCGACTCTCTCTCTCTCTTCTCTACCACCTTATAATTATCATATTTGAATTTTTAAAATTATACAAATAGTATGTTTTTTAATTGCAAATTTTTTTTTCGAATAAACTTGTCCTAATTATTAAAAAAAGAGATATCAAAGAAATGCAAAAATCTTCTTATTTTTTTTTTCTTTGGTTTGTTTTTGTTTTTCCTAAGCTTTCCCCCCGGGTCATACACTTACTTAACATAAATGTCATGCTAATAAATTAAATAATCGAAAATCGATTTGTTTACTAATGACATAGATCTTCTTCTTAAATGTCAATTGGTTTTAATCGAAGGATAACAAAAAAAATTTTCCTGGTTTAATCTATTATTACCCTTAATTTTTTATTAAGTACTTTTGCAGTGCTTTCTTGAGTTTTTTTTAGTTTTTTTTCTACGGGTTATGTTTTTTTGGGATGATAATTTGATGATCTTGTTTAATGTCTTAGAGGTTCTGTATTAGATATAAGCAAGCTAGACACATACCGTAGTGTCTCATTATAGACACCAGGGGTCTTAAAATGTGACTGAAAAACAAACGGTCTGAAATTTATTAAAATTTAAAATTACCTGATTTTTTCAGTAAAATCTTAAGACCCCTGGTGTCTATAATGAGGCACTACGGTATGTAAGTCATCTCGGTGGAATTCGAATGGAGAAGATGGGTTGTCTTGGGACCCTTATTTAAAGTCTCCACGACTACAACAAGTCGTAAACAAGTCCCATTTACGATGATTTATCCTCTCGCTTCATTTGGCTCGAATCACAACAATCAGTCAGCTCACATTAATTGATAAATGAAAAAATTGTCTCAAGGCTCAGTCTATAAAATTTTACATGGATGGACTCAAGTTCGCTTATTGAAAAAGTTCACTGAGTAAAATTTCAAAAGATGAAAGGAGTTTTATTACTAAATGATTGAAACCCTTACCCCTCGAATTTATGCCTGATTTTTCGTTGATATGTGAATATAAAGTCAAGCTGAGAATGAAAACGTTCAAGGATTAAAGAACGACAGTAAGCACTTGATTACGAGAAAACAATTTAAGGAATCTCTATTAAAATGGTGAAATTTTAAAACATCTTAAAAATTTTTTTTGAAATATTAAAAAGACCTTTTTGTACAAACTTATTCAACTAAATAAACTAAGCATAACTTATGAAAACATGGGTTATAAAATTGTTGCTTAAAAATGAACAAATATTGTTGTTATACAACCTCTTTTAATGGAAAAAAAATTATTTGATGGTGTTACAGTTTGTTTTAATAAAAGTGAGCTTTAAGGCACAAATCAATTAATTTGTTAAATGACCCAAGGTTGAATTTTATTTAATAAACAAAATTTACTTTTTGAATTATGATTTGATGATTCAACACTTTGTGCTCGACTAGTACAAATCCGACTATCCAATTGAGAATTTGATGTTATTTTACAGCTGAATTTAGTTCGTACTTGACAACAATCAAAATTTTTAATATTTGATAATTTACGTTTTAATATTGATTGTTTTGTATTTTTCATAGGTTTTTTGAGTATTGATTTATTTCGTTTAGTCGTTGTTGTTGATGATGATAAAATATTTCTATTAAAAAAAAAAAACAAGTTAAAAAATAATTTCAAACTTAAAAATTAGCACTTTAATAACAAATACCCTTAAAGAAATGACATCAAGCAAAAACTTGATGTCTCTTAATAAACATGATAAACGATTTTTGGAAAAAATAAAAAATTTTTAAAAGTCATTTTTTTGTCATGGAATCAAAAAAAATTAGAACACAGACATTAATTAAACGTCAAATAAAGAATTGTTTAAACGTTTAGTTTTAAATTTAAAGAGGACAAAACATTTTTTAAGAATCCAACAGACTTTTAGTAAATATGTTATTTAATCCGTTGAGAAAGAAGGTTTCTATTTAAACGATATTCAATTTTTTAATTTTTCTTTGTTATCAAGGCTTCGAATTCTTACCCTCAAAGGGTATTTGGAGATACTAAATGGAGCTTGAGTTCAATTTTTTTTGTTGAGAAAACTATAATTTTCTTTTAATTATAGCTTTGCAGTCAAATATTTCAAAAAAAAAATATTTAGTAGTAGTAGTGGTAGTAGTAGCAGTAGTGCTTTTCTGCGCAGATCTACCACCTAGTAGAACAATCCTAGACTTTATTAGCTGCAGAAGCTGATTAGACTTCTTAGCCGGGTAGGCCATAACAGAATTTTTTTATACTCGCTACGTTTGCATCTTTCGACGCCCTTATTTTAAGTCACAGCGACTCGCGAGTCCCAATACGATGATTTTCAAAGTTGTTCTAGTATCAGGCCATCTAGAGAATGACTAGTCGATGACTCTAGTCGGATCGTTTCCAGGCAGCACAACACTAATGACACTCACTAAACGTTACTATTTTTGTTGTCTCGACCAGGGTGTGAACGCGTGCCACTAGCTGACAAAGCTGCTGTTTTACCCGCTCGGCCACGACCTCCCAATTTATTCCATATTTGTATCTAAAAATTTACTAGAAAAAATAATCATTTGAATTTTTTGGATGGAGGATCTTGAACTCATGATCCTTTTATAGGTCAAAAAAAACCCTGTTATCTTAAGCTTAAATCGGGATTTTCAAGTTATTCCAATTGAACTCTATTTAATTTTTAGAAACCCTAAATGCGAAATTATAAAAAAATTGAAAATTAAACTTTATTCTATCATTCTATAGGATCCAAGACTTACAATGGGGCAGGGGTATTGTGTGGTGTCTTAACTGAAAATGAATTGGTCTTGCAAACAACTGATCTCAAAAAAAAATTATTTTGCCGTAATCCTCCGCAAGGCGTTTAGACTCTCGACCTCGGTTCTAAAACCTTACTCTGAGTGCTCAAACACTTACTTTCGTATAAAATATCCTCGGTAAGTGTATCAGTACTCTTTTATGCAAAGACTTTTGATTTCGATGATTTGCTCAAAAATTTTGACAAATCATCGAATCTGATGGGCTTGAGTACCTCAAAATCCGAAAAATCTTTTGCAATTTTGCATTTTTTGTTGACATAATCATATTCAGAATAATCTCGAGATAAGCACCCATAGTTAAAGGATAAGTAGTACACGGCTTGCCCGAAGATAAACTTCCTTAATATAAAAAAGACCCTTTCTAAAAGCCTATTTTTTTGAACGATTAATCTAAGCATAGAAAAATTGTAACTCTAAACGAGTAAATAGGGTTGATTTAATCAATCGTTTTCTAGAAAATAAGTTTTATAAATTTTTTCTAAACTACATAAGTAAGGCTATTAAGAAAATCAAATTTAATACTAATTATGAAAACTTAAGTCGGTTGATTATTTCTAAAAAAAAACGCTTTTAGTTCCTTATATAATTTAGACATAAAAAATTGCATGAAATTACTTAAATTAATTGACTTCCTTAGATTTGAAAATAAAAATTAGCCTGATAGACCTATTTTTTTTTGATTTCTCCAAAAAAAAATATATCCTCGATTTTTGACTACTCTCTCTTAAATTGATTTTTAAAACAGGTCGAATACAGTTTAAAAAAACAAAAATAATCAAGTGCCTTGATATCTGGAACTAAGAATGAGAGATCTTAACTCGACAAGAAAAAGTTAATAAATTACGGTAAATTGGAGAGTCAAGAAACAAAATAATTGAAATAATTAAATAGGGGGCTTTTTTCTTGAGTTGAATAGAGAGAGAGAGAGAGAAAAAAATAGGACATTCTATAATCTCAAGTTGATAAAGAATCGAAAATCTTTACGGGTATTGTTATTATTTTAATTATTTTCTCGTTTTTGTTTAAAAGTCTAAGGGGGTAAAATTACTTTTTTCGGCCACGAATAATAATAACTCTATTCTTATAATTGTTAAACTTTTTTCTATTTGATGAGCTATTTAATTCATTTATGTAAATATTGAATAGCCTGCTATGGCTAGCAGGTATTTTAGTGCAAATATCATTCGTTGATTTAGTTCGCTTTAATATATTCTCATGATAACAATTAAAACAAGTTATTTCGTTGAGTACGGGACACGAGGCTGAACTTAAATTAGATGTATCCAAGTCTTTATTTAACTCATCGTTGTAGTCGAATATTTTTGATTTACGTTCTGAACGTGGTGTTAACACATGTTCGCCTTGACTTGACTCAACGGGTATTATTAACTCTTCAGTTGTTTGTTTAACATTCAATCGAATCGGATTATTTGATTTAATATTTTGATTTAAAATGTTTAATTCTTCGACGTAAGTTAAACGTAGTTGTTTTAAATTCATAAAAAATTTGAGTTCGAGGTTAAATTTTTGTTTTAATTGACCGAGTGGTGAGTTTAATTGAAATTTGTGAATGTAATCGATATCTTGTGGGTCAGTTGAATAAAAATAATTTTCGTAATCAAAAGAATTGAAATCGGTTGTGTTTAATTTGCTTATTTTATCATTGAGATCTTTCAATTGTTGGTCGTAATTTTTCTTACCTTTGAAAAAATAGTAAAAATTTAAATCAGATGGAATTCAAAGTGTTTTAAGTGAGAAATTCCCAAGCAGACAGATGAGGACGATTTTATAGGTACTTTGTCAATAAAGTCAAATGAACTAGACATCTCCAGAGTCCTTTTATTGAGGCGATCCCCGTTCTGATCTGCAAATGAAATGTTTACAAGCTTTGATGGAGCTTGAAGATTAATGCACTAAGCGTCTAGCAGAGTCCAGTAGCGAATTTCAATGTCTACAGTGAGTATGGTACACTTTAATTGTTTGCAAACCGCTCATATGAATGCAGGACCGGCGCCAGACCAAATCCGAGTCTAGTCAAAATGATCACCCCCTCCCCTTAAAATCTAGACAACTAATTCAGATAACCAACGGTTAAGGCAACTTAAAGCACAGTATTTGTACCAGACTCGGATTTTAGCACCGCCTAAAATTAGGTCTGGCGTCGGCCCTGTATGAATGTACAAAATCACAGTTAGCCTCTTAAGACTGAGCTTCGATTTTGTAACAGTATAAATTGAATAAGTCCCGTAGCAATCAATTATTAACGAATCTCCTGCATTTCTACCTATCTTTTGGTGAAGACCTCATTTGATTTGTTCTTAACCCAAAGTCACGACTAAAAACACCTATCATTACACAGGTATTAATGAAAAAAAAAGAGAGTCATTTAGACAAACAATGGAATGTGTTCCTGATCCCTAAAGCATCAAAGAGTCACCCATGATTAATCCATGAAAATAATTAATTTGTGAAATTAATTTTCTTTTAAATTGTTTATGATTTTGATATAAAATCAATAAAATTAATTTTTTGTTTCTAATCGATCTATTTTCCAAACACTTAATTTCATAAAAAAAAATAAAATAAAAAATTTTCATTTTTCTCGTTTGAATAATTAACTTATCAACTAAACAAAAATGATAATTGATTTTGAAAATTTAATTATTCTATGCTTTTAATTAGTTCTAAACTCATTGACATGCTTTTAAAACATTTTTTAACTTGTACACTTTAGCTTAATGTTCATTAGATCATCTGTCATTTAATGATTAACCATTTTGATTGAGCACCGTGAAAGCACTGAGTTATGATTACTTAATAATTTTGAGCCGTAAACTAATCTCTAGTTTTTTTATCGGAAATGTTGTTAAACCTCGATCGAACAAAAGGGTCAATTTAAAGAGATGTGAAGTTAAGTTCTAAAAGTTCAGTTCAATTTTGAAAAATCGAAATAACTTTTTTCACACATATCTTTCTCTGCATAGATAACAAAGTGTAACAAACTTTTTTGCACAATTGAGCGACCTCTGCAAAATGTCTGCATATTCTATGAAAAATGCACACCATTAGAAAGTATTTAAATAAATGCGCAATTAGCAGAGTTTTTTGCAGAGGTCGCTCAATGGTGCAACAAAGTTTGTTACATATGCAGAGTCAGCACAAGACCTAAGTGAAAAAAGTTTTTGGAAATTTATTTCGGTTTTTCAAAATTGAACTGAACTTTTTGAGCTAAACTTCATAATGCTTCAATTTAACAAGCGTATCTTAAATGATTTTAGCAAGGTACAACAAGGTTTAACATGGTCGAATAAAAACAAGGATCACTAGATTTAACTTACATAAAATTTGTTCGGAATGAAATTTATTGTTCAAAATACCAATTTGATTGATAACATTAATCTCATTGCATGTTTCATCATTGACTTCACCCATTTTAATGCTATTCAAATGTTTTATATCATTCCTAAAAGATAATAAAATTTTAGATAAATGACGATCGATCAGGTAAACTAAACACTAGAAACAAATTGATTAATAAAAAACAAAAAAAAAATATATAAAGCTTATCTTCCATTAGACATAGCACGAAAAAAAAAACTTTGTTTTCAGTCTCAACTGATTTTTTGCAATTCATAAAGTCTCTTGAGGTTTTTTTAGAACTATTTATCAAAAAACTAAAAAAAACTGACTAATTGAGTTTTAATTCAAAAAAAAAATTCAAGCAGATTACTCTCAAGTTTTCAATTAAAACAATGAAACCTTTCGTCTACCTATCCGATTTTTTATCTAATAACTCTTTATAAAAATATATCGGAAAATGCATTAAACTTAATTAGTCTAAATGAGCCTTGTTGTTGTTTTTTTTTATTATTTGACATTTTTATGAATTATAAATCACTTCCGATAATTTTCGTTTTTTTTTTATATGTTTTCTAATTGAGTTATGTTGAAATGAAATTTAATATTTTTTTAATGTTTCTAAATTACTGTAAGAGAATGCATGATAAATATTAGAAAGTATTTTTAATAGGTCAACAAATAGAAATAAGCCAGTCTTTGAAAAAAAAATTTTCCTTCAAGGCTTAAACTGATAATTGCTTTTGGCTTTATCTCTTTTGTTGTTAAATATGACAAGGTTCCTTTTTTTAACCGATTATTGTTTGTTTTAAAGAATGTGTTTCGATTCATTAAGGTAATCAAGCATACCTGCCGCTTTCAAATATTTGTATAAATACCTTCATTTAAATGTGGATTTAGATTATTAAGACATGTACGCAGTTGCAATCATAATTTAAATGTTTGAGTTAGTAACATTAAGTTAACTCTAAAATTAGTCCCGTTTAAAATGGAATCAAAACCTTTACTAGGGATAAGAGCTGATTTTTACAGTTCTAAATGATACCTGTCTCGTGTCAAATCTTTTCTGAATTAATTTGAAAAATACTTTCATGTTTCAAGTCTGCAACCGAGGCGCCTTATTCAAGTCTTGGGAAATTCCTAATTTTTATACAAATTTAAGAATCAAAAATTAGAATCTTATTTTTTTCTTGAAGTTGGAACGATTAATAAAGCATAAAATTGAGTTTGAAGATAGAATTTGAATAGATAATTTTTTCCTCTACAAGCCATTATATTTCTTTACCTACTTATACATCTCATCTAGGGTACATAACTGGCTAAAGTGATCTTGATTTAAATGAATAAAAATAAGGCAATTATGTTAGGGTCTTTTTTATCAAAAATAGGCTTTCAAATGTACAAGATTAATATATCAGCAAGTAGCTTATCGTTTCTTCTTTTAAATAAAACATGAATAAGAATGTAGAATTTAAAAAAAAATCCCTATAAACATAATTTCTGAACCATACTTCTTTTAACCGAAAAAAAATGTATTCTGATTAGAATTGATTAGTTAAATCCCTTATTGATTTACTTTGATTATGATTTATAGTTTATTTAAAAGAGGAAAGGATAAGCTACTTGCTGATATATTCATCTTGGACATTTGATAGCCTCTTTTTTATACAAATGGACCCTCAGATAATTGTATCATTTTTATTTATTTACTTCAAGAACACTTTGGCAGGTTCTTAACTCTAGCTGAGATGTACAAGTAGCTAAAAAAAATATATTGACTTGTAGAGCAAAAAAAACTCGATAAGCTGAGAAGTCAAAGTCTATCGTCAAACACAATTTTATGCTTTAATAATTGTTTCGAAAGTTTCATTCACTCCATTATGTCGTCTTGATGAGTTTAAGAGTCGAATTTCAGTCAAAAGTCTGATCAAAATTACATGCTTAAAACGTAAATATGCTTCGAAAATGCTAAAAAATTTCGAAAACTTTCAATAGTTAATTACCCTTTAAATGGTCTTATGAGGCACCTTCTAAGGTTAAAAATATACTAAGTATTTATTTCTTAGCTTAAATTTTTTTTAATAAAAGAAACGTTACACAATAAAAGTAATTTATTAATAATTTTAAATTAAGTAACGATTAGGGTGATACTTTTAAAAACGCGCTTGAGGACCATACCCTCGAGACAATAATAATTGATCCTTCGTTATTCGAATTTTTTTTTTAAAAAAGACCTATTTAGTTTTTAGCCAAAAAAAAAATGACTGATTTGATCGGTTTTACGTCAGATTTTAATACTTCCTAAACAAAATGTACTTCCTTTGATTGGCTTATGCCTATTTGATGAATTCTACAAGTGAAAATAAAATTTTTTTGACATAAAACAAAATTTAAAAGAAATTGAGAACAAACAAAAGAATAACTTTATGACTCAAGTGGCTACAGTGTCCATAGATATGAGTAATTTACTAATCAAAAAAAAAAAAAATGAAAAGCTATTAAGATTTCAACACACACAACAATACAAAAAAAATTGCACTCGTTTTAAATCAATTTAAAAAAATAAAAATTCTATTGACCATCCAACTAAGAAGAGAGTTTAAGAGCACATTAAAATTAGGCTATAACTGTGTTTACCTTATTTCGTTGATAGAACTTTTCAATTTGAAAAATAAAAATTGTAATTTTAGTTTACAGTTGACAAAAAATTCGAAATTAAAAAAAGAAAAAGTGAAATACTTTGATTTTGTTTCAATATTTGTAGAATAGTCTGATTTTGATGATATGAAACTACTCGAACGTGAAATTGAATCAAATTCTTCCATTTTAATTGACTAGAAAAACAATTTAAACAAGAGAAATAAAACTTTTTTTTTTGGATTAAAATGCTTACATTATTTGTTTTTTGTACATATTTAGCCATGAGCAAACCCTCATTTGTGTGTCTTGCTAAACTCGGCAATGATTGACTCTTGAGGAATTTTTTGTTCAAAGTTTCCTTTTTTTTTCGAAAGATTAAAATAATAAAAAGTTAATGACACGGTTTTTTATGTTTTTAATAAAACTGTTTTTACTTGTTCGTTTTCTCTTAATTTAGCTGCTTCTTCTGGATGATTAAATCTAAATCGAAATTTTCCAACTTTTATAACATCACCTTAAAATGAAAAAAAAAAATTTATTTTTTATGAACTTTTCAACTTGATTCTAATTTTTCATGTTCTCTTGGTTAAGCTTTTCATGATGAAATTAGGTCATGACTCATGACAAAAAAAACATGATTCAAATAGGTCCAAATGTCAAGCATTCCAAAGTTTTAGAAAAACAAAAATGGCGTCCAATCTGATCATGGTTGATTTGTGAAAATATAACATTTTTTATCTGAATTTTGCAAAAGAGTTTTCAAAATTTTAAAGTTTTGTAGACACTTGACCAAGACGAGGGTTATTTTGGGGTGTTGATAAAACACGGACCACCTATTTTTTGAGAAAAAAACGGATCTATGCCTTCTCAAAGGGAATAGCCAACTTGAATTTTTTATATACCATTCGATAGGGAATTTTATAATCTTTTTTATGGACAATTTGTTGAAAAAGTAATGGTTCAGGATTAATTGCCAAAAAACCTCTACGGACTTTCGGATTTTTACACGGACCTATACATTTTCAGACTATCCCATTATATTTCATTTTTAAAGGAGATGTAACATATTATCTGGAGCTCAACAACACGCTTACCACCGGAACTGACTTTAGCTGGTCTAAATAAGTTTGCATTAATAACAAAAACCATTTATAATAATTGTAATCATGTTGTTACTTTGGTTAGCTTGAAATCGCTTAAGCGGCTTCAAGCAAGATATTTATTCTTTTGAAAAATAAAGAATTATAGACATAAGAAGTTTATGTAGAAGTAGAAGTTGTATTCATTTGGTACCTCAGTTTCGGGGCTAAGAAGCTTTTTTGTGTAAAATTTGTAATGAAATTTTGATCTACGGTTAGAATTTATTTTGAATCCGGATCCGTGTTTTACAGGTAAGAAATCCGGCAGTCCGTATCCGTCGATCCACATCCGTGTTTTAGGGACAACCTTACATTTTTGAGCATAAAATTAAATATTTAGAACTTAAACTGAGTATTTTTGACATTTTTCAGAGAAGTAAACTAATAAATTAGGAAATGCAGGTAAAATTATCTCTAAAACAATCATCAGATCATCCAAAATGGAGAAAATTGTCGCTGACCTTTCCAAAGAGTGAAAATTTACATAAACTCCAATCAGAATAAATAACCAAGTAAATGCTTGAATCAAAATGATGATAAATTTCTTTTCTGATTGTGATAAAACTCTTTTTGAAAAATTACCTTGAGACAATCCAGTTTGGCCTTTGATTTCGATATCATTTACAACGCATAAAGAGTTGTCAATAGGTGTCAGAGTAACAATACAATCTGAATTTTGAAATATACAGTGTGACTCGGATAAGTTTTTATCGTTTAAAGCTAAAATAAAAATTAATTACAATTTTGAATGAATATTTTGAATGAAAATTTAGATAAACCTATATCAGCTGAATTTTCGTCTTTTCCGAGGACTGTAACTCCATCTTTGATGTAAAAAATCATGATACCAGTCGATAAACGATCATCAATAATTGATACAATATGAGGTAGATCTGGTTGTAGTAGAAATCCTGAGGAGAATTTTTGACTTTTAACAGACGGACTATTCAAAAAAGACTTGATACAAACAAAAAATTAGTTTGAACAGTAAAATCTCAAAAACAATTAAAATAACAAACATTCGTTTGAGATGAGCTAAGTTCTTTTGTTTGATTCCATTTATCGATCCAGGATAATGTTAACTCTTGAGCTTTGGCCTCGTTTTTTTCAAGTATCAATTCCAATTGTGAACCACTCATTGTGTTATTCATTGGACTCGAATCCTTTCAAGACAAAAATTTAAATTTTACCTTAAAAATTGACTAATTCATCAACTTAGGAATTCAAAATCAAACACAAAATTTACATTTACATTTAGAAAGTTCCATGAGACATCATTTTTAATAATCTAGAAAAATAATTTTTCAGAACAACAACAAAAAATTTCATTAATTAATATCCTAGATCGATTTGATCGTTCTCAATTTTGATTTTTTATGTTGTACCTTTAACATTTCCTTAGTATTCGTCTTAATGGATTTGAACTAGAGACTGTAACTGGTCTCTATGATTCTGAATGAATAAACGATAAGTTTATCATTATGAAACCTTAATGGAATATTTTAAGATAAGTTATTAAAATTTAAAAAATCGTGTCACGAACTTAGTGAGATCAGTTCCTGGACAAACTACCTAATTTTATTAATCATCAAAAAGCTTTTTTATAAATGAATTATAGAGCAGAATAGCGATTCGGCAATTTGAAGTTAAACTTTTCTGTCATGATACTTAAAATGTAGAATTAAATCGTTTACTGATCATTCAAAATATATGTAGCACATCGTCAGGTGGGCGTAACCGCTTTTCACAAAATTGGATTGATTTAGTAAAAAATCATTAGTGAAATATGATGAATTTTAAAAGATTCCTGAAAGAGCAGTGTATCAATTAGTGTTGGAAAATAACCTCAGGGTCCAAGCTTTTTTATTGGAATTTTTGACCAAAGTTTTATTTTATTATTTTGGACTTGAGTATAATCTAAACTGGACCGTGGTTCTATTCACGAACACCGATACATTAAAAATCAGAAATTGATACAAAAATGTATTTTTTCATTTTCATGGGCAATTTTCATTCAGAATACTGTACATAAAGACGTTGGTTTTTATAGCAAAAATTTTTTCCGAAAAATGATTTTGAACGTCTTGCGAAAATTTAACGTTCCTTTCGCAACGTGTCCAGAACGATCTTTATAAAAATTCACATTCGGGTTTATAAGACTTTTGATTCAGCCTTATGTGCACGTTCTAAGACTGTCTTCGTCCTAAGTATGATTCTGAGAGCAGAACGAAACCTTATTGAAATTTTTATGGACTCGAATGGGACTGTTTAAAAGAACGTTCTAAACAGAACGTTAAATTTTTGCAAGAACAACTTCATTTATTTGATCTTATGGGCTTTTAGAACATGTAAATCATTAGATCATCCCTCAGTGAAAAAGTTAAATCTTTGATCGCAATTTTTGACCAGTTGTCTCTTGATAACGCATTTATGGCTTGAAGTTTAACAGAAACAATTTATTCTCCATTTTAGGATAACAAGGGTTTGAACAACTTTATTTTATCGTAACTTTTAATCACAAATCTCAATCACTTCTTAGTCATTAAAAGTATTTTAATATTGGGCAATTTGAAGATTCGAATCATAAAACATTTGGATCTAATGGATCAAAATTTAAAATTATTTTTAAGGAGTTAACAAATTGAAAAAATCTGTGCAGAGGTGTTTTACAGCGATAAGAAAAGCCACTCTTAGAATAAGTTGTGCAAAACTCTGCAAATCTGCAAAATAAATTCAATACATGGATAATGATAGAAAATAACTACGCAATTTATTTTGCAGATTTGCAGAGTTTTGTACAAATCATTCTAAGAGTGGCTTTTTTAATGCTTATCACTGTAAAACCGGAAGTGATTTCCCTGTATTTAAGAGTAATAACCTTTCTAAAAGACGATGCATTTTATACGATAACTTACGACATTTGTTCATAAAACCCACTCAATTCTCTACAAGCTAGACTAAAATTTTCGTATATCGTTATTCCTGATTAAAGTTTTATCATAAAATTACCTTGTACAAATCTAAAATTTAGTGTGAACATATTTTACAACCTCTTTCGAGATTTAAAGTCTAGGAAAGATTAGATAATGATTCAAAGTAATTTTGAAGATTTCTTTGGTGATTGATGTTCAAAAAGAGTTTCAAGTCAGATAAAATTTTCCATGTTTTTCAATAACTTTTAAAGATAATTTTAAAAATAAATAAAACATAAAAATCACATGATTTAATTTCATTTAAAAAGAGACTTAAATCCGATAAATTGTTTAAAAATTAAGAAAGAGCGAGAGAGTGGTAGTTTATAAATAATCAAGTCAATATTTAATTTTATGATTTAGTTTTTTAAAACATCAATATTCGGTCATATTAAAAAATTTAAATTTTTTTTTTTTAAGAAATTTTATTTTTGTGTTGTTGTCGTAGCCGTCGTCGTCTTAAGTGTTTTTCCTTTTGTTGATGTTAATTCATTTCAAACTTTTTTTTTTTATTGAGGTTTATTTATTTTAGACGACAAAGCTAAAAAGAAAATAATAAAAAAAAATTATTTTCGAACCAATCTCGAATTTATTTACATAGTCAATTGAATTTTTTTTTAATTTTAAAAAAAAAAAAGCTGTTTTAAAGAATCCGAATGAATTCTCTTTTTTTTTTTAAACGAAAAAAGTAATAATTATAAAATACTGATGAATATTTAAGTTAGCAAAAAAAAAATTAACCCTCACCATTAAAGGATCAGTTTTATTTCTTTTTTTTGGTTGTTATTTCTAAGTTATCGCTTTCTCGAAATGTTTACGATCTCTCACAAAATCTTTTTTTTTTTTAAATAATAATAATTCCACACAAACACACACTGGATTTTATTTATTATGTAATATTTTTGTTAAATATTTAAAAGCTTTTGTTTTTAACACAACAAAAGACTTTTATTCGAAAAGCAAAAAAAAAACACCATATCGTTTCATTTTTTGTTGTTGTTGTTGTTTAGGTGTACACTTCTTTAAGACGTTTTTAATCCGTTTAAACTTTTAAAAAACATTTTCTAGTGAGTACCTCTTCAAAATGTTCATAACATTTGAAGTGTAACCCTGGGTTTTAATTAATTAAACAAAGGTCCGTGACAATTTTCGCCTTAGCTTGACCCAGTATCCGAGTGTCAAAAATGTCAAACAATTTTAATTAATAATATTATTTATTATTTTGTAAATAATATTTCCACACCCATAATAATCTGTTACACACCCGACATGAATTTTTAATCACCCTGAAATAATCTCATATTTTTACCTATTTTCTGGTAGCCAATTAAGTCCTCTCTCTTGCTATATAGATACTTTTTTTTTAAACTATCAAATAACGTAAAAAAAGTTGTAAACATTTGAATACTTTTTCTCCTTTTTAATTACATCAATTTCGGCGACAGACAGTAGGCTTAAATTAGCCGCGTTCGATCAGAAAGTGTAAAAAAACGAATAAAAATTGGAGAAATTTTCTTAAAACTTTTGTTCTGATAATGATTCTACTTATTGTTTATACTATCATGTCTTTAAAAAAAGAAGTTGTGACTCGAGTTGAAGGTTTTAAAAAAAAGTCATCTATATAGCAAGAAAGAGCACTAAATTGGCTACCAGTAAATAGATATTCGTTAACCACTGGGCTTTTGATTCGGTGGAAAAGTGTTGGTCCGTCGATATTTTCTAGTGATTTTATGCTTTAGACGCGCCTGTAGCCCGAACTAATGGCCCAATGCTTAGCTCTAGTTACAGCAAGATAGAGTGTGTTCTGAACACGGACGAACGTTTTTCTGGCAAAAATGATGGTTCATCGGTATTCTTAAAATTTCAGGTCTGTTGTTGCTTTTAAGAGTCTGTACCCTGAACCGAAAATCCCAAAGCTTAGCAAACTGGTCCGCAAGAAATAGCACAAAAAGATGAACAAGAATATCAGTATTTTAAAAGCCAGTCGGCATTTTTTTCAACGGAAAAGTGGTGGTCCGTGTTTTAGCAATAAACTCTTCTTTTACTGTTAAAAATTAATTGCGTTTTTTTGACACGTCTTTGAACCTTATACTGTTCTCCTTAACCCCCCTGCCCCATGCACACTAGCAATGACTCCGTCAATTTTCACCCCACCATCTGAAAAATCCTGACTATGCAACTGATCTTCAAAATACCCAAATAATATTATGGACAATAATTTTTTAAGGGTTTTTGTTTGTAAGGGTTTTGAAATTAAGGATTAATTCCATTATTGGAGGACGTTTAATCAATTTAGATTGAAAATTATTTAAAAAAGTCAATCTCTAAGAGACGTAGCTAAACGAGAGGCACATGTCGCGATAAAGTTAACTCACGAAAGTGTACTTGAAACTTTATTTCATAACGTTACACAATTTAATCAAGTTTTTAAATTTAATCTTTTAAGTTTAAGGCTCAAAAACAAACTCACTCAAATTTTATAAACAAACTAATGACTTGTATCTTATCAAGGGTTATACATTTTGTTTGATAGGTTGTTTGGCAACCAAATCCCCAATAAAAACAAAAAGAGTTTCCTATTCTCATTTTACGTCAATAAATTAATTCCTAGATGATTATCGTTTTTGATTTTAGAAACAAATTTTTTAATTAATTCTCATTCAAAAGGGATAGAAATACAGAGAGAGAGAGAGTCAGTTGATCTAACAGTCCAAAATGGTGTCAACATTTTAATTCTTTTTTAAACAAAGGCTCTTTTCATTTTGTTTTGTTTTGATTGATTGCATGTTAAGATCAAACATATCCCCAAAGTTAAGCACGAACAATATATTTTTGTAGTTGTTGTTTCAATATTTCATTTTGAATTTTGTTCTAAACAACAAAACCTTAAATTTTATTATTTGCGAAAATTAAACCGGGATTTGTTTAAAAGTGTTTTAATAATGTGCTAACTTACACCATTTCAAAGTATCTTACTTACACTTCCTCAAACTATTGGGGTCTTTGAACATAAGTCATCTCAAACCCTTGGTCTTTGAGTCTCTCAAGTCAATGACGATTTTATGTGTGACTGAATCATACATTAAATCTGTTGTAAGGAACTCTAATGATAAAAAAACAAGACTTTTTATAGTCATCATGCTAAATCTTAAATATTTAGTTAAGAGTCTAGCTTAAAAAACATTTTTTCTTCTAAAAAAAAAATCAACTTGCGTCATTTCAAAATAATAAATATTTTTATTAAAAAAAAAATAAAATTTTTTTTATTTTATTTTCCTCGTTAAATATTTGGGATATATTTAAAACGAGATATTTACTAATATCCATAGATATGAAACCCGATAAGTTGTAAGTTGTTCATTCAAAAACGAAACAAGACGTTTATACGGTTCGTCAGCAACAAAATTGATTTTATCCATAACTCTTGGAATAAATTATGAGAATTATATCTTTATCTTGTCAACGATTTGTTTCGTCGTCGCTAAGGTAAAAATCCGTATAAAGTTTCAAGTTTAATTTATGAATATAATAAAAATAAACCATCAGATTATAATTAGTTTCTTACGAAATCACTAAATTTTATAACACAGAAAAAAAAAAAAATTTTTTTTTTTTTTTTCTCTATTTGTCTTTAGTTCGTTTCCCATTCGAAAAAATTGAATTCCCTTTAATTTTTGTTTTACCATGTTCTGATTTTCTTTTTGTTAAGCTTAAAAATCGTCATCAAAAGATTGGGTTTATGTAAATTTGTGATTATCTTATATTTATCTAACAGGTAACTACGTAATTTTTTTTTTTATTGGAAACTACCTTTTTTTTTTATTAAAAATCGATCGATCAAAAGTCTAAAAAAATTATTCAATTTTTTTCGGATTTTATCATTCGTTTGTTGTTGGAAGAAGGCTTCGAACTTGGGCTTTAATCCAGGTTAAATATTCAGCTTCTTGAGAAAAAAAAGTCAAAACGCTGTTTCTTAAAAAAAGGTTTCAATTTGTATACAAAACTAGTGTCTTACACGTTTATAAACATTTTCATTTAAAAAAAAAAAAAAAAACGAAAAAATAATTTCAATCGTTTATTCTAATACTCATGTTTAAGCCTGAAGGTAAATCATTTCGTTTTTTGACAATTAAGTTCAAGAACCGAAAAATGTTCAAAGCAAAAACATGTTTTTAAATCTTAATCGGATTATGAACGGGTGAATCTTCCAGGGGTTATCGAACTATGACGTGATGTATTTGACTTCAATTATCTTAATTGCATGTAAATATTTAACCAAGTTATCCCGTGCGTACCAAACTATGACTATTATTTCATTTTTTTCTTATTATTCCAATAGGTGTATGTATACATATGTTTTCTACGAGCTCTTTTTCGTTTTTTTTTTATTGTTGCCAAATAATGAAAAAGAACTCTTTATTGTTGTTATGTTAAAAATTATAATTTTTTTTTTAAATAAAAAAAAACTCTTTCTTTTTTTTTGTGTTGCGACTTAAACAAAATGTATGTTGTTCCTAAATTAAAAGCTTTTTATGACAACCAAATTGGAAACCCTGACGAAGACTTTCATGTGTGTCACTTTTTTTTAAATATCATATAATCTTTGTAAATGTTAAACTTAGTCGATTTCATTTAAACTAATTAGTTTCAAGCTTAAAATTTTTTTTTTTTTTTTTTTTTCGAAAGAGGTCATTTTTGGTTTCTATAGAAATTACTTAACAACTGGTCACTTTTGTTTTTTGGACGACCAAAACTAATTTTTTATTTCTATTTTAGATTATTTAAGATTATTAAATGTTAGTTGAGGTTATTCAAAACTCGACAGGAAAAACAAATTCGAGCGATAGCTTATCAGGTTTTGTGAGAATGGAACGGCCTAAATCTGCTAAATATAATTTAGAAAGATACAAAAAATCATCGGCACATGCATCTAGATTTAATCGACAACAAAGTTATATAGACGAAAATAGCGAAGAGAATAACGAGCCGACAAAGATCGAGGACACGGTCAAACGGTATCACGGAAGTAAATCAGCGTTTGTTGGCATGGCACGTTTGCGTCCACAATCGGCTAGACATAATCTTGAAAAATACAGACAAGACGCTTATCGTGAACAACAAATAAAACTACAACAAATACAACAAATAGAAAACGAGACTGTCGAGACGATTGTTAAAGAGCCCGAGCTCGATCAAGACGATGATTTAGACGACTTAGACGGACTTTTAATTGGCGAAGAGGATAGCACTAGTGAATTAGACTCGAACGATTCGTTATCAAACACAGACTTAACTATGAAACAAAAAAATAAAAAATTGAACAAATTGAATAAAAAAAAATTGTTATCTAAACGTACCGGTAGTAATACAGTTATAACTGTGGGACCTCAAGTTGTTTTAAATAATTTACCTAATAAAACAGCTAATTTAAATATGTATACGACATTTAGACCGACGGCAGTAACCACTAATTATTCGACTAATCTTAAACCAAATTTAAAAGTAGTTCATTTACATCCTGAACGTGAGATTTATACAAATAACAACGAGAATTTAGACCAAACAAACGGGTCTATAAACACAACTGCAACTACTAATTCATCATCATCGTCTTCATCATCATCGTCTAAATTACAACCTGTTTTACAAGAACAAACTGATAACACGACGGATAAACAACGTTTTAAAAATAGTCATATTGAAACAACTAGTCGAGAGTTATTAAGCGAATGGTTAAAAAATGATGAAGAAATTGATCTTAATATGAATAATGGACAAGAAGATGATGTTATTGATGAGAATTTAATTTATCAATCGAAATTTCAAAAAAACCCTAATATGAAAACAAATCGTCTTGTGGTGCATCGAAGTCAAGTATCAGGTCGGACTACTAGAAGTGATATAAGCTCAAATTCAGCGTACAGTCATACTAAAACAGATAGTTCAATAAGTTATAATAGAGACAAATCGCAATTACACGATCCATGGGCTAAACGTAATCCAACTTTAATAGCTCAAAATGTTCTACTCAAACACCGTGCCGAACTTGAACAAATAACTGCAAGTAGAGCCATAAATAATAATAGTCGCACAAGTAATACACCTAGTGTATTATCACATTCAACACACACAGCCAATTCGTTAAACAGGTATTTACTACCCGATACGAAATATTTCAAAAAATAAGAGTCCAAGTTTGTTGTTTTTCAACAAAAAAAACACCAAAAAAAAGAGCATTTTTCAATTACCGACAAATTGCCTAATTATTTTGTTAACTCAACAAAAAAAAAATAAACTTTTTCTGATAGAATGTTGTTAAAACAATTTAAAAATAAACACTTGATGATTTTTTGTATATTTTTTTTTTAATTTTTTTTCCAATTTTTTTTTTTTTTTGGTTAAATAAAATTATTTTTCAAAGAGGATTTTTAATTTGATTTTAGTCAAAGTTGATGATTAACATAAAAAAGGATAACACTTACATAGTTTAAGTGAGACATTGAATACAAATTGTTCGTTTTAGTGAGCATATCTTTAAGACGATAGATTTCCTCTTTTAGTTCTTTGATTAAAGCTGTTTTGGGATCCTTTTTTTTGTTAAAAAATGGGTCAGTTTTTTTTTTTTTTTTTTGGAAATTTTCGGTCCAGGTAAAAAGGGAGTGGAATTTAGATCAAAGCAAATATGGTCAAATAATGTAATTTCAAGGCAGCATTCAAAAGACTTAAAGGTAAAATTAAAATAAAAATAAAAAAGAAAAAGTGTGTTTATTTAAAAAATTTATTAATTTTTAATTTTTTTGTTTCTTCATGTCTCTCTCTCTCTCTTTGTTGCTTGTTTTAATTTTAAATTTCTTTTCTTTTTAGTAAACACTAAAGCTTACTTTTTTTCTCGTCTTTTTTTTTTCATTAAATTTCGATTCCAGAAACCAAATAAAAGTCTTAAAATAATGCGATTTCTTTAGTCAATAGTTTTTTTTTTATTAATAGTTTCTAACTCTCTCTCTGAATTTAAGTAATTCCGCATTTTAAAAAAAATAAAGAAAGCAAATAGAAAAGATTTGTTTATAAATTAGCATAAACCTTGATTCAAATACTCTTGGCAACTTTTAAAGTTATGAGCTCATTTAGTCTTTGAACTAAGAAGCCTTACAACAAAAATACTTTCATTATCATAAATTGATAAATAACAATGGATTCGATTTTTCTGACATGATTTTCATGATATCCGTATATGAAAACCTAGCACAGAACTTCTCAAAGACACCCTGACCAGATCATCAGTGATTTTGACTAGGCCGTTGGGCCCAATATCAAGTATTCTTTGAGTTCTCGGTTTTGAACAAAATTCTGACCATCCATCAAAACTTGAGCTCATATTTAATGACGGGAAAGACAAATTATAACAATCGACCGTGAAAACTATAATATAGATTCGGTTGTCTGATATTTTTGATATTTGATATTTTGATACAAAACTAAACATCGCCTTAGAGGGTTTATTTTTTTTTCATATGAATAATTTTTCAACTTTTTCTTTGGTATGCGCAGGAAAATTTCTGTGCCGAAGTGTCTTAAGCATATGAGCAACTTTGCTTAAGCGATGCGCTAGAGCGTCTTAAGCAAATCTCAAAAATATCTGAAAAACACTGTAAATTAAGAATTTTAGAACTTAAACTTTTTCTACCAACGATTTTCTTTATTGGATCACCCAGTTAAGAGACCTCAGAATAAAAATTTAATTTTTTTCGACTGCCTACAAACTTGAGAATCATAGTTTATTGGGAATCGTAGGAACACGTCTATATGATCAGATTTCTTAAAATCAGATATCGTAGAGGTTTTGCATGACGCGAACCCTCAAAAAATCTTAAAAAAATAAGTTCAGCTTTTTATTTTGTAGAATATTCCTTGCTCTATCAGAATATGTATGAGCTTCACATGATTTATGTGATATCTAACCGGACGCCTAAAAACACCCTGTAAAGAAATTCCTATACGAAGACCCGAACAGAAAGCCAATTTTCAGACCCTTCTATTCGGAAAATTTTTTCCGAGATTTTCAAATACGTATATTGCGAATATGCCGATTTTAAATCAACGTGAGGCTCTTCATGAACTTGACCTAAGACTAAGATGATAAGATAAAAGTAAGCATCTTTTACCGTTAACCATCGATAAATATCCTAGGGTCAAATACAAAAAATTGCTTTCCTACCATGTGGCAAATACATATTGGTGGCAGACATATCTCCTCAAATGGTTAGCCGATGGGGACGGGTTACCCAGAAATTTTGGATTTCAGTTGGTTAACCCATATCTCAATATTGGGTTACCCAACCCAGATCCATAACTGAAATCCAAAATTTCTGGGTAGCCCGTTCCTATCCCATACCTTAAAATTAATGGGTTAGTATGTCTGATTGTTGGAGAATTTATTGTTTAAAATTATCCCGGTACATTTCCAGGAATTATTCCTTTTGTTAGCGAGATTTTCTCAACTTATCCCTGTGTATGTCAAGTGCCCATGTATACAAATTTTGCCCATGGTCCAAAGGCGAATTTTCGCCATTTGAATAGATAAATCTATGATGGGTTTAGAATATTGCTCAGACAGTGTCAGAACGTATTGCAAGTTTATGGATTAAACATTAATTTAAAGAATCTGTAAAAATTTAAGACATAGGACCGAAAATTAAAGTCAAAATTTACAAATTTTATGCTTACCTCGTTAATTTTTGGTTTATTGATAATTTTTTTAGCTCTTTGAGCGAATAATAAAGTATTTAAAGTCTCATGATAACAACAACTTGCAGGGCTAATATCTTAAAACAAAAAAAAAAATTTAGTCACAACTCTTGAGAATTATACCAATTGTAAGATACACTACTTGCAATCATATGAGTTTTTGAATTGCCACCAAGACTATCTTTTAACAAATACGTTAATAACGAATCACGATAAGGCACAAAACTTGATTTAAGATCTGAGGTATTCGTTGATTCTTTGTACAAATTAAAATCCGATTGAGATAAAACATTATTCGATTTTTTACTACTGTCGGCTGAAAAAAAACAACAATTTTATTGAATCAATTCATTTTGAAAATAACGGACTCTAAACCTACCTAATATTGAGATCACATTACCGAGACTCACTAAAGACTTGTTTATGTTGGAACCTTCTTTAAGTTGTTTTTTGTTGTAAATCAAGTCATTAGATGCTCGTTCACTGAAAAAAATCTGAGTTTAAAAAGTGTTTGGCCAAGAGATAAAGACATACCTTCCAGCAAGGTCGACAAGATGTAATTTGCTTATGATTTCAATTGGCATTTCGTTCTCGACTTTGGCCTAAACGGGAAAAAAAAGTTGAAAAAAGATGTCTTAACAAAATTGCAACAAGGTTTACTTGAATGAATGTGATGGTAAAAATGGCATGTGATCGACTGCTCTTATCGTGTACATGTGTTGACGCAGTCGATCTATTCTGATTACCTTTGACCAAATAACGCATGGTACTAGTCAAATCAGTTACTGGAAATTGATTTAAATTTTGTACATAAATGCCTTTGTTTGGATGTTCCCTTATTTTAAGATTTTTCGACGATGAATTTGTGCTATTGTATAAATTATTCGATTTTGGCGCTTCAAAGTCAAACAAGTCACGTAACTTTTCGTTGTAAATTTCCATGTAACTTAAAAGTAAAATTTTTATTAAAATTTAAATTGGTTTTTGAGACTCTTAAAATGTTTGCCCATGAGATAAAAAATATTTTAAATCGATCTTTGAGACTTTAATTAATTTTTAAATTGAAAAGAATAATCTTGATTCATTAAAAAGATAAGAAGTCTCTTTTGTGTTACGTATTCAAAAAAGGACATTAATCTTGAGATTTTTTATACCTTAAATTCATTCAATGGTTTGAATAAGAAAGTCGGTCATTTTAAACGGATTGATTTAATTAATAATCCCTTAACACTTTACAGATAAAAAAGATTATTTGGACTTAACCTTAGAAGCAAGAAGAAATAGAGGTGATCTTATTCAAATTTTTAAAATTGTTAATTATTTAGAGAACGTGAGTAAATGGATTGAATTTCGGACCAAATGCAAGGGGTGAAAGTCGAAGGTATAAATTGAGATGCCACAGTAAAGTTTTTCACTGAGAAAAAATTGTCAATTTTCCGCCTCGTTTCAACCAATAGCCAAATTATGGAATAAGCTGCAAGAAGATGTTGTCAGTGCGCGTAATATAAAAAGTTTCAAAGCAAAATTGGATGCTTGAAACGAACTCAGAAACGACTGCTATAGGCCTCTAGGGTTCTGCTTGGACTATGTCCAAGTTGCAGTTCTTAACTACTACTACTACTACTACTACTATATAATCTTGTACTCGAGGACCTCAATTAATTGATTCGTTTGAAATATCTTCAGCTCAAAGTGAGAATTAAAATTTGAAAATTGTCTAAAGCCTCAAATTATTAAAACAAATAAATCGGATTTCTTTTGAAAATAGTGAAGTTGACCCTTTGAAGCTAACGAACGGCGGAACAAACTATCCTATTTTGAGTTATGAGTGAATTAAGGTTCGCAAGGAGCAAAATTTCAACATTTTCAAAAATTAAATATTTCAGAAAAAATTTTTAATGGTTCTGAAAACTGGATTTTTTCAGGAGTTCTTGTGGGAAATTAGCTTCTGGGTGATTAAAATCACATAAACCATTAAATTCTCATACAGACTTGATAGAGCAAAAAAAATTCCTACATACTTATTGGTTGCCCTCAAATTCGTAATCTATACATATGAGAACCTAGGAAAGAAACTTTTTAGCGGGCGTCAAAAATGATTTTTTCAAACCCTAGGGGTCTAAAGAGTCAAGACCTTTTTAACCAATCAATTCCATATTAGTTAAACATATTCTAAAACAGCGTATAATTTATTACAAGTTTAACGTATTATCGGGGATTCTTGAGTTATTTGAAGGGTGCGAATTTAAGAAAGAGCAAATTTTACCCCTTTTTTTACTCTTTTTTATACAACTTCTACAGTGTTTACCTCACGCCTAAGATTTATACCAATTCTAAAACACGAAAGAATTATGAACAATTTGTTGGTTTTACTATTTTATCGTTTTATTTTTTGTACACTTAAGGTCGAAAAAAGTAAAAAATTCAAAAATCACCAAGATGAGCGTTTTTCAAATTTTTGACCAAAAATTCGTAATCCTTATGTATGAAAACCAAATTAAATATTTTTCTTATTTAAGAGCATGTTCCTGTAAAAATTTAAGGCGCTGAAAAAGTCACCAATTTGGTCATTTTTTTTTGATAAATTTTAAAAATTGTTAAAAAAAAATCAATTATCTTTTAAAGGCTTTTCATACATAAGGATTACGAAAAAGGTCAAAAAAATCAAAAATTACCAAGATTAGAGATTTTGAATTATTTGACCTTTTACGGCCTTGGGTGTACAGAAAGTAAAACGAAAATGAAAAAAGTGAAAGTATAGTTTTTGATGGGTCGTGAAGCTTTTGACCCCCCAGGGTCTGGAAAATTTTTTTGAACACCCCCTAAAAAATTGTCTTTCCTAAGTTTTGATATGTATTGATTACGAAAATCAATTTCTTAGATAGTTCTGACGTTTTGCATTTCCGGAACTTTTGAAATTTCTACAGGGACTCTTTAATAAATAATCATTGATCGCCTATTACTTGAAATTTCTTTCTTACGACTAAGTTTTCATGATTCATAGATTACGAATGTGATGTGAGAAATAGTGAATATTGATAGCGTTGAAGTTTTGCTTCGCGCGAACCTTAAAAAATAACTTAAAAAATAGAAAATATTCTCTTATAACAGAAAAGCATTGCTTTCACATAAAGTCTTATCTGCAACAAAATTATTCAGTCGTTATTTACAAACAACGCTTAAATTTTTCTAGATTAGATTACATGGCTTTCTTATCATAATTTTCATCTTAATCAGTTTTCAAAACATTTTTTTTTAAATCTTCTTAATTTTTAAATTTTGAATAAATTAACTTGAGTTTGAAATAAACACAAAAGAAGGGCGTTAGAAGACCCAACATTCTCAAGGCACTTGGTTGATACTTTTAGCTCTAAATTGTTCTTACAATCGTTTGTCAAAGACAGAAACTTGGTCTAAACAAGGTTCCTAGCTTCATTCTTCGAGTCTTATCCCTTGAAAAATACCATTTTGATTCTTTATTCATGATTTAAATGTACTCTTCTATGAAAACATCCAAATTAGACTTTATTTTTTTCTCTATGCAAAACGTAAAATACAGTTTCTTACATAAGCTATTAACTAAAAGCACTTTTTTTTATTGTTAAAGAAATCAATATCATTAAAAACTTTCCTTCTAAACACAAATTCTTTAAATTGTTCAATAAACAAAACCAAAAATACTTTAAGTAAATTAAATTTAAATTTTTTTGTTTTATTTTAAAGAGGAATAATAACAAAATTTGCTAATGAAAATTTACCTTATTAAAGTTTTGAAACACAAAGTTGAAGATTCATTGTTAGACTCTTCGATTCGTTTGAATAAATTTTCGCATATTTTTGGAGTTAAGCCCATTTCTTCACTCTTCAAGAAATAAAAAATTAATATTTTTCAATATGAAGTTTTGCATACAAAATTACGTTTGTGTTTCCCATCATGGTGAATGTTTTACCGGTTCCAGTTTGTCCGTAACAAAGAATACACGTGTTGTATCCTTCGAGAAATGATTTAAGAACATCCATTCCGATGTCATTAAAAATCTTTTACACAAAAAAATTAGTTTTAGGCTTCTTTTTTTTTGTAAAACTTACAATTTGTTGGTTTGCATAACTCGGATCTTGACGATTCAATGACAAATAACAATGGTCAAAAGTGAACTGTTTATATCGATCTCTGTGATCGTGTAACGATTGGTTACCTTCGAGCTTTTTAAATGCAAAAAAATAAGATTTTGAATGAAATTTAAAACTCGAACACACTATGTACCGTATTAACTTTATGTATAAGATTTCGAGTTTCAAAAAAATTTGGCAAAAAATTAAGACTTGAAATTAATGAACTTAATTTGAGATTACTTAATCAAGATTACAGTAAACAAACAACTTGAAATATTTGGTATACGTAAAGAATATATATTTAATTATGATTTCAAGGTCCAATTTTGACTTACCTTTGGATTGTAGAGATTAATTTGAGTACGATCAATAACTTCGACAATAATTCGACTATTAGAACATTGCTCGCGGTTTGAAAAAGGTCGAACTCGAACGGATACTTGAATATTAGATGAACAAATAGGCATTTTTTTTTTTGACGTACAAAAAAATATTTACATCCAAACACCAACTAAAACGTACACAAATTCGGATAAATTTTTTTTTTAATTTTTGTTTTTTTGTTTTAAGTTGTTTTCTAACTCGATAAAGTCTTGAATTTCATGTCTAAAAAATATGAGAGATTAATTTTAAAAAAAAATGTTTGATTGACCATTGTGAATATTTTAATAAATCAGTGCTAGACTATTAATTTTGACATTTTGTTGTCTTTTAGAAGAAGAAAATAAAGTTAATAATTTTAATGTTCCTAAACAACAACGAAAAATATAAGAACACTAAGTCAATGTACGTTCAAATTAAATTATTTCCAAGGTATTGAAAACTCAAAGTGCAACATTAAGCTTGTTTATGGAACATTTTTTGACTTAAAAGGTTAAAGTAATCAAGTCAACCGGGCCTAAGTCAAATTCGTAGATTTGAGGCATATGATTGACCGTTTAAAATATGAAAAAACATGAGCTGAAATTTTGCAATAGAAATTTACAACAAGACACAGAGACTAGAAAAAAATAACTTGATACTGAAAGTAATTTTTTTGGGTATACTTTAGTGATGGGAAAAAACAAACCTGGTTGGTCTGGTATGCTGATATTAAGCAAAACCAAATCGGTAAACCAAAATTTAAGAATGCCAAAATTAGCTTTTCTGGCAAACCAAAAATCGCTAAAATTAAGAAAAAAAAATACTAACCAGGTCAGAGGCGGGGCTAAAAATTTTTACCAGGGGGGTGAAAAGTTAAATTTTGCCAAAAAGACCTTATTTATGCATCAAATAGGGGGGTCTAGGGCCCATTTTAAAAATCCAGGGAGGAGGGCGGTCGCCCCGCTGCCCCCCTCTGGCTACGCCACTGAACCAGGTCTGCTAAATCATTGTTATCGCAAAATCCGGTTTTACAAAATTTTTGTTTTGCTAAATTTGGTTTTAAGAAAACTCCCATCACAAGTATATTTATTCTGCGCGTACAAAAAACTCTTTTTACCTCGAAAACAAATACAATTACAGTCAAACTTCCACGATATCTGAATTTACAAAAACTGACCACATTGCCGTGTTCTCCATATATGAAAACCTAAAGTTCCCAAATTTTTAGGGGGTCGAAAAAAATTTCAATTTTTAAAACTCCTAACTGAGTGACTTTGGAAAGAGAGTGCTTTGATAAATCGTTAGTATCTTTGTTAAATAACAACATGTTTGGTATACACCAATTCTGAAAAAACGTAAAATTTTACACATGCCAATTCAATTTTCTTGCTAAAAAAAATTTCAAAAGTGTTTTTTGTAGGGCAAAAAATAAAAAAAATGATCCTTTATTTTCTTTTTTTTCATATCTTGTCCCAATAATTCATAAAAATATATTTTTTTTACTCATCAACATGTAGAACAGGAAATTCTCTATAAAATTTATTTATATAAACAAAATGGCTAAAAAGGCCCTGAAAATCAAACTCATAACTTTTTTGCGCAACATTACCAAAATCAAGGTTTTTATAATTGTAGACAGACAACTGAATAAGTAAATACCTTTATTTTTTGGGCTTATGGGTCGACTTTTCTATAAACGACAATAAATAATAAGTTGTACCAGTACAAGAACCCTTGAGACCAGATTGCACAATATGAACTCAAATTATTGAAATTAAAATATTTAGGGTCATGATTTAAATCTAAACTTTAAGATAAACACTGTCCAATTTTTATGAGCAAGCACACACTCACAACAACAACAAAAAGAAGAAAATTTAATATTCTGTTTTCTAAAATTGTAACAAAAGAAAAGATGAAAAAAAAAACACGAAAAAAGACTAAATAAAAAATTTTTCTTTTTCAGACGTGTTGTATTTGTTAAACGAGAGTAAAAAGACTTGAATGGCTAAATGTCTAGTTTTTTCATTTTTTAATTAATCACTAAAATGTTTGATTCAAAACTTAAATATTTGATTTAAAATATTAAAAAGTTCGAGCCAAAAAAAAAAAGAAAAAAAACTAATTGTAATTTTAAATATTTAACTTTTCTTTATCTTTTTTATTTTTTAGAAATTCTTGTAATTGAGTTTTTTTTTTTTCTAAAAGTATAAAATAGAAAAAAAACTAGAGTAAATTAGACTTAATAGTAAATATGGATGTTGTTGTTTTGTTTTTAAAACCACACTGAAATAGAATACGGTTTACTGTTTTTTTTTTTATTTTTTTGTTCGATCGCTCGTTCGAAATTTAACCCTAAACGGATTCGGGTCGAATAAATACTCATTGATTGGACTTTTTTACAACGTACGGCAATATTTTTTGATCCTAATGTTTTTTGTCCTCAAATCCTTGTTAGACGTTTGTATATCTCCGGCAAACGATTTCGGACCTTCGGTAAAGAATATGCTGTTAAAATAAAAACGATTTATGTTTACACTAGTTGTTCCTTGTTCCTAATAAAAAAAAGCTTGGCAAATCTTTGAAGACCAAACTGGAGAGTCCAGATTGCACATCGTACAGGTTGCCACAATGCTTAGATAAAACATTTAAAAGCTAAGTCGGAGACAACTAAGTCTGATGTAAGAATCAGACATTCGTCATTTCAAAAACATCTGTGAATAAATGTTCAAAACAAACACTGAGGTAGCAAGAGCCAAAGTTGATAATGAAATGCACAAATTTTATGAGTTACCCATACCCTAACCCAAAACCTAAATTTTTCGGGTAGCATATACCCACTCCAATAAATTAAAATTAATGGGTACACTAGTCTGATAATATTTTGAAATAGTAAGTTTCGTGTCATGCAAAACGACAGAATAAACACCCAAAAAATTCATTTTTTCACCTAAAAGTGTAGTTTAGTTGTTCCTTTGAAACATAAAAAATACTTAACTTTGTACAAAATTTTATGCTCTTTCAGAATATGTAAAAATATAAAACCCTTTGTATAACACTTAAAGTTCAAAGTTAAAAAACCGCAAACACCGAGTTAGAAGGCTGTCTAAATTCAAGAACCTTCAAAAAATTTTATTTTTTTCGTTCCCTCGAGCAGTTTTTCTATGTTTCCATATGAGGAGATTACGAAATGACCGATTCAGATAGTGTTGTCGTTTTGCATGACACGAATCTTTAACCATCGACGAACCTTTTTTCAAAAACAAGAAAATAGAAGCGAAGTCAAGGGTTGTTATCAAGATCGTGTTTTTTTGAAAAGTAAATACAACTTTATTTTTGTTTACACATAATTCGATCCAACTAGCTTATTAGTTAATCGTTATAAAATAATTTTCTTTTTTTAACGACAAAACCTTGAAAAGAAATTGTTAAGGAAACAAGCTGGTATAATCAGGATATTTTATTTTTCTGTTGTTGTTGTCGAGTTAAATAATTTTCTTCTTCTCTGTTTGAGATTATTTTTTTCCGTAAATTAAATTAAAATTTTTAAAATAACAAAAAAAAATTGTAAAAAATTTCAATCGATTTTAAAAGAAAATTTCGATCGTTTTAATTGATTGAAAGTCTTGTTTAAAATAAAATTTATTAAAGTAAATGACTAGAGGAACTTGATTAAAAAAACTTGAAAAAAAAAACTTTCAAGGTAACAATAAAAAGGTCTCTTAAAAATAACTAAAAGACTTAAAATCTTATTTAATTGAATTAAATAACTCTATGATACTCAAAACAATAATAAACTAAATAAAATAAAAAAAAAATTTTTATTATTTTTATAAACATTTATAAATCGTAGCCTCTAGATGAAAATTAAAAAAAAAAGGTGAACAAGATAAAAATGAACATCGAGTTTTTTTTTGTTTTTTTTTCAAAATTGATTTATTGATTTTCATTTTTTTTTTAAATTAAAAATCAATTTCAGTCTAACAACAACATCTACGACAAGAATTTTAAAGGATTTATTGATTTTTTGTTGTTGTTGTTGAATCGAACTTGAGAGTTAATTGAGGTAAATAATTAAAAAAAAAATTCCAATATATCAATTGAGTATTATAAGTTAAATAAATATAATTTTGTACGTTTTAATACTAAATATAAATAGATTATTTTTTTAAGAGTAAATGAATATGAAGTGATTCTAGAATAACTGTTCTTTACGAATAGGATTTAAATTCTTTGGAAAATTTTTTAATTTTTTAACCTTGATTTGATTTTGACTTAGTTTTAAAATTAAGCAAAAAAAATATTTTAACTGCTTTGATTTACTCTTAAGAATCTGTGATTAGGTCCTCCTTTGTTTCTTATTATTGGAAACGACATTGTTTATGCCCCCGAAAAATCGAAGAACCGATTTCCTTCCATTCAAATTAATGTTAAATTTGTCTTGGTTTAGTCCCATTGAATTGTTCCCATTTTCGGTTTATGTCACCTTAAAATTGCAACCTCTCCATTTTTCCTGAGAATAAATTTGGTGAGAAATATGCTGATTATACAAAGATTCTAGCTTTGATTAGAAGTTCAAAGTGATATTGATTTTATTTCCATTTGGGCAATTACTTAGTCTCTAGACCTTAATATTAAAAACTACAATACTCAACAAATATGGAATGCAAGCCATGTCAAAAATTTGAAATTTACGTTCAAAATGATTTAAAATGACCCAATTAAGAAAGATTCAGTGCAAGCTGAGGTAATCGTATGCTTGGTGTGATGTCTAAAAGTTTCAAGAATTTAAATTTTGAAACATTGAGGTTACCCTATATCTCTTTTGTCAGTATGATATCAGTTCTTGGTGTCCGTAACTTTTAAAAGATATCTATGAGTTTGAAAAAGTTAAGAGAAGAGCTACAAGACTATTACCGTCTATCAAGAACATGGATTACAACACTAGACTTAAATTATTAAATCTGTTGATTTCGGAAGATAGACTTAAAAGAGACGAATGGGTTCGAAGTGGTTAACTTCCGCAATGAAATTAATTTGACTTGTAATTAAGTTTATAATTTAAAAAGACACGACAGATGAATGGTAAAATAAAATATAAAAAATAGTTTGGAACGTTATTATTTTTTAAAAAATAGAGTCGTGAACGAGTGGAACTCTTTGACGCAATCGGTTTTTGATGCTAAGTCTGTTAATAGTTTCAGAACAAAATTGGATAAATGGATATCATAAAAATGTTAAAGAAACGTTTAAATTACTGCCATAGCTCCTATGGAGTCTAACCCTATTGAGTCGCAGTATAATGTACTGGTCCTATTACATCTTCTTACTTCTTACTTTGCTGTAGCGAAAAACACACGTGACTATTCTCTAGTTTATTTCCTCCGAGCGTGTTAATGGACCTAATCCTGACTCAACTGCCCGAAAATGACATTCTTTATTTTCGTTTTGTATTATAATAATTAAATTTTTTTTCAAAAAATTGCCTCCAAAAAAGGTTCTAAATTCAATTTCTTACATTTTAAGACCCATATCTCACATACCTTTACATTAATTGATTATCCGAATAATTTGATCCATACAGTCTACTGTCGTTAATACGAATAGAAATCGCTCTGAGAAATCTTTGTACGGATTAAAATATTCGGATAATCAATTAATGAAAAGTTATAGGGAAAAGCTTCGAGTCCGGTCAATTTTGTTCGGTTATCGAATTATGGGATAAATCTTTTGACAACCAAAAAAAAAAGGTTTTAGCAACCAAAAAACAAATTTTCACACAACAAAAAAATCCTGATAGAAACTACTAATTTTTTTTTAAATTCGACTCAACACACAAAATAATTCCCAATACACACAAAAATTTTAAGTCAACTTCTCTTCTTCAATTGATCATTTGCATCGTTGAATAGTTAGCATTCTTTATTGGCGCAAAACACATATTTTTGCTGCATCTTATGTTTGGAGCGATGTTTACATACTGTACAATTGACTTTAATCGACTTAGGAAAATGAATGGGGTGTCTTCCGATCATAAAATCGTTTGATTAACAAAAACAGCTTCTAATAGAATACTCTTATAATTTTTTTTTCAGTGCTTGTGTGCGAAAATCTGATTTTTAGTTGCGAAAACCTTTTTTTTGGTTGTCATGAAACCACATCCTCGAATTATTCGGATTACCGAGAGTCGACTGTAAAAATATTAACAATGAAAAAAAATGGTATCTTGAAACATAATCACATAAATGAGCCTTTTTTGACATCAATGGGACCCAAAGGGTGACTCTATGGTCATTCATTTAGGAGGAATTGATAGATTCGAATAATGCTACATTGACATTTTTAACCTCGATTTTATGAAATAAAATAAAGAGACACACCCTTTACGTATTTTTGAAAATTTTTGCGTTTAACCTATTAAAAAGCTTAAAAATTTAAATAGAAAAAACTTAAAATGTGGAAGACTCAGGTGATCTGCAGAATTATGCTTGATTCATCGCACAACATTCTTAGGATAGGACAGTACACTCGCTTTGTTAAAAAATACAGGTGTATTTTTTTAGAATCTTGTATTTATTTTATAATTTACAGGATAGACCACGAAGAGTATATTTTCCGATTTTTTAAAACTAACATTTAATTCTATAGCCTTAAGACTGGTTTTAATTCCCAATGAACTTTGATTATTAATTTCTGGTTAATCCAAAATAAAAATCTTGGCTCAAAAGATTTGTTTAAAAAAAATTTCTTATTTGAAGATTAAACGATTTTCAACCTAAATTTTTATTACAAATTTAATTAAATTTTTTTACCGCAATTAACCGAGAGATATAGAATGCAATAAAGAGAAAAAAAAGAAATTTCTCAAGTGGTGTTTAAAGATCATAAAAGTACATCCACTAAAAAACTATTTTAATCGGATATGAACGTTTTTTTCTGTTTATGTTGTTGTAGTCAGTAATATTCCGGTCAAGACAATTTCTTCAATGAGTTCAAGATATCTTGATTATAATTACGGAAAAAAGAAACAAAAAAATGATTTGATTCGAATCACGAGAACAAGAAAAAAAAATCGAAACGTAAAATTGTAGGGTTTACTTAGTTATTGATAGTTTTTAAAAAAATTGTTTTAAAAAGTCTTATAATTTCGTGATTCTCGTAGTTTAAATTACCATAAGCAATTTTATTTTTTATTTTTTTCGAAAAGAATTAGCAGTACAAACAATTAAAAAACAAATTTTGGTTTACAAGAAATTGTTATAAACATATATTTTGTTTTTTAAACTTGTAAAAAGACATACTGAAAACTACAACCAACCTAAACCTAAGGGGTCTTTTTGTTATTTCTAATTGCTATCAAACAAGTTTACTTTAATATCTTAAATTTATTACTATTGTTTTTTTTTTCAAACAATAACAAATTGTTTATAAATTAGATTTAAACTCTGGAAATTTTTGTTGTTTCAAGAAACATTGGGATAGTTGAACGAGTATAATCTCTTACTGGTCCTTTTGAATAAACATTCAGCCTACATCTGGTGTAAATTAGGGGGTACTTTTTATTGACAAATTTCTCTCGTTCGGTTTTCTTAGACCTTAAAATTGCGTCTTTAAAGAAAAGTAAAGAAAGTTTTCATCACTTGAATGATGATCTTCTTACTTGAAAAACACCTATAAGGTTTTGTAACTATTATTCGAGTGTTATGGGGTTTGCTCACTCACAAATCTATTTTCGACAGCTTAAGACAACTAAAATTAATTGATTGATTTAAGGCTTAAATTGACATTCTACAAGAGTACCCCGATTACGGTAAACGTCTGGAAAAAAATTTAAAAAGTCTATAAAAATCATCAATATTTTAATTTTGTAATGGAAAATTAGGGAAACGAATGATACCGAAGAATTCTCCTCAACAGTCTTATTTTTTTTTTCAAATAAAAAAACGTTATTATTAATTCTAGGAAGCCCGAGCTTGGTTCTGTTTACACAATTCCATCAAGCAATATCAAACTTTGGGTGCTTTCGAGATGCGTTACGATCACTGCCTTGTTTGCTAACGTAATTCTTTGTCGGCAGAAATTTACCTCTGTCTAAAATAAATAATTCCGAAATAATTACCGTCGAAAATTTTTTTAGGCGTCATTAATTATGTCCAAATAAAGTTTGTCGAAAAAAAACTTGTCTAAATGTAATTGTCGATTTACATTGCTCACTTACCCCTAAATATTTAAGTGGAGGTTTCAAGTCCACGTTATGGTTAAATTAATACTAACTAAAAATGAAATTGATAAGGTTCGTGCTGGTCAAAACTACAGCAGTATTCAAAAATATTTTTTTGGGGTCAAAAATAAACTAAAAGTTTTTGAGCTTCATCCTTTTGTGCCTAAATACTTATCAACTAACTTACATAATTGCATAAATTTACATATGTTCTTAAAGCTCACGATCACTGCCTTGTGATCCGGTCATAAAAATTTTTTGACCGGTGAAAAAATAATGCCGCGGAAACGGAAAACTAGACAAAATTCTGAACAAAATGTTGAGCTCACTTTTTTTAATTTAGTTTTTCTTTTTGTATTATCGAGGCCGACAAAAAAATAAAAATCAAAAATCACTAAGATGATGGATTTTCGTATTTTTGACCATAAATTGGTAATTCTCATGTAGGAAAATCCTTGAAAACATAAAACTCTTGATATGAAATTTTCCGTTTCCGCGGCATTATCTCGGTAAAAAATTATTTTCTACTGCCCTAAAAAATTGTATTTACTAGGTTTTCATATATGCAGATTATGAATTTGAGGTCGAAAATCACATATTAAGATACTGCTTTGACCGGCGCGAACCTTACCAGTATTTCCTCGGTAGTTTTTCCAAGGTTATGATTTGGAAACATAAAATGTCGGATTAGATACAACTTTGGAAAGATACAATTTAGTGCCAAAATTTTTTTAATAATAGATGCTTAATGCATTTTCTAATTGAATTTAAATGTTAACTTTGTTCAATGGTGGGTGTCAATGAGTGTAAATAATTTTACTTTTAAAAAATGCTAAACCTGAAACCAAGGCGTATTAATTTTATAAACCAATTCAAGTGTTTCTCAAGTAACTTTTAATTAAAATAGTCATTGACTAGATTTAAATAATTCTTGTTAATAAAAAAGATACTTGAAACGAACTCAATGAAGTCAACAACAATAACAATAAAGAATCCTTGGGACCATGAGAAATCATTTCAAGCGGACAATTTTCTAATTACAAAAAAATATGTTTTCTCAAAATTTTTTTTTCTTAAGATGATGAGAAACAACAAAAAGTACACCGAAAAAAAAAAAATTTTGTTGTGACTAGTCGATTAATTTTTGTAATAGAACAAAAAAAAAAAGAGAACTGGAATTATTAGGATAAATAACAAAAAAGAAACTAAAACGGGGGTCTGGATTAACGAGGTTAGACTTAAAATTTAATTTCAATCGAGTCAAAAAGCTTAAGACTACTGATTGTTCGAAATGTGTATAGCCTACTTAAGTTTTACAATGTTGGAATCACTTAGTGGTTTTAACAACACAAAAATAATACTAAAAAAATCTTTTTGTTAAACAACACAAAAACAAAAAACGAATCGACCTAAGTTCCAATTTAAAAGAAAAAATGAAGCCTTCAACATTTAAAAAGAAAACAATACATTTTTCGATTATTAAAAGTATACAAAAAATATATGAAATTTTTTTTTATTGTAAAAAATAAGATTCGAGCAAATTACAAATTCTTAAAAAAGTCCAAAAAATTAAATTAAATTAGAAATTTTTTTTTAGTTGCGAATATAAAAATTGTCGTTCGGGTAAAAAAAAAGAGAAAAGTTTTTTGTTGTTATTGCAGAGAGAGAGAGAGAGACAGAGATGTGATGTTCGTGTGGTTGTTATGTGGTGTAAACGAATGTGTTTATATTGGTTTCATCTCTTTCCATATATTTGTTTTCGATCAACCATTCTAGAGTTTCTTTGACCAGCTTTTTTGATGGTAAAAACATATTTTTTAATAATTCGATTAGCTCGGTTTGCAATTGAGCCAATGAAACACGTTTTCTCATTTTGAGAATCTTGACGATTGCTTCCTATATATTTTTTTAAATTATTAATATTTTTTTTTATTTATTAATAAGTCTATTTATTAAACGAAATAAATTTTTGCAAAATCATGTTTCTAGTTTATGTTTGTTTTCTTAAATGACTTAGAAATAGATTCATGCCTTGAGGTATTTTTTTTTTGTTCAGACTCTTAAAACAACGAAAGTCGATTTTTTTCTCATTCGAAGAGGGCTATCATCATTGAATTGATTGTGCATTACAGTGGTTTAAGACCTATCAAATCGAACCTTTCTCAAGATGCTTTAAAGCTATTTTAAAGTTTTGACGGTTATGGTGCCTTAAATGGAGACTCTTTGTGTCTAGGGGTCAATTTTATGAAATGATAATCTTTCGTGAATCCCTACCCTGGTACCCTAGGTATCTTGGAGGTATCATTTTGAGGATTGAATTAATAAGATAAAGTGTCCCAGGTCATCAACTGTAGTCTGAGAAGAAAGCCTAAAATTCATTTAAAAGAATGTAATCATGAATTTGAAAGAATTTTTCTATTATCGTGCTGTTTTTTTAGAAAGAGTTTTAACCATAACTTGTGATAGTTCGACATTAAAATCTAAGGTGATAAGAATTTAGCAGATCTTGTTTCATATTCGCAATCAGTGTACAGGAAGACCAAAAAAAAGCATTTTTTTTTGCTTAGCAAGAAAATAAAGATTTTTGACTAAAGAAGGACCAAATTTTCAATTTAAATTTTTCTCTTATGGTTCGGGTATAGATTACCAGGGACGCCCAAAAGATGCTTTTTTCAACATGAAAGTGCTGAAATAGCTCTAAAGTCTTTTTGAAAAGTGGTTAATACGCTTTCAAAAAATGATAATTAGGGTAGTAGATTATGAAAATAATTTTCAAATGGTCGTTTTCGATGGTTTTGCATGTTGCTCGAGCAACTTTTGGGCGTCCCTGTAGATTGTCCATAAATTTTGAGTTTTTGGATAAAGGTTGAGTTGGTTAACCCATAAAATAGGGTATTTGGGTGTAAAATTCAGTTTTTAATTGAAGTTTTGCGGTATACCTACCCTATTTTTTGGTTTATCCAAAAACCGAAAATTTATGGGTAATTTATACTCTACCTGAACCCTAAAACCCAATTTTTTCGAACCTATCCAATACCCGAAAATAAATGGGTACACAAGTCTCCACCAAGTGGAAAATTTTGAAGATCAATATTTTGCATATATGCACCTGGTATGAAAATTTGGTTTATTAATCGACTGTTGTAGAAATTCATGGGTTCGGAGAGTGCGAACAAGCAGTGCGAAATCGAGTTTTTTCAGCCTAACCTATTTAAAAAAAGCCTCACTTTTGTTCTTTCAGCTCTCAAGAACATAATTTCTTGATTTTCTTCTTCACGATTCTTTTCTGTTGAGAGCTGTAATCGGCCGATTAGGTTCAATTTACCACGATATTGAGCCTTATTATTACGCCTAAAACATTTTAAAAATAAATAAAAATTAAACTCTCAGTGTTTTCAGCATTTCAAAACTTACACAATACAAAAATCTTGATTAATCCAAAACAATGTATTATCATCAAAATCTTTTGGTTGTTTAACCTGTGGTGAATAACAAAGTACTTGATGTTTCAATTTTTGATAAGCAACCAATTGCTAAAGAGAGATCATGAAAAAAAAATATGAATTTTTGTAAATTATCAATTTACCCATAGAGTACGACGTAGCTCGTTGTCAGGTAATTCAGTTGCAAGTCTTAAACTTTCATAGCTCAATTTATCCGATGCCCGATTAGTCCATGAAAATAAAACAGCCATTTGAAATGTGGTCACCTCTAATTCGAATTTACCTAATTTAGTGTTAAAATTAATAACTCCATTTGACATTAGATGATGCCATGTCAATTTACGACCACTATGTTCATTCTTATAAAACTTCTCAACTTCGGGAATGTAATCCTCTAGCTCAGGTGGTAGTGTAACAGCTACTTTATCTGAACTACGAGACCATGCACCAGCGTTCAATATTTTAATGTTTATAATATCAGCTAGATTTGTGTTGTGCAAATTGTTTCGGGCTACTTGTTTAAATTTGTCATTAATATCCTCACTGACCTTAATGTCTTTAAACATTTGACTTAGCTTGTTAATATACTCCGGTGGCATGCCGATATCCTTTAACATAATGACTGTTTGTTCCTCCATTTCTTGGTCGTTTGAGATCTCAAGAATCAAACGTCTGGTCAAATGAGCTTTGTGATACTTCATAAAAACGTCTTTGTTTTGAACATATTTTAATAATGTAACTACATTTGATAGTTTTTCTTTGATTTCTTCTTCTGTTAATTTTTTGTTTTGATTGCGTCTTAGTAAAGTATCGCAATAGTTTGCCAATAGCTCTGGACATCTTGACTCTGGTTTACTTGAATACAAAAATTCAGTCTTTGTATAAAAAGAGGATTATGGTTTAAAGATACCCTTTTTGAGCAGCGCCAGGAAAATCCAATAAAAATATTTTTGTATCATTAACGATTGATTTGAATGCCTTATCTCTAGATGTCATAAAACGTGGGTCTCCATTGAAAGCATCATCCACTAATTTTGTAAATCTGTTAAACAATTCAAGAAGTTGTTCGACGTATTTTTCAGAGTCCTTTGAAAAAAAAAGTGAAATTTTTTTATCATTAAAAACTTTGAGTGTAACCCTTACTGTTGTTATAGTTTCTGAATTAGCCCTCATTACACTCAAACCCTCACTGACAATATAAGTCTCCAAATCGGCTAAAAGTGGTTCAACATTTGGTATTCTGTCCATCAATTGAAACAAGTAATTCAAGTCTACAATAAAAATAAAATGAGTTATGTCACTCTCATTTGGTCAGCTTACTTTTGATATCGTTATTTTGAATCAAATTTGTACACTCCGAAAACATTAACTCTTGATACTTTGAGACTAGGACATCAATACAAGCTTGTCTATGCAATTCGAGTGAGTTACTACCTTTACCAGTCTCCAAATACTTTTGGGCTCTCTTCTCTTCTTCTTTTAACTTGTTATCAGCATAAGTCAAGTAACTTATAATACCATTTTCAGTGATGTATTGTTGTGCGTGTTTGTTATAAAACTCAACTAGAGATTCAATGTAAGCTTTTTCAAAGTTTTCTTTGTAAATTTGAAGTCTATCATCCGGATCAGAACTAAGATTTACTGAAAAAAAAAATTTTTTTAAAAAATTAAAAAAAGTCAAAATTCAAATTTCTTACCGTAGCTTTCGCGTACACCGATAACCAATTGTGAATCAAAAGGTTCACCAATACGTTCCGAAAAAACAATTTTCATAGCACTATTTTGTAATCGATGTTTAATCGCATTAAATATTGAATTACTCCATGTGTCCAACATTAACTTTCGTACATGACTTTCAGGTGTTTTTCGTTGTGACGTGGAAGCATTAACCGCTGAAGTGTTTGTTTTATTTGTGTTATTAGTTTCCATTGATGAAAATGGATGAGGTAAATAATTTGCTTGTTCCAAAAATTTTGTCCATACATTTATGTAGGCACGGAGAAGAGCTTCATCATCTTCGTGACGTTTAATTAGCTTCAAAGAGATTCTCATTTAAATTTCTAAGAAACGGTTAAATAGTGACTAAAAGTTACCTCTTGTACTGAGTTGATAAAATTCAAAATATTAGCTTCAAGTTCTTGTTTCATTTTTGGTATACACTCTTCGTCCCAAAGACACATTGAATGAATGTCTCTTAAATTTTTGAAAATATTTTATAAATGGATTTCCAAGTTAAGCAAGTTAAAAATTTACGAGAACAAATTGAACCATTCGTTCTTCTTGACATCTTCTTGTCTCAATAATCTAATGATCAAAGGTCTTATCTTCGGCCATTTTGAATCAAAATTTTCTCTATTATTTCCATTGCAAAGCATTCTATTCAAAATTTTGAGAATCTAAAAAATTTAAAAGTAAAAGAACACGCCCTTTCTTGAGACCTTTTATAAGCCTATGTATTTTAAAATACCGTAAACTCTTGCCTATAACTCTAATGGGGAGAGATTGGAAATTTCCCATTCATCTCCATTAGAGTTGTAGGCAAGAGTTTACGGTATATTATCAATAAAAAATTATTTATTTTTTTATACGTTGCTTCAATTTGGCTATGCTGATGAAGAAGCATATTTTTTTTTGTTTGAAATAAAGTGAAAAGAATAGTTAACAAAATGAAGTGAGAATTTTTTGTTTCTAAGAACATCAAAAAAAGAAAAAAAAAAGAAGCTCTCTGATTTACTTGTTCAAAAAAGCAATAATTTGTTATTGTAAAATCACGTGAAAGCGTATTAGATTAAGATTAGTCTTAAATTAAGAATATTGTAAAAACTTTTTTTAAATATTGTGTTAAAGCTTTCGGAAGACCCATTAGACCCAATAAATTTCACCAATGATTTAAAAATAGTTTTGCTTATGTTCGCTAATTTCGTTTCCTGACCCATACCTGAAATCCGAAATTTCTGGGTAACCCATACGGGTCTTTATCCATTTGTTCCCTTGAATTTGTTCCTGATTAATTAAATTAAGAAAAAAGGCTATTGGTTGTTTCATAATTGTAGATTGATGATGTCTTACTGTGGATTAATTTGAGATGGAAACTGATAATCATTAATCGGCTATAAAGGTCAGAGCTAGTGCCTCGAAAATTTGCCTTAAGCCTTATATGACTTAGATTCGTCATGACTCCGACTTGATTTGATTGAGAATTGTTTTCACGCTTAACCCATAAGCTATCGCTACAAATTTAGCGACTTTATTCCCTATCGTAGTTGTGTGTGAATACTCTAAAACATCACCACACTTCAGATGCAACCCCGAAAGACCTAAATAGCTTCACACAATATCGAACCTTAGACATTTTGAATAAAAGTCTTCTAGGACCTCTTGATAGACTTTTTTTTACATGGAAGAGTTTTAAAACTCGATTCATTTTTAATTCTATGAGCCGTTTTTCATTGATTAATTGGTCGGATAATTCATTTATTTATTTATCACCTAACTAAAAGATATTATTGGTTAATTTAATTTTTGATGTCTAAAAAAAAACGGGAACAAAATAAAAGGGAACAATTTTTTTTTCGGGAATATTTGTAACCCAGCTCAAATGTTTAAGACACATTTTTAGATTTTATGTCTTTAATTAGTTCTAATCATTTAATACTTGGTTGATTTAATAGTTTCAATTTTTAAACATTAATCATTTTAATATACTTTTAATTAAATACAGTTTTATATTTGATAATGTAAGCGTCTCATCCTGAAAACCAGATGTGGTTTAGACTTAATGAGTTACAGAGATTGTGTTAAACCTATTGGAAAAGATTTCCCCAGATAAGTCAGCTTACCTTTTGGCGGACGCACACCAGGCAAAAAAGATAGTTCCAGCGACAAAGGAACAATTAGATAAATTCATCAAGGAGACAGTCACTGACAAATTGAAAATCGTTGAGGTATCAGCAAAGGATAGAATGATCGACCTGATTTACAGACTATCAGGATACTATGAACAGTATAAGATCACAATCACAAATAAACTAAAAGAACAACCAGAGAGTGGACGCACTGTTAGCAGAGAAAACTGAACCAGCCTTAAGAACTCACCTCGAAAAAAGTGAAACAAATGTGGAATCGAGAAGTGATAATATAGGGAATAAATTCGAGGGATCAAAAGGAAAAGGGAGAAAATTGCTTATAATCTTCTTATGGTCGTCTTTACGTTCTTTACGTTCGTAAGATAATTATCTAGTAAAAAGTAAAGCATGGTTTTTGAGGGGTGTTGACACTTTAAATCTCTGGGTTCCGAAATGATTATTTTCGACACCACCTAAAAATTGTCTTTCCTGGGGATCATATGAGTAGATTACGAATTTGAGGTCAAAATTTACATATCAGGGTGTAAATCGATTTTTAAGAAATAAAGTTAGATTTTTTTTTGAAAGTTAGATTCCTTATCTCAATAGTTTTAATTTGGTACCTGTTTTGTGTAACTTGGTTTTCAACTTTTTCCTAAAAATCAAAAAGTTTACCCAAAATCTACATACAAAGGAGTGTAACTCGTTTCGACCCCTTGCACACCTTCAGGTTACGTTTACCAACCGAAAGCTTGTCCACTTTTCTTTAATTTAACACCATTTTCAATATTCCAATGTGCTTCATTGGATAGAACAAAGACGCTAAAGAGAGGCAGGTCTAGAAAAAATTTAAAGAAGTACACCCCTCTCAACTTTTGAAATATTATTTTTGAAAGGCCAAAACTAGCTTAGAGCTGTCTCTCTTTATCGTCTTATTTTTTAAAGTAAAATGGACAAGCTTTCGGTTGGTGGGTTAACCTGAGGGTCGCAACGAGTTACACTCCTATGTTTTTTCTTGATTTAGGGGCTATGTGCTCTTTTCAGTTATCCTTTTCATCAAGATATTTTTACTATAAAAATTTAGGTTCGCCTATTTAGGTTGCTTTGCTTTAATACCAAAAACTTAAGGCCAAAAACCATGATTATATCATGCCAACATATTTTCAGAAGCAGATTATCCCTAATGAGCTTGTAACTATACTTTTGAAATTTTATTAAAAAAATCAAAATTTTCCGTTATCGTTTCTACTTTAAAATCGTTACTTCATAATTTTGTATTTCTCAAGCTTAAAACCCGAAGACCCTAAGTACCTGGCTAAACTTTACCCTTTTCTAAATCCCGTTCTCATGTAGTGATTCAACTGTTAGGTCTAAAAAACAAAAACTTTGCTGACATCAAAATTAAAATACTGCATCTTGCGGATGTATATTTGATACAGGCTTGAAAGTATCGAGTCATAAGTTCGATGGTGATATACGGTTGAAGAGTATGGTTGATTACAATATCTGAAAAATTATTTTATTTAATAAGAATATTTTACAATAATCAAAAAAAAAGTTAAACCAAACAATAAACAACTTAAAAGTAACATTTTTTCAAACAACGGGTTTAAATTAATCCCACAAATGAACAACACCATCCCATCCACATGTCAATATTTTTGACGATTCATGTGGATGCCATTTAACATCCATACAAACTTGTTCATGTGCTTTAATACGTTCAAATATTCTAGTGGTCTTCCAATCCCATACAACTAAGTTACCATTAGCATCACCCGATATCATGTAACTCATATCGGGTGAAAAATCAAGACCACAAGCATAACCTGCAACCATGTGTCCTCTAAATGTTTTTTTATTTTTCCAACGAAAATTAGCCATTGGTTCCATTATTTTAATTTGATTGTCCATTGATTGAAAAGCAAGATATTTACCATTTCTTGATAACGATACAGCAGGCATTGAATGCATTGATGGATCAGCTATGTATTTAAAATCAACTGGTATATCCCATTCCCATGCACGTATACTCTTATCATCTGAAGTTGAAACTAATCGTCGATTATTATCTACAAAAGTAACTGTATTCACAGCTCCCAAGTGACGATCATACTCTTGTACAATCTCTCCACTTCGTGTGTCATAACACAAAATTTTTTTGTCCGATGTACCACATACAAACAAATTTTGTTTATCTTCATCAGGGTTAAACACGACACAATAAGGAATTTTTTTGTTTGTAAACTTTGCTTTACACGCACCGGTTTCAGTATCCCATAATTTAATGTATCTATCATACGAAGCTGTTAAGAACTCACTGCCGTTTCGATTAAACGAAACATCACGAACGCCTTGTCCGTGTCCACTGTATGTTCGTATACACCGTCTGCCTTTGTAAAACTCCCATAATTTAACCTTACTATCCATCGAACAAGTAAGAAACAAGTGTCCAGATTGAGGAAATAATTGAATTTTTTGAATTCCTTTGGTGTGTCCAGTGAATGTATGAAGACATTTTTTTGGAATAAAACACTTTTCTGGTGGTTCTTCGGAACGTAAATTTACATCCAAGTCTTGAGGTATGTGTAAAAAAGAACGACCTTGATAGTCTACAGGATCGTCAATATGTAAAGTTGATTTGTTCTCTTTTTCTTCTTGTTCGGTGAATCGAGTATGTTTATTTTTTTTAGCGTAAATAACATCGAGTTCTTTTTGTTCTTCTTCAGTAGGTTTAGCCACAAATTGTTGGTCAACAAACGATGCCCAAGGGCCTTTAAAACCGTCTACATCTGATGGATCGTCATTTCGATCACGTTTACGTTTATCTTTAGGTCTTACTTTTGAATTCTCAAAAACTGATACAACATTATTTTCAACTGCTTGTACAACGTTGCCAATTATTTGATTTGTGTTAAAAGATGGATCATAAGCATACCCGAAACTGTTAAATGTACAACGTTGATTCTCAAATTGAAAATCGTTTACAGTGGCTGGTTCAACATAACCAGTGAGTGTGTTTTTTGGTGCCTTATGAAAATCGGAAATATGAGGATTTTCGGGGCCTAGTCGTGGTGTCCACATCTCTTCATATCTTGGATTGTACATGAGTTCTTTTTTGGGATCAATAAATTCATGTTCGTCTTGTTCTTTCTTAAAATAAAAAACACTAGATCATTTTGTTCAAGGTTAAAAATTTTAACGGATAACTTACAGAATAATGCACCAAAGGCGCTGAATCGACTTTTATCTTTGAAACGAGTGAGAATTCTTTGTTGATAGGTTTTTCAAATGATTCTGTTATAACATTTTCTTTATTGACCGAAGTGGTAGATTTATCATGCTCAGAATCGTCATCATCCGAACTTGAATTATACGCTTGGAGTAAATTCAAAGCTGACATTTTTTTTATGTTGCCAAGATGGTTCACAAAAATGAATTTTTTTTTAGATAATTAAATAATGTTTATTCAAAATGTATTTTTAAAGTATAAATTGAAAATTTCTCTTTGTCGTTTCAACAACTTATGCAACATTTATGTCTTAGAAGTAAAATAAAGTTAACATTTTAATAGAAACTATGGTCTGAAAATTTTTAAAAATTATTAAGAGTTGAGTGATTGTTTTATTTGGTCAAAATTGAAATTTTATTTCCAAAAAATAAACAATATCAGAGGGGTGAAGGGTCAATTTTCACATTTCATAATTTTTCGTATAGAAAAAGGGTATACCTACTACCCACAATCGAAAACTGTTCACACACATCAGCAAAAGTTTTTTTAACAACAACTATATAAAATTAATATTTTTTTTTCTCTATTGACTTGAATAGGAAAATTTTTTGGCAATGTTAAAAGATGGGTATTCGAGAATTTTGCTATTAAGCTTAGATTTCAAAAACATCTTTTTTTTATCATAGTATTTTTTTTGTCCTTTTTTCCTCAAAAAAATTAAAAAATGCGCTCAATTTAACAAGACGCTTATACGTTCTAATAAAATTAATCATTTTTTTACTTGATTTCTAAAATGTTTATTTAAATAAATGGCTAGATCTGAAAAACATAAATAATTTCAAAAAATTTACTAAAAAATGTCCCAAACAGGTTCTACACTCTTTAACAACGATGAACTTCATGAACTTATGATGCGTAATAAAATCTTTTTCGAGACCGTATAAATTTTTTTAAGAAACCTCTCAGAAGAACGATCCAGAATTAACGAAATGAGCGCAAAGTTAGTTGATTATACCTCTGAAAATTTTCAACAGAAGGATATTTTGAATTTTTTTTTAATTAACTATTAAACCCTTTTTTAATTTACAGTTGGATGAGCTTATTTGTTTGGACATTCGAAAATTCAGAAACTACCTGAATTTTAGAATTCTGAATTGACTGGAAGGTCCAAACAACCAGTGTTCTGCAAGGTTCGGTATTGGAACGATACTTTTTGTAATTTTTATAAACGATTTACCGGACAATGTCCAAAATATTTTCAAATTGTATGCAGATGACACAAATGGTATTAGTAAATTTTTCGAACCAAAACTAAATTTTAAACAAAAAATCTAATATATTGGGGGGGGGGGGTGGATTACTTGTTAAAACAAAAAATTAAATATTTTATTCAACACAACATACCGAACTTATTAACACAAAATTTTATCCCGATATAACTTTTGAAATTTTTCTTAAACTATTACAGAAGGTGTCTAAAAACGGTAGTGTTCCATTCTATTTATGCTCGATTGTAAACTTGATGTTGGGATGTTGTTTGTCCAAAAACCAGAGACCTACATCTAGTTTCTTTAGCTCGTTTATATGTCTCTGAACTCAGACATGAAAATTTAAGCAAATAAGAACATATGACGAGGAGGTGTTTAAGCTCGTCTCTTTTCAACCCATGAAAATGACATACAAGGTGCGAACTAATGGTAAACAGTGATTCAAAATCAAAGCTTGCAAAATACGGATGGTCAATTGAGTTCAGACGTATCCATTAAAATCGATTCGTTGTCATCCAATAACGAGTTTAAGATTTCGTCAAGAAATTTGAAGAGTTTAAAATAATATGATTGGTCTTATAGATGCACCATGGATTCTATGGAGGCCAAATAACTCCAGCCCTAGGTGAATGTTTAAAATATTGTTGATCGGATCATGATCGTCTCATTAAGGTGCAAGTAAAATTGAAGCTGTTACTTGTTAATTCGTGAATTAGATAAATTTGGACCCTCAACAAAATAAATCAATGTTTTCAATTGTTGAATTATTCACATGAATCGCTGAAAATCATAAAATTAAGGAAAAATAAATGTAAAATTTTAATAAACATAGAATAAAATTTTTCAGGTGAAAATTCTAAAATTTAAATTAGTTTGTTTTTTTATTTTTTCTATTAAAATTGAACAATCCATTTTAAAAATATATTTTTTGAATCTTGATTTTTATCTCTTGAAAATTTTTATTTTTTTACTTTTTTGATGGTCTAACTACCCACCCCGTCCTTGGGGGGCCCCTCTTGAACTTAATTATTGAGGATAATAACTCTGAAGGAGCTCACGCTCAATAAAGATTAACAAATAAATTTTAATAAAACGAAATAATCAAAAAATTTGTGTTTAGTAAAATTTTTCATATAAAGATTCTTAGGACTGGGTTGGTGGTCCTTAGCTCCCCGAGCCCCATGTTGAAATCACTTTTCTTCCCTACCCCATGCCGAGAAAATATTGACACATATTCTCATTTTTTAAAAAGTTATCTCTCAAAAAATGACGACTATAAATATCGTATTCCCTCGTTCGATATTGCTGCATCACAAGTTAAGACACGCCTTTGGACCATGCACCAAAGTACATCTCGCCCATGCTATAACATTGTTAACTTGGAGCGCATGCTCTAATAGCGTAATCACGCGTTTAGGTCCGCATCAAACACTGAAAGTCTTAGTTTAATGCGTCATCAAGACTCGATATTAAAGAAAAAAATCGAGAATATAAAAAATGAATTTTTTAATATTTTTATTTCTTAATCTTTGGTGCTGCACCAAATGCATAATTCAAAAAAATTATTTTCTATTTGTTTCTTTAAAATCGAGTCTTGATGACGCATTAAACTAAGACTTTCAGTGTTTGATGCGGACCTAAACGCGTGATTACGCTATTAGAGCATGCGCTCCAAGTTAACAATGTTATATCATGGGCGAGATGTACTTTGGTGCATGGTCCAAAGGCGTGTCTTAACTTGTGATGCAGCAATATCGAACGAGGGAATACGGTATATCAAATCCAAATCGTCAAATTGATTTTATTGAACATCTAGATAGTAAAACGATAACAATTTTCAAGAGAAAAAAAAAATCAAGATATCAAAAAATATTTGACTGATTTCAGTATAAAAAATAAATAACCTCATGTCTTTTGTAAAAATTTTCAATTTTCAATTTCAATTGTTTTAAAAATTTTTACCTGAAAAAAGTCAATTTTTATCTTTAAAATTTTTCATTTATTTTATCTTATTTTTTTGTTTATTTTTAATTTTATGATGATTTTAAGCTATTTAGGTAAATGAATTCAACAGTTTAAATATATTGAAAAGACGTTTTCAAACACTTATTTAATAAATCATCGGATCCCCGTTGATAGAATATTCCGATCCTCTTGATCACCTAAATTCAATAAACCCTATCAACTTAACTTAACATTAATTAATACTTTCAATTGTTTTTAAGCTTAGAAAAGCTCATTTTAAAATCAGCTTATAATCTTTCACTATAAAAAAAAATTTCACCTATGTGAAGTTTTTTCTCAATTTCTTAAAATAATTTGAGAAAAAAAAATAAAGATATTTCTCAAATTCTTAGAACTTAAGAAAAGTTGAGGAAAGTTGAGAAATCGAAGAAAAAAATTTTAAGAGAAAATTTATGCTAAGTCGAATCCTTATGCTGCCCAATCCCTAATCCCTACCTTAATACTAACTTAGACTTGAAAAAGATACCAAATCTGAATCATTAGATAAAAATCTTAAATTATCATTCTTTGACGTATTTTATTAATTAAAAACCTTGCTATCTGGAACTTTGAATTGCTAATTCTTTTGTTCTGAAAATCTGTGCAGCAAAACAATTCTCTTTACCTTTTCAGAATTATGAGACCCTCTATTATTAATGAGAATTTAACAATTTTGTGAAAGCGAATGTTCCATAATGCTTTCCGATCTTCAGAAAAGAAACCTTTCTTTTTCTATTTTTCTCAAAATGTACCATTCATTTTTTTTATTTCTCAACTTTTTTTAGGTTCTAAGAGTTTGAGCAATTGAGAAAAAACTTCTCCCTGGTAAAAATTTCTAATGAAAAATTTTTGTTCTTCTTTGGTAGGCCCAACTTGGAAAAAATCTATTCGACTCATAAAGTTTTAGAATCCCATAAATAATTTCTTAAAAAAAAATTTTATTAAGGCCGTGACTAGATCTTGTTCAAGAACAGTATAGGATCTTGACTATTCCTAAATTGAGATAAGATTCCTGATTTTTTCGGGTTAAATCTTAACTCCAATATGTTTACAGACAAAAGATCTCATAGGAACCTGTATTTTAAATTTCAAAAATCTTAAAAATAAAGAACATTTATGATCATTACGGGTCTTAAAAGATCTTATGAATCACGAATCTTATCTCAATTTAGGAATAGTCAAGATCCTATACTGTTCTTGAACAAAATCTAGTCACGGGCTTAATAAGATCTTTTTTTAAGAAATTAAAGCTTAATTAAACCCATTGATGCAATTAAAAAGTTGGACCATAGTGATTAAAGATTTTAAATCTGATGTTGAAAGACAACTATTTAAATATTTAAGATGTTTTTTTTTATTGAAATTTTATGAAACGAATTTTATTTAATGTTTATGAAGGCAAAGCAAGTATCAGTCGATAGACAAAACATTAAATGCCATTGGTGTAAAATCGAGTAAAACACCGAAGCCTTAGCTCTTAAATAATCTTTCATTAGATTCATAAAATTTGTGTTAAAGAAAAGCACGTTAAAAATTACACCTGATTTTTGAATAATTTATTATTTTTTTTCAGCTGACTTCCTTCTATTTTCTCAAACCATTTGAAAATGCTTGAAAAATAATTTATAGTCCAAAGCTATTACAAAATGATTACGAAAGTCTATCATTCCAATGCCCTTGTCTTTTCATTCTAAAAGCAAGGATTAGGCTAGGCTTTAAAGTACTCAAAAAAAGTTTTGCTGAAATTTAAGTCAAAACTTGATTTTTTTTTCAAATTTTCAAAGTCAAAGCACGACTTGATTTTTACGAAAAACTTGGGTTATTAAGTAAACATTATTAAAACAGATAAAAAATATTTGTTGTGAAAAGTGTCAGAGTTTAAGATTGGCGCTGACCAATGGACAGACCAATCTTGTTTTTATTTATTTTAAAAAACTGAAAATAAAATAATAAAAACAGTAATATTTATACTCTATTAACCAGCTGTTTCCTTTGAGTATTTTTATTTTAAAAAATAATAAATCTTTTAGCGAGTATTAAGTAATAGACAAAACCCTTGCAGGACTCAACGGCAGATATCTTCTATAACAAATTTGTATGACTAGGAGAACGATTTTTTTCGTCTAAAACTGGCTTGAGTTGGTAGAAAACCAAAAAAAACGTATGATATAAAAAATTGAATCTCTACATTTAGTAATGCTTTTTTGCTTAATTCAATAGTTTTTTTTTTAAATAATCCAGGTAGCAAGCAATCTAGAATTTAAAAGCAATTTTAAATTAGCAAAATAATTTGAACATTTGGCAAAAGAAACCCCTCAAAACCCACGTTGGAAAAGTATTGAAATTCAAAAAGAATAAAAATGATTAAAAATTAGCTTAATTTGTTAACATAAGAGAATTATTCAAGCTTAAATGTGTCCGATGAATAATACTTTCAACTAATCATTAGACAAAAGATTTTTTGTTAAAAAATTTATTTTCATTAGAGCATTAACATTTTTCGGATGCATTTAAATAGGATAAAAAATAGCTTGGAAACATTCATTATCAGTTTGGAAAATGTTCAAAATAACCATTTTAATTGTTACTTGTGTACTTATTCATGAAATAGCTTCGGAAGGTTCCGGAAATATTGAATGGGATTATAAAGAACATGGTCCTGATGAATGGCCAAAATTGGATAAACATTGTAAAGGAAAAATGCAATCACCAATCAACTTGGACACTCAAATAACTTCTTCAAATTCAGAGTTGAAACCAATTGTTTTCAATAACTATGATGAAACGTTCAATTGGAATTTAACCAATAATGGACACACAGGTTAATTGAAAAAATCGAAAAAAAAACATTTTATGAAATCTAATCTTTTGTTTTTAAGTAAAAGCAAGTATAGTAGGGGGTGACGTTAAGCCATCAATCACTGGTAGCAATTATGAGGAAGAGTTTTTCTTGGATTCATTTCATTTTCATTGGGGTTACAATCCATCTCAAGGTGATTTATTAAAATCTTAGATTCTCTTTCCGTTAGACGAATACAATTTAAAAAATTTCAGGAAGTGAACACACAATGAATGGTAAAAAGTATCCAATGGAAGTGAGTTATAATTAGCAAAATATTGAAAAACTAGAAACTTAAATTTTAATTTTACAGATGCATTTAGTTCATAAATCAGCTTCTGGTAAACTAGCTGTAATCGGATTCTTTTTTGTTAATGTAAAATATTTCTTTTTGAAACAATAAAAACGACTCTCACTAGTTTTATTTTAAGGCACCGAAAAACAATCGAAAATTAAATTCGTTCTTAAGCCCTATTGGTCGTTTGGTTTATGAAGGAGGTAATTTAAAAGATAAAAAAAATTCCAAAAATTATTTTAAAATTACTTATGAAATTTGAATTAGATGTTTTCGTGGGAAGATTTAATCCATTTAATTTTTTTCCAAGTCAAGGCGAGAGGGACAATAAAGGTTATTTTAGATACACTGGAAGCTTGACTACTCCACCGTGCACTGAAGGTATAATTTGGACTGTCTACAGAGCAATGATTCCAATCTCTAAATTTCAAGTAACTTTTAAACAAATTTATTTCAAGTATTTGTTTTTAAATGTTTTGTGATTAGCTTCGAAGCCTCTATTCCAACAAGATTGAAATAAATTTTCGAGAAGTTCAACCATTGAACGATCGTACTTTGGAATCAAGTTTTTAATCGGCTTACCAATTTTTTTCCGATTATATTCATTTAGTTTATATTAAATAAATGCTTAAAATTCATTTTATTTCGTTTCAATTCCCAAAAATTAATTTAAATAGTTTTGAGATGCAAAAATATAATTGTGCATATCCTTCTTTTGTTTGAATTAAAATTTAATAATAAAAGTTCTGTGAGTCAGATGTCCAGCAATGTACGAAACTTTTCTCAGGACGTCTAAGATCGTAATGCGTCAAAATACCCTCTTAACCATTACAAATACTTTCAGTCATTATGAATCAAAACAGTGAGAATTCAAATGAGCGACCAAAGCCATTTAACGAGAGGATCTGATTAGATGAAGCAGACCCTCTCAACCAACTGTGTTTAAGAACAGTGCGAATTATTTTGCCTTTTTTCTCCATGACTCGAACGACTTATGTTTACCTCACTTGAGCCGATCGCTACACTTTTTACAGTACAGTGTGAGCAACAAGGCGTTAGACTTTTTGTTTTTTTTTAAAAAGTTTTTGGTCCAAATATTATACCGTATTTCCTTGCTGATAGGTCCCCCCAAAATCGACACTTTTATCGTAAAAATAATAATGATGCGAAAAGATTTTTGGGTTCATTTGAATTATTCTGATAGAACTCAATGCGCTTTATCTGAAGATCACAAAAGTGAAAGTGACTGAATATTCGTTTGTCTAGAAAAAGGGGGGTTTAGGGGGCGCTTATCAGCAAGGAAATGCGGTATTTTACTAATAAAATTTTCTTAATGAGATATGTTTACTAGAATATTTTTCAATACTGTACTCCTTTAAATGAATCCACATGACTCGAACAAATAGTAAATGCATTAATTTTTTTTCGAGACTATTGGCTAACAATTTTTTACAAGCTTTAATATATCAAAAGGGAAGGTTTTATTTTAGAAGTTGGATTTAAATTTTAGCTTGATTGAGCAGTCACTTTCATTGTTTGTTCCAAAAGTCTAGCTTAATTAGTGTTCATTTCGACCAATTCTAAGACAAGTCTTGGTTAAAATACGGTTCAAACCTTAAACTCTTAATGTTATGAAATTTTTTGAAACAAATTTTACTTAATGTTTATGATGGTAAAGCAAGCATCAGTCGATAAACAAAAAAATATGTCGATGATGCCATAATTAAAAACGAAAAAAATTTTCATTCGATTTAATTCAAAATAAAATATTAAGAAATTTAACATCTTTATTTGGTCTGTCAATCTTACTCATAAAAAATTACTCATAAAATTTACCTGTGTTAAAGCAAAACACGATTGAGTTAAGTAATTTATTATTTTTTTTTTCAGCTGACTGCATTCTTGATATATAATTTAAAAGCTAACATAAGATGATTACCAAAGTAAATCATTCCTAGGTGAATTCTTCAATAAAGCGAATTCCAGGACTGACGCTGCATTCAGGCTACATTTGCTATAGCACCTTTTTATGTAAATTTTAGTTGTCAAAACGGAAAAAAGCTTCTTTCTGCCCATTGACGATAGTCGAATTTTGATCTTTGTAAGTGTTTAAAGTGATGGTGTTGATTGGTCTTTAGGCGAATGTTGCTTTTTTTGGAGCATGTTATCCACCCCGTTTCTTCTTCAGGATAAAATTCAGCAAATGAGTCCCGGTTCAAAGTTAGCTTGTAGCTGTTAAAGGTTTGTATTATAGTTTGTGTCATTATGTGCATCTTTTTCATGTTGTCATATTGTTGAAGTTATATTTTTTGAACACTTGAAAAATTTATGCGATTGTTTAAACCCAGATTTAAAATAATTAATCTTAACTCTGAAGGATGGAATTCCAAAATTTCAGCTCCTCTATTATTTTTTTACATAGAGAAGGGGTATAACCATGAAATTTTTTTTAAAAGGACCTTGTGTTGAAAACTTCACATACCCCCTGCTTTAAATACCCAATTTAAATTTAATTAAAACAAGAAATAAAATAAATCATAAAGAGTTAAATTCATGACTGCGTGAGATTGTAAAGGGTACCTGTGTCCATACTTACGTTGCAGAAATGACATGCTCTACTAGCATATCTGTTAATTTCATCCTCGGTTTCATTAAGATTGATCTTAGTTTTTTTTTTGAAAAATTGTGAGTTGAATTAAACTGACTTGAAAAAAATCTAGTCGACATCAAAATTTTAAGATGTTGATGAAATTTTTAAAAAATTTATTTGAACAAAATATGAAAAAAAAAACAAATAACTTAAAAAAATATATATTCTATACAGATTTGCTGAAATTCTTTTAATCCGTATTGAGTATTAGACAAACACCTTGCAAGACCCAATGGCTAAGATGTTCTGTTGTATACAAATCAGCTTCAAATACTAGACCAACACCCATGGCGTTACGTCTATCTGATGTTGTGTATACCGGTGTACGAAACGTATTTTGTAATTTTAACTTATGGCTTTCGATTGGAATTACCTTCATAACAGGTAAATCTTTAATCAATTCTTTCGGATTTTGTTTTATTAAACAACCATTTTTAGAATCCCAACCGGCACCTTCTAAATAAAGACCGTGTATGAAACAACCTTGATGTGCTCGCTCAGTTACATCTTCAGCTGATTGATAAGTTGTAACTTGTGTGTATAAGGTTGATTTGTCCAATGGCCATCCGTTTTTGCGACATGTAGCTTGTACCAATGCGGTTAAATACGACTCTGGGATATGTAGACCTGACAGCCACATTACATTCGGTTCGCTTTCGTTTATCCAAGTGTTGTACTGTTGATTTCGTTTGAAAAAGTGATCCATCCAATTACCAAGTGTCTTTTTAGTAGCTGGTGCTAGACGACGCCACATTGATGGCAATTGACCATTGAACAAAGCACGTGATAAATCATCCAATTCATTTGACATACCCACTTCACCCTTAAGAGCTCTCTTAAGCGTCGTTAATGATCTAAACATAGTCGATGTCAAACGATTAAATCGCTCCAATTCTTGTAACAAAACAACAGTGGTCGGTGATACATCGAGACCGTATTTCTTTCTAATCTTATCAATGTCATAAACTTGGGGTATACGTTTAAGAATATCAGTAGCCGTGTTATCAATAAATTGATCTCTACTAATACCACCACCAATTTCACCTTTAATTAAATTTCGATAATAAAGACTTTAAAGATTATAAAGACCGGATAAAATAGTTACCTGTTTGAGGTTGAAGCTCGACTAATTGTTCCCACATATCACGGGCTGATTTTGTGTAATAACCAATTTCTGCATTTGGATTCAAACCGAATACTTCTGGAGTATTTGTCAACGGCAATTGATCAATGTATTCTAAAATAGAAAAAGATTTAAAATTTGTTTGAATTTTGTAAAGCTATTTTTTAAAACTAGTGTTAAAGTACTTAAGCTGATATACTCTATGTGTTAGAATTAATTTTTATAATTTTAAACTTTATTAAAATAAATACAAAGCATAAATTTTTTTGGTTCATTTTTTAATTTAGAATCAGAAGGTGCAAACCGCTTATAATGATGGTTGTGCTTAAATTTTTTTGTTGAAACTTAGATAATCTTCAGTCAAAAGTGAAAAATCAATTTCGGTTTTGAGTTTTCAGAATAGCACCAGTATCAATAATGAAACCAAAGCTCTTTAGAAAGATATCAGAATTAAAGAAGATAAAGCTTTTAGAGCTCTTATAAAAAGATAAGCAAGCCTGGCTAGAAGTGAATCGAAGATTCGATGCACAGGAAGAAAGAAAATATTCAGAATCAAACTGAGAACAATTTTAAATATTTTTTTTTTCGGTTTATTCGAATTTTAGTGCGTGTTCTTGTAAAAATTAAAATCATAGAATAAAAATAACGCGGAAAATTTCGGTAAATTTCAGGCTTTTTTCATTGTTAAGACGGCATTACGAGGTAAATTAAACTTTCTGAACGATTATTAAGGCATAAAAATATGTTTGAATTTAGACTTTGGGCTCTCAGCTTATAGAGAATTTCTTCATCTACATGCCAATATATCTCTAATATATTTTGAGGGTCTTTTTTATCAAAAAGAGGCTTTCAAATGTCCAAGATGAACATATCAACAAGTAGCTTATATTTTCCTCTCTTTAATAAAATATGAATAAGAATAATGAATTTTTAAAAGAAATCCGTATTAACATAATTTCTGAACAATACTTTTTTTACCGAAAAAAATGTATTCTTATTAGAATTGATTAGTTAAATCCCTTTTTGATTTACTTTGATTATAATTTATAGTTTTTTTAAAAGAAGAAAGGATAAGCTACTTGCTGATATATTCATCTTGGACATTTGATAGGCTCTTATTTATAAAAAAGGACCCTAAGATAGTTGTATCATTTTTATTAATTTACTTCAAGAACATTTTGGCACGTTCTTAACTCTAGCTGAGATGTACAAGTAGCTAAAAAAAATATATTAGCTTGTAGAGGAAAGAATTCCCTATGAGCTAAGAGGTCTAATTATATTGTAATACGTAATTTTATGCTTTAATAGTCGTTCCGAAAGTTTCGTTGACCTCACTAGGCCGCCATATGTAAAAAACACTAGGTTAACAAAATCAGAAAAATAAGTACGACCATGCAGCATTCAGAACATATGAAATCCTGAGAAAAAAAGTCAATTTTCAGATAATAATTTTGGACCGCTCTTTAATTTTGAAAATTAAATCCGACCACGGATGAGAATGTCCAAAGCTCAGTCTTGAAAATCGAACGATATTTTTGTGAAGACTCAACAAAAAAACCCTGAGTGACACTCTGAAACATAAATTTTTAAAAATCCTGTGCTTATTATGCTTAAGTAAATCAAAGCTTAAGCATAAAACATAATTTGCACGATTTAAAACTCAATTCACAATTGTATTACAAAAATACAAAAATTCATGCTTTCATTAAATTAGCATTAAGTGCTACTCATATAATTTTAAAACAAAAATACTTACGTCTTATGACCTCTGTTTAATTAAAAAAAAAGAAAAAAAAAGGATTAAGAATTTCATTCGTGATACTTTTTTTTTTGTTGGAGTTTCATTCCAAAAGGAGTAGGTGCTATAGTCATTAGAGAGCATCGAACAAAAAAGTTAAAATAATTACCTAAATGCATGTCACTATGTTCACTTCTATTATTGTCTTGCAACGTTGGGATACAATAATCAACATCGTCGTTTACAAAAAAATGGAACGGTTGAAATGTGTCGAATATAAAATCACCCATGTACTCGTTCATATAAGTGTTAAGAACACGTCTATCAAAGTTATCAATAGCTCTTCCACCGTACATGACCTCACCTATTAGATACTTCAAACTAGCCCATGGAATCTTGGTGTCTTCGTTCTCGACTGCTTTGTTCAAATAAGTTGATAATATTTGCATACAAACTCTAAAGTCCGATTCATTGAAATCGTACGATACGTTCCAACCGATTTTGTCATATTTTCGTCTTTCCTGTACGACTGCATGAAAAAATGCAAGAACAAAAACAAGCGATGAAAAAGCTTCGTGAGTACAGTCATTAAACGCGCTAAGTCCAAGTTTATGGAACGTATTTTTGAGATTAAGTTTAAGACCATTCGGTGGTTCTGTTACGATCTTTAATGAACGTTGTAGAATACCTATAGGGAAGAGGGGAGTCGGTTCAGTAGTTAACCAAAGTCTAAAATCCGGATGAGGTTTGTTCAACTTTTCTAAATGTTTTTCCAATTCTTTTAACCATTTGACTAGCAAGTGACAATTTTGTAACATAAGCCAAAGACCACGACTTACTGCTTGTTCTAAATAACTGATTGCTATTTGTTCTTGACCTTGACCCATGGCTAATAATTTAACCCGGCTTATACCAAAGTTGCTTCTCTCAGCTAGTTTAAGTAAATCTGTAGTCGGATCTGAACCTGGACTGAGGATAAAGACAATCGGTGAAAGAGTTGTACTTTGATCCCAAATTGATTCAAAACTAATCACAGGCGGCGTTACGAATTGTTCACCCATTACGTTTGTTACATAAAGAGTGACTGCTAGGTAGATACGATCGACTCTAAAACATCTTAATAACATTAACTTTTGGAATTCGTTCAGTTTTTCAGAGTAATGCATCGGGAATGATGATGATTCCGGAGCATCTGAGTCGAACCACTTTAAAAAAACAATGAGTTAAAAATTAGAGCGAATGAGCCCCCTGAAACTTATGTATTTCATTTAAGCAGGAGGTATGATAAAAAAATCTCACACACAAGGTAGGGGGGGGGGGGGTCTTAGTAAATTGAGAAAAAAATTAAAATCAAAAATTTTTTTTGAAATATGATTAAATCTTAGACCCACTCCTAAAGATCACCATGAGAAAAAAATTTTTGCAAAGGGACCTTGTGTTGAAAATTTTTCTTACTCATAACCCCTGTTAAGTCAATAAAAGTGACTAAAAATTTCACTCGATTGATTTCAAGGGTTCGTTAAAATTTAAGAAATAGTTACAGCTTTCCAAGACTTTTCATCCTTTTCGATGTCGTCTAACAAATTTCCGAAACCATTTGGAAAATCACTTGTCAATCTAACACAATCTTCCCAACCTTGATCCGGGAACCATTGATATGGTTTTTTACGCTTGCTTCTCTCTAACGATATGTTTCCTTTAATGAAAAAATCTATCTCTTCTTGTGTTACATTCTTTCGATCTTGTTCTAATTTTGTAGTCAATTGGAACGAGAATAAAAGTTTATGTTTCTCGAAAATACCACTACAACCGTAATTGTAAATATTCATAGTCAATGTGTTCATTATGTTTCTTAAACGTTTCTCTAAATTAGCATCAGGTGTTGCTTTACGAAGTGAAAACTCGAACACATCTAAATAAGCTGATAGAGAGTATTGGTACATACTGTTAACTGATGACATTTCAGCAAGAACAAAGAATAAAATAGCACCACGTTTAGCAGCTGGTCTATACCCATCTCTCAAACGTTCAATATCTTTTGACGTCTTTGCGCCAAGTTTAAGTTTTTCACTAACTTCAAACGCTTTTGTTTTAGTCTCTTCTAAAGTGTTAATCAACTCTGTGTTATCCAACATGTTGCCTGTTGAGGTAGCTAACTCTCTTAACAACGAGTCTTCTAAATCCTTAAGTAATTTTTTATTTTCAGAGGTTTCTTGGATCAAACGTTCACGTTGTTCTTCAAGTTCTTTACGTTCGTATTTAACAATTACACTGAGTAATTGATCCTCTAAGCCTTTGAGTGTGACAGTGTAGTTTATGACCATGGACTTGCCAAAATGAGCCGGTGTTAACTTCGGATTGGGAAGTTTAGTGTTCAAGTACATTCTAAAATTAGGGTCAAAATCGACTTCTTTATCTCCAAGGATGATGTATTGTCTTCCTTCTGCACCTTTTATATTTTTTTCCAAGACGTTATCAATGACTGGGTCAATGTACTCATCACAGTCTTGAACAAGTACTGGAAAACCGTACTTGATCGCCATTTCAAGCTGTTTCAAAAAATCCGAGTCGTTAAAAGTCACTGTTTTTAAATTCGATTTTTCTTCTTTTTTTTTGATCCATTTTAAAGCTTGTTGTTGAGGATCAATACAATACGCAAAACGACTTGCTTGTGTTGTCAATATACCATTTTGAATAGACAACTCATCTGGTGGTAGACCTTCACTACTCCATTTACTTATTTCTACGTCCGATGTTAACAAATCTTCAAGTCTAAACGGTTGAGATAATGGAACTTGTTTTTCTATTAAATCTTTTTGCCATGTTTCAAAGACTAACTCACGTCTAAATTCCCATGTAAATGCTCCTACGTAGGCCAAAAACGCGGCACAGAGCAAACAATCACCGAGAAGTTTGACACGTTTGTTTTTTAACTCTTGTAAATCTTCACTCCAACGTTTATTTTCCGAGCTCAAGCCGTTAATCAATTTATCAGCAGCTATCAAACGACGTTCCATAATTGCCGTCTCTTGTTCCAATTTTGTTTTCTCAGCCAATTGTGTTTCCAATTTTTTGGCCAATTCAGCCAACTGAGCCTCTATTTTTGACACTTGATTTGTTATCTTGTCCAATTCACGAGTCGAGTCATGATACTCCTTTTCCAAACGAGCTACTTTATCCTTCTTAGGCTTAATCTCTCTGTAAACTGCATTGTAACCTATTATAGCGTATACGAATTTTAACAGACCTGCACCGGCTCTACTAATATTCTTCATTTTTACGACTGTATCCGATTCTCTTTGGCTCTGAGTATCCGCACTTATTTCAAAACCCTGTTCCAATCCATTTACTAATTCTTTAACAGCTTGAATTTGACGTGAAGTGATACCATCAAAATCCATTTTTTTTAAATTTTCCAAAAAATTTGTATCCGCCATTAACATTTGAGCTGATTTCCAACTTACTTCTTTAATACCTTTAAAAACAACGATACAATTACAAACAGCTTCGACTGCACGTGCTGGATTTTTGAAGGCTTTAATCTCAGTTATATCTTCTCTTCTTAAATCATCAAGAGCTAATTTAGCAGCTTCTAAAGCCGGCATAGCTTCGGCTAATGCAACTTCAGCCTCGCCTTTTTCTTTGTTAATAACAATTGTTTGTTGTTCGATTTCTTTACCCTTAATGACTGCGAGTTCTTTTTTTTCAGACGCCTCAGCTGTACCATCAGCAATTTCTTTTAATAAAGCTTCGACTTCTTCAGTACGTTTAGTGACTTTAACTTTTTGAACTGCCAAGTCTTCGTTTAACTTTTTTAACTCAATTTCAGCTTCTTTAATCTTGTCAATACCAACTAATAAACGATCTTGTTGATTTTTATTCTCTTTGTCTTTACGTTCTAAAATACTCATGTATGTACCAATGTAATCTAAATAATTTTTTGGAGTTGTGTAATTAAAACGTCTTAATTTTGCCGCAAATTGATCACTATAATGCTCTACACTTTGATGTGTCATTACCATGTGTGTAACCAAACTTTCTTTTTGATCTTTTGGTATAAACTCGTTTTCTTTTGACAAAAATGAAGTAGCGACTGCGAATAACGCTTGTTCTGGCCAAGGCATGAACCAATCAATAATTGCGTTGTTAACTAAACCTGGAAAGTTACGACAACGTGTTCGTAAAGTATCACCAACTGGAGACATAGCTAAAACGATGTGTAAATTATTCGAACATTTTGTTATAAAATATTGCCAAACACTTTCTTTTGCAAGAGCGGATCCATTACGAACAGCTTCATCTCTGATCTGACCCAAGATACCCTCTTTCTCTTCATCGGCATACAAAGCCGGAACCATACCCGAAGTCAACATATTGTTAATCAACTCTAAGAAACCCTCTTCGGCAACGTGTTGATCACCAAACAAAAACACTATCTTTTTATTTTCAATACCGAGTTTATTGTACAAAATTTTTAAATCGTCTCTAAATGTTGTTTCATTGTAACCACGTGAGAGTTTTATCTCAAAAATGTCATAACCGGCTGTAAAAGCGGCCAAGCGTGTTAAACTTTGTTTACCACTTCCACCGACACCGACTAATAATGCGTTACCTTGGTCCATGTTAATGACCCGGTTTATTCGAGTGGCGTGTTCAACAGCATCGTCGAAAAGTACCAAATTCATCGGTGTATTCTGCTCGTTGTACTCTTGGAGAATCTTAAAAAAAAATTGTAAAGACTAAAATTATCATTTTTTTAGGGGAGAGGGGGGATTACTTGTTCGAAAAGAGCTTTGGCAGCGTCATAGTCCTGCAAGTCTTCGTAGATATGTGGTTCGCCAAGTTCAAGCGCATTTCGATAATTTCCAAACAAAATCGGATCTCTGAAAATATACTCATTAGCCGCTTTGAATTCAGGCTCTTCATCGATCAACCTTTTCATATTCTCGTGTACAATTTGTTTATCTTCGACTTGGATTAAACGATCCGAAATGACACGTAGGGCTTCATTACGCCACACTCTTAACAATTGACCGATTGTTTGAAATCGATCTTGGGTCATTAGAACAAGACCGTTGTAGATACGAGATAAGTCTCTCAAGTTGAAAATGTAATGAAATTTAGACGGGGTCGGAGGTAAGTCATTGACAATCGATTTGTATAATTCAAGGGTTAACTTGGCTATCTTAGGTACAACATCTCGAATCTCTTGACTAAACGGTCTTGTATGACCTTCTAAAATTGAATTGAAAATATGAAAGAGAGACTCTTCAGAAGGAAATGTTATGTTATAAACATTGAAAAGGGATATAAACCGAGGGTCTACTTCATTACGACCTCCGCCTGGTTTACCCATTGACGCAAAGTACATGATATCTTTAAACAACTTCCAATTCATATCTTTACCTCGATCGTACATACCACCCTTTTCGAGTAGGAGTTTTAACAAAGCTATGGGTTGTTGTGTACCATACTCGTCCACACGAGGCATGTTCATATCGTCTATAAAAACGATTAATTTTTTACCTGGTGGTGGACCGTATGAATCTTTAGTACGTTTTTCAACACTTGCTTCAAGGGTACGTTGAACATCCATTGAAGTTGTTCGTGATGAAAAATTAACGTTCAATACAACATTTATATCCCCGTTTAATTTTCTTAAAAAGTTAATGGTCGTGGCCGTTTTAGACGTACCAGACTCACCGACAAGCAGTGTCGGTCGTTTAACAGAGTACATTAAATTCAACAACCATTCTGTACGTACGGTATCAATAGTCGGGACTAAAATTTCATTGTACCGTTTGGCTGGATCGTGAATATACGCAGGGACTAATATTTTCCATGGTTTCCATACTTTTACATCTAAATCAAAGTAATATTCAAAGAGACTCGGATACATTCCTGGTAGTTCTCCTGGTTTAGCAAAATGATTCTCTTTGTCTTCAATTGTTTGCATTGTCGACCAATATTTGAGTTGTTGATCGAACTTAACACGGCCGTCTTCAAGTAAACAAGCACCCAAAGACCAATACAAACCCTCTACAAATAAACATTCTAAAACCATGTCATCTAAAGGCTCTTTGGAATTCTCTAATGGAAGTAACAAACTATCCAACATCAAAGTCAATTGTGAAACCATGTTTAAAGCTGTGTAAGGAATAATGGTTTTTAACTTTTCACCCTGTTTACCATCAATAATACCCTCGATTATCATTTCAATAAGTAACGGTACGTATTTATCAAAAAGTCGTTTAAAACACTCGGCTTCTTCTTTTTTCTCGTGTTTACTGCACCATCTTTGCCAAAAAGGCATGTAACCAAGATTTTTGGGATCGACATAAACCATACCACAACGTGATACAGTAGCTGGTGAAGCGTATTGTAAATCTCCTACTTCAAACAACATAGCACAATGTGATTGTAAACGTATACGTTCACTGTTGGCTAGTGTTAAAAGTTTGTTGTCGTCCATGACTGAGTTCATGTTCTCAATCCATAAGGCATCTACATCACCATCATATAAAATGTACCGTCTTTCTTTTTTATCCGTTGGTTTGTTTATTTCACGAAATATGTTTGACAATAATCCATCAGTCCAATCACGTGTATTCGGATCCAAAATACCGTAGAGTTCAATTACTGAACAAGCTTTTGGGTTAAGTGTGTACAACTTTGTGTTCATTCCTAATTTTGTTTGAGCTTGACATAGAGTGTTAATTACTGTTGACTTACCACCACCGGTCGGACCGACAATCATAGTCGAGTGACGTGTCATCATAGTCTCGTACATTTGAACGACTTTATCAACTTGAATTGGGAGTAGTATCATCTTATTTTGAGCTATTACTTCTTCAACAGCGTCATTAAATTGAGGATAACGGACTCTAGGACAATCAAGACCGGGGAATAAATCACTGATTAAGCCCAAGAACAACGGGACGTCTTCAAACACGAACTTAGGCAAGTTCATATCTCTGAGAGCTCTCATTAGGACAACGTCTTCTGGTAGATCCGAAGCGGAACGTTTTAACTCACCAGCCATGACCAAGACTGACTTTAAAGCTCTTAGACCAAAGTCATAATGGTATTGTTTGGACAACTGTTCACGGGCTAATTTATACAAGACCGTCATTTTCTTGGCCAATACCTTAGCCATAGAGAAACCTTCAGAGAACAACATAATCTCGCAAATTTGTTGTAAATCGGGTACAATTACGACTACTGGTCTAAACAATGCTTTAACTGAATCGGGTAACTCTGTACGACCGGCATAACCGGGATTCATGGTTATGAAAACACCAACTCTTGAATCCAAAGCAATTTCTGTTCCTTCGAACATGAATCGTTTAGTCTTTGCAATTAAAGCTTGTTGGATAGTTTTTAATTGAGACGAAATGACTGAAAGTACTGAGGCATCGATACGATTGAACTCGTCAAAACAACCCCAAGCACCACTTTGACATAAACCATTCAAATTTTTACCTATGGCCTTAAAGTCCATGCCTTCACCACAATTTGTAACGACACACAATAGACCCATTGCTTTGGCCAAATCTTTGACTGTCTCTGTTTTACCAGTACCTGCAGGCCCAGCTGGTGCACCACCTAAATACATCGACAAACCTTGGGTGATTGTCAAATAGATACGATCAGTCAATGGTGTAATGACCAATCTACCATTCAAACCCATATACTCATAACCGTAACCAAACTCACCAGTACATTGTCTTATCATCAACTCATCGGGTTCACGAGCCCAATAAAATCTCAGCTGACTTTCCCATTCGAATTCACGTGCGTCCAAAATACTATCACGTACAAATCCATCAATAATATCACGGGCATGTACATCAATAATTAAAACACTGTTCAACTTTTTACGATCATTTTTAGAAATCGAAGATGAACGTACTTCGACAACGACTTCTTCTAATTGAGAATGTAATTGACGTGAATAATTTTTCATGCCCATTTTGTTTCCCTTAGCGACTTTTTTAAAAACATCTTCAACTTCCCATGTCCACCATACTTGATTTGTTGCAAGTACAATCATACCTTCATAATCGTACATCCATTGAATACGACTTTTTTGATGACGGTAATAATAGATAGCCTCTTTGGTTATTAAACGATTTGTTCGTCTCATTTCGGCTAGGACTTTGGTCATCCAGTCTTCGACACGACCTTCAGCTATAACATGTTGTCTGAACTCCATCACCTCTTTTTCTGCTGAAATCATAGCTTGTGCTGTTGTTATGTTATCCGGACCTTTAACAAGACGTAAACTAGCAATGTTATCGTACATTTTAATCATATGTTCTTGTACGCATGATGGATCACTGCTACCAAGTATACTTAACAATTCATCATCGGATATGAAAAAGAAACGTGGGAAGGCATTACGTTTTGAGTCTAAATAATCATTTAAACTTTTTTGACATTTTTCTAGACCTACACCAATTGTTTGAAGGTCTTGAAGACGATTCGAAGCATGGCATGCTTTTTTGATATTAGGCTCACGTTGGGTCTCAGTCATGATCTTTTTGAACAATTTATCAATAACATCGAACTTTTTAGCCTCTTCGGGAAGTTGAGATCTTATATCACCACCGACAAAGATACCCTCCAAGTACATCCATTTACGTTGAACAACAATCCATATCTGAATAAAAATTTTAAATTAAATTTTAAATTAAACATATGGGGGGTTGGACTTACTTCGATAACTTCGGATATATGTGACAAACTCTTTTCCCACGTTTGAACAGTGTTTAAAAATGGTCCGATGTATCTCGATGCCGACATACCCTGTAAACTCATTGTGTTATCATCCAATGTTTGCATGATTTCATCAACTGCGCCAATGATATAACCACGGTCTTGAGTACCCTTGACATATTTGATAACTTCGAATTTTATTTTGTCCCATGTGTCCAAGACTTCTTTAACACCTTTTTCAATTTGTAACTCTTTACTAGCTGATGTTACTATATTTTGAATGACTTCATTGAATCTATGAAGTTCCATAGCGAATAAATTGGCTAAGGTAAATGTCTCTGGGTTCATGTCGAACTCAATACCAGTCTCTTTCATCAGCTGTTTCCAATGTCTTTCTCTTAATGCTTCGTGTTTCAAGTCAGTCATAAGAGGTAAAGCTTCTTTGAACGATTTCAACTTGGCTTCTAAAGTCTTAGCGACCGGCATAGCTCTTGTATCACGTGACATCTTCTTTAATGTTTTGATATAATTATCGACACCATCGACCAAAATTTGAACGTCCAAATCCCGCCATAAAGTCTCTGACCACTCTTGACGTGATTTTTTTTGATCCTCATACAATTTATACAAATCATCCAAACTTTTTGTCTCTTTCTGAACTTGAAATAGTGTCGCATAACTCGAAATAGGGAGGTTAAACAATCTCTCAGCGTTTGTCAATTCTTGTTTATCAGCTTCGAGTTTTTGTAATTCATCTTTGTAGGCTTTTAAAAGTTTAACACCCAAGTCAAGATCTTCACCAATTGAACCGGGACCGTGATGAGCAAACTTTTCAGCAAACGCTTTTAATTTTATACCAAAATCGGATATTTGATCTTGAGTTATTTCGGTGAATTTTTCTTTAATAATTGTAAGACCGACATCACGGTGTTTAGAGGCCAAGAATAGTTTATCCCATTGTGGTTGAATAACTTGTAAAAACTCTTTTTCCTCACTGGTGACTTCAATTTTATACATGTCAAGTGTACGATATCGTTCTCGAATGTCCAATATTTGCTCTTCAATTGTATCCGTTGATTGTTGAATGTTTGAAATTGTACGCAAAACAAATTTCAAGTCTTCAAGGGTGTCTGTATCATTGTCAAGATCGGACTCGTATTTCTGCAAATAAATTCCTTAGTCATAGAACTGTAATAACAAAAAAAAATGAGGATAACTTACATCAAGTCTTTGTTTGACCTCGTAAAGACTTCTTTTTGCCGACTCGTTTAATTGTTGACCTAAACACTTCATCCATTCTTTGGCATGATTAGCTATGCTTTCACACACTGATCTCATACTCAACTTGATAAAATCGATGTCTTTGTATTTCGGTAACGTTTGAATTTCTTCGATTGTTTTGAAATAGAACAATATTTTTTCATCATAAGCAACTATGTTGGGATTTTTAGAAGCGAATTTTTCGCATACAGCAGGCTTATCAGCTTTCCATAAACTTTTATATTTCTTAAATTTGAGCAAATGTTTTTTCATGTTTTGAACTGTTTTTTGTACATTTGTTTGTATTTGAGCAGCTAAGTCTCTAAGTTCAGGACGGTTTGCAACATCGAGATAAAATGTGTATAAGAATTGTTCGTCTTGACCTTCGGCTTTGACTGGTTGACACTCTTTACAAGAGCCATTCATCCAACGAGGAAAGTAATTAGACCTAAGAAAAAAAATTTCAAAACTTTTTAACCCATTTTTGATTTTAAGACTTACGATTCGATGCAATCTCTGACTGATTGTAAAAATAATTTAGCCATATCGTTAGGACTTAAATGTAAAGCAATGTCAGGTAAGGCTAAAATGGTCTCAATTTGAAATAGAGGCTCCGAAGAATCGGTTAATTTTTCGTTGAATTTGACCAAGTTATTTGTGATCATCTTTTAAAAAAATTTGAATAAAATTTTTGACAAAAAATTATACACGAGGAATTAGCAAGATTTAAAATTCAGCCAACGATCTTTTAACCATCAGGTATATCGAAAATTATGATTATGGTACTTCTCAATTTTTTCATTAATGAAAAAATCAAATTATTTATACCTAACCATCCGCTTTTTGCAGGCGAGTTGCTTTATTAAAATATTGTTGGTACTCATTATGGTAAAAACCTGCAATTAATGTTTGGATCCAAATCGATGGTGAAAACAACAAAAACAACGGTAAAAAAGGGCATTATCAATTTTGAAAATTCTAAAGTTCAGGAAATTCAAAACCTTAGTGCTATCTGAATTTGTCATTTTTGACAACGGAACCGTAATCTAAGACTCAGAAAACCCCAAAAAAAATCAATTAACTTTTTTCATTTTAAGCTTTAGTTCATTTAAAAAAGCAGACGAAAAGTGACATAAAAACCAAAAACCCTAAAAGATGACGGATTTTTCACTTACTTACCAAAAAATCGAAATTCTTCGGGGTCGCTCTTTTCTTCGGCCGATTTGGGTACCAGTGTCAATGGGAGCTTTTTAGCTTTCAGGTGGTATCTCTAGATCATAAATATTTTTTTCCGATTCTGAGTTCTTAAATGTTTAAATTAAGCAACTTATCATTAGGCTGAAAAAAGATTCCGGTTTAGGGGGTCGTAGATTACGGTTCCGTTGTCAAAAATGACAAATTCAGATGGCACTAAAGTTTTGAATAGCCTGAACCTTATCTAGTCCAATTAAGTCACATCGCGACTCAGTCACTTGTTTTTATTGGAATCGACCTAAATTAACAATTAGAACTACCGTATTCCTGCAAGGCTACCCATGGAGAAAAAACAGGCTTAGCGGTACTAATGTGCATTGGGGAAGCAGGATTGTGCGGGGGATTTTGGTAGCTTTTACCGCCAATCAATTAAATCTCAATTTAGTTCTTTCACATTTAACCAAAGGCACCAATGGTGTGTCTATATCACGAAATGACTGTATATCAAACTTACGGTATGTTTTTTAGGGTTTCCTTACACGAGGATTACGAATTTTAGGTCAAGCATTATTTTTTTTGAAAGAAAAGAGTTAAAAAATGACCCGCATTCCAATGATTTCGATTTTTTAAGATCAAAAGAGAATGTGACTGTTTTGTTGATCTAGACTGTCCATCGTGTTTTTTCATCGAAAATCTCTTACCCTTAGAATAGTATTGTAGATTTCTTTCTCCCAAAAAGCATAATACGACGCCATTTTAGGAGAATTTGAAGTGTTTGATCCAAAAACAAGACCCTCTACTTTTGTTACCAACGGTCCGATTAATTTATACTTTTTGGCCAGTTCGACCAAATCATTTCGTCGTTTTAATTCGACATAATCAAAATACTCTTTACACTGAAACAAACTACCATCAGGATTTTGTTGTGGTGTTTGATACAAATTAACATTTTCAATATCATTCAAAAAAGTTTGAATATCTTTAGAATTTTTTTTGATCTGATTAACCATTGATTCGAGTTTTGAAATATTCGAATTTGTCTTGTTTAAATAGTCTTGGATACCAAGGGCTGTCCAATTGAGACGTTTGGCACCAGGACGAATTGTTCGTTTCAAATCATGTAAATGTTCTTCTAATAATTGGGTCTCTGATTCGTCCAATGAAGCGAGTAATAAATGATAACGATCCAACATTTTACGCAAGTTGTAAACGTAACGTGCAAATTTGTCTTCTTGTAAAGCTAAATTACGAGCTATCTCAGGTAGTTGATAGCCTAGTTGTTCCATGTATTTTGACTCAGTGATTATCTCGTTTATCTTTGAATTGTAGTTAAGGACATAACGGATCTCCACAGCACGACCTTTGAAAAGATAAAAATAGTTAAGAATTGGACACTGGTTGACGTTCAGGGGGTGTTAATAGGATTTTAGGTTTATAAATGGAGCAAGAAAATGTCAGTCTTCTTTTCTACAAGACATGCGAATATTCTAAAAAAATGGGTATTTTAAACAGAATTTGAAACCAATCAACCAAAGGTCTTCCATATCATCTGGTTTAAGGATCATTTAGTTAATCGAGCAACTTAAGATTTTGGGTTTGTCGCAAGAATTGCAAAGACCTACTGCTAGGAGTCTAAAGTAAGTCGCACTCTAAAAAAAATATATTTTTGGTAAAGATGACTCTTACGAACATATTTTATGACATTAATTCGAGAAAACATCTAAGTTTTCAAAATACATGTTTTAGTATTTTAATACATATTTAATATTTTTTTTCATAAAGAATATATCGAAGAATACACTAAAGCAAAAATGCTAAAATACGTCTAAACACCTCAACTTGCTTGGGAACAATTTAATTTAAGCAAAAAACATCAAAGATTTAATAAGAATTCAGAATGGAACAAACCAAGTCTCTAGTAAACCATAAATAAAGATTTAAAAATGAGCTTCTGAGATTAAGTCGAACCCTAGCGTCCCATAGGTCCCAAGATTGACCCTTTTTTGGTATTTTTTGTCAAAAAGATGATAATTTTCCAAGATACTATTATTTTTCAATCATAATAATGTTTAGCATACAAAAATACATAAGGTAGCAAATTTTTAGTGCAATCCATAATTCCGATCATGAAACATCACAAAAATTTATTTTTAAAAGGTGTTTGCAAACTTGACTGAGGATCTACAACAAGACATATTTTCGGATATGATATTTGGGTCTTAAAATGTATTTAGAATCTTAAGCTTCTTTCTTACTTATCATAAAATTTTATAAACATCCAAAAGCTCTTTATAGACAGTTTATTTCGAGTCAAGTTACTCTAAGTCAGACTCATGAGTCATGATTTAACAAGTCATCACAAAATTACTTGATATAAGAGTTAAAATTTCCGGCATGCAAAACGTCCACACTATCTAAGAAAGTTATTTTAGACCTCAAATTCGTAATCTACACATACGAAACCTAGGAAAGCCAATTTTTTTCGGATCCTAGTAGTGTCCAGATCCCTCAGATAACCATAATTTACTTTGTAAACTTTGATAACTCTCATATTTATCCATCAATCTCATATTCTGAAAGCGCATAAAATTTACCATAAGAAAAATTTATTTTAATAGGTGCAATTTTCCGAAAAAAGGCAAATTTTATCTGTTGAGAGGCAGTTCTGCTCCCTCACAATTCTAAATTACTCCTCTAATCATTGATGATGAGAGTTCAAGTGATGCTTATAATATTTAAGAGTTATTTCATTACCAAGTGAAATTACAAATACAGTCAAACCTCGTTAATCCGAAGTCCGATAATCCGAAAACCTCTTTTATCCGAATAAGTTTTCTGAATAGAATCTGCAAAATCATTGCATTTTTGACTCTTTAATCGAATTTTTGATAATCCGAATGAAATTTTCTTAAGTTTATATGTTCGGATTAACGAGGTTCGACTGTAGTGTGTCTGTGTTACATATAAACAAGTTTGTTGTTTACGAATGATGAATGAATGATGAAGAAGTGATCTTCCTCCTACACAGAAAGTTGGGTATAAATACCTCTTCACTTTCTAATTATTTAAATCTTCTAAACATTTATCAATAAACATTCAACAATTAGTTAACATCTTTTAATCAATCCCAATCCTAAACATTACTCTATTATTAATTTTTTTTTTCTAAAACTCGTCCTTAGGTATTTTTGGTAGAATAACGATTTATACCTAAAAATAGATAGAATTCTGAACAATTTATTCGATTCATTTTTGGTATACTAGAGGTCGATAAAGGCCAAAAAAACAAAAATCACTAAGATGAGGAATTTTAAAATTTTTGTCCTAAAATTCATAAGCCTTGTGATAGATACAAGCATTTTTTATAAAATGATTTCCAAATGATATCCAAAAAATGTCTTAATTGGTGCTCTTTTAGCTTAAAAAATCGTCTTTTTACAGAAACATGTTCTTAGTGCTTATGTATTCTTCAAAATATTCATCGATAAAGCTTTAGAAAGACAAAAAATTTAAAATATTCAATATGTATACCGAATAAATGCCAAAAAGAAGTTTCATATGAGTCATCTATTAGGATTAAAAAAAAGTTAGAGGAGCTTAAAAAAATATTAAAACGAATATGATAAGGAGGGATTTTTGTTTAATGGGAATTGAGCGTTAAGGAATTAGTAAACCGGGTAAAAATGAGGATATCTTATATACCATAGAGTATAAAGCCTTTTTCGCAAATTAAAGGCACTATACTAGCTCGTGACACCGATGTCATATTATCTAAATTTTAATCATGAAAAAAAAGAAGATTAAACCACGCCACTTTTAAAAACTTACCTGTCTCAGGATCAATGTTAAGTGGCATCAATAAATTTGGATCAATTTTATCCGATGGTTTTACAAGTAAATTTGTTTTTAATATTTCAGGTAGAGTTGATGCAACATTGGCGTTCCAGTCATCGTATTTTGCGTCTTCGTACGATTTAATTTGTCTCGCTATTGACAAATAATGTGCTTTTGTTTCTTTACCTTGCTCCGAATTCATAAGCTCTTCGACTGTCAAGAATTTAAGCATCGGATTTTTGATTGATTTGAACAAAAACCGGGCCCATGCAATCGCACCAGACACTGGCGGATGATTCTTATAAACCGGTGGGTTGTGTTTATACTTTTGAAATATGTCAAATATTGAGTCTATTTCTCGTACATATTGAGTTAGAATATCAGTAAACTTTTTCATCATCTCAGTGTTTATAGCCTCACGGCTTCTAATATTCTTGAATCTTAACAACATGTCAAAAGCACCTTCGGCTGAACGTAACTTTTTGAACGATTGATTTATAAACACTTTTGCTTCGGCTTCAATTTCAGCCACCTCATGATTAAACTCTTCCATTACACGTTCCCAATTTACAAAATTTTTTGACGAAAAAATATCAAACTGTATCGATTTGAACTTGTTTATCAAATTTTTAACCCGGTTTAAGACTTCTTCGATACGTTTTGGTTCACCTGTAACGGCTTTCAATTCTGGGCCAAAAATGTTATAAAACTCTTCTAGGACTACTGAAATTTTGATCAGTTCATTACAAATCAATGCTTGATGGTCTGTTTTATCGAATAATTTACGTCGGTCAAACTCCCAACGTGAGTCACGACCAGACGCTTCGATTTTAGCTCGGACTTTAAAGTATGCGTCTTTCCATTGAAGCAACATTTTACGAGCTTCTGTACAAAGTCGTTGAATATCTTGCGGTCTCAAACTTAAACAAAAAATTTCAAGACTCTGTTAATTAACTTGGAAAGGACTTGACTTACTCTAGGATTGTTTTAATATTGATTACTTTGGATACTCTTTCGGATAACTCATGGGCTATACGCTCCATTAACGGGACCATTCGTTCATCTTTATTGTAATGTCTAGATATGATCCAGATCATTCTTAACGCGTTCATCATTGATGGTAAAGTCTCAGTGACAACGTTAAAAGACGCACCGTAGCAAATATTTTTAAAATGTCTTTCAAGTGTTGACAAAAATCGAACATTATCTTTAGCCTCGCTGTATAATTTAGATAAATCTTGTCTTTGTCCTTCAAAACTAGACGCAGCTGGACTTTCAACATGAGTCAAAATTTCTAAAATTCGTTTAGCTTTATCTTGTTTGGTCTGTTCGAAGATTCCACTTAAACTTATGTTTCGTTCTTTCCAATAATCAATTTCGGCTAAAGGGCCATCACCTTTGGGAGCTTTACGATTTTGAGCTTCGATTGCTTCGGCTATTTGAGTCTCCCAACCATAAACAGCAGTCTCTAATGTGTTTATTAAAGTCTCATCTTTTTCAATACCAGTTAAATCTTCAGGGAGTTCGACATCTGGCATTTTGAGACGAATTTCACCTTCGATTTGACGTATAGTCAAGTCAATGTGATTAACAAACTTAGACATTGTGATCAAAAATTCGTCTCTTAGTGTAGCTCTCATTTTATTTTCACTTTGTTTCTTTCGAGCTGCTTTTTCATCATCAACTTTATTCGTAGTCTCAACAGGTTCTTCTCCTTTATGTTTTATTGCAAGTCTTGGCAATAATGGCTCGTCTATGTCACCACGATACGAAAGCAATGGTGTGTACATTTTGGTCAACATTTGACTCAACATGAAAAGAGGATGGGAATTTAAAATTCCAAAATCAAAATATTGAGGCATTGTTTCTTGTGCCTCTTCATAAGTATTTGGTAAAACAACCATACCAGGTGAAGTTCTTAAAAAGTACAAGCTTATTTTAGACATTAAGTCTGATGGGTATGTACCACAGTGCATGTACAAATAAGTCTTCATTATGTTTTTGATTTCAATCCTCTGTTAAAAATAAAATTTACAAGTTACATTATTATTTATATTTGAGGCTTGACTTACAGTCCTAGGCGGCTTAGGGGTCTCATCTTCTTCTTTCTCATCATCAGGGTTTTCTCCATCAGCATCATTGACAGGATTTATTGCTTGAGATGGATCAACGTCTTAAAGGTAAAATTTTAAAGATGGGTCTTTAAGTTAGAGTTTTATTTTACTTTGAGGGTTTTGTCCGTCATTTTCATTATCTTGAACATCATCGACTGTTTCTTTACCCAGAATAGCCATATACTCTTCTTCAGCTAGAATAAGAATATTAGTGTAAGTTTAACATGAGTAAGTTTAAGAGGGTGTATTACATAATTCGACTTGGACTTCGATTTCTTCTTCTTTTAATTCTTTATGAAAAATTAGAGCAAAATCTTCGTCCTCTTCGGTTTGATTTAAAAATTTGGCAATTTTCATTTCATTTTCTCCTTCTTCGCGGTTCAAAAATTCTTCAAAAACATCTGGATCTTTAATGTCAAGGCTAGAGAATACTTTGTCTCTCAGCCATAAGTAGCGTAAATCATCCATTTTTAATAATCTTAAACAAAAAGAAAATCAATCAATTAGTTCGCTTGGGTTTATTCGAAATGGATAAGGTTTATAATATGTGTGTGTGTTTTGAAAAGAAAAAAAGTTTGTTACAAATTATCTCGATTGAAATTTTGAAAATAAAAATAAGTGTTTCTATGGATACGTTGCTAGGTTGCAAGGTTTAATTGTTCGGGCCTAAAAAAAGAGACTTTCAGTTAATCTGAAATTAAATTTTCAAGAAATTTCTTTTAAGACCTTGAAAATTAATTTTTAGAGTCTTCATTTGATATTTCTGTACCCTTAAATCCTCTACATCCTTTTTTTGATTTTTTTTTGACAATTTGATTTCTTTATGTTCTTTTTATGCATTAAAAAGGTCATAACTAAGTAAATTTTGGTCGAAAAATTTAGTCTAAATTGATTTGGACCTAATCCTGACTCAGTTTACAACGACCGAAAAATGTCATTTTTTTTTCGCTTTGTTTTAGAAAAATTAATTTTTTTTCCAAAAATTGCCTCGAGATTTAGGGTTGACTTAATGGTCATGAATATTTTTTCTTTTTTTAACAGAAAAAGTCGTGCTAAAAAACGTGGTGCAGTTTATTTCCTTAAAAAAATAATTTTTGACCGATTCGAATTCATGCTACATTCGCCTTTACAAAATCGTATAACAGGTTTTTACAGCACGGCTAGTGAAAAAAAGGCGAACCATCCAGCATACCCTACCGTACCTTCTTAGCGTATCGTACCGTACCTAGGGTTGGTCGACCGGTTTTTATCGTAAAACCGGTTAATTTTAATTTATGGTTTCATGGAACGGTAGAATCCTTATAAAGAACATACAAGTTGTAGGAAATAAAATTTCCTAAATTTTGGTACCCTCAAAGTTGAATTGTAAAATTATTTTCATCGATTACATAGCAATTTTCCCTTAAAAAATTCGGTTAAAAAAAACGGTTCTAAAACCGGTCAAATTAAAATATAAGGCTCAATTAAAAGTAGAAATGCATAGCCTACATATCAAAAGATAGAGAACTTAATTTCCTATAATCTGGTATGTGATTTATATAGATTAGACCATCATATGAAACCATAAATCAAATAAAACAATTTTTTGAAGAAAACCGGTCGACCAACCCTAACCGTACCCTAACCTCAAAGCGTATCGTAACGTACATTCTGAAATTTATATTGAATTTATGAATTTTTATGATTTTTATGGATTTTTACGATACGCTTTGATGGTTACGGTACGGTACGCCTTTTTTCACTAGCCGTGCTGTAATAGTATTTTAAATTTTTCATTCTGAACGTAAAGTTTTTTTTGATTTTTTTCTCGAAATACTGATAGAAATTAAGCAAAATTAACCAGAAATACGAGTTTCCCGTATCAAATTACACCAAGTTAAGATATTTGGAAATATGTTCGGCTATACTTTATTTTCATTAAGGCTTATAAAAATTCTAGGGTTAAAAATCTTTTTATTTTTCGTAACAGGAAGACTAAATTAAGTGCTAATTTATAACAAATTATTGATACTTGAATGAAACTCAGAAAATTTTCAGTTGACACTAACTTTCGGGTCCGTACTCCGGATGGGTTATAAAGTACTATATTATAGGTTTCTAATGTAAGATCTTATGTTAACATTGAATAGCTTTGAAAAACTTTGAACAACTCGGCAGCGTCTACTAACTTTATGGATCAATTAAAGGTGACGAAATATGGTCGACTGTGAAGTGCTAAGGTCACTTGATAGTTCGCGAGTACCAGCCCGGGTGTTTTTCTCTACCATCGTACGCAGGGCGTCCTGATCGAAACTCACTGGTCTTCCAGACCCTTTTTTCCTTCGACTGCAAGTAACATCGCTGTTAAACTTTTATAACCAAGCTTGTGCCTTTATTACTTTAATGACATTCTCACCCTCTACTTAAAATATTTCGGGGGTTGCTGCTGTTACTGAGAGGACTTTTTTACAATAAAACGTTGTAATTGGTAAAAAAATTTAACAAAATTATTTAATACTGCATGGCTACTGAAAAAAAGGCGTACCTCGTAAAGTACCGGACCGTACGGTAAAGTGCAACGCACCATAAACCCAAATTCATATTTTTTTGGACTAAATTCGATGAAAAATTAAGGTACGGGCTTTCATTTAAACCTATAATCGACATATGTGAAAAATCAACACTAGGTACACATGGCTCCAGCAGTAGGGGGTCATATTTAAGGGTAAGTGAAGAAGAAATTTTTTTTTTCAAAATCCGAACATTTTGTCATTTTTAGGGGTGCTGAAAAAGAATTTTCCCAAGTTTTCAGGCTAAAATGACTTTTTTTGGATGAATACACGTTATAAAACCGTTTTTTAGATATGGTCGCCTTAGCCGCGATATTCCACCGGATCGAATTTGTGCGGAGTTGAACCAAATATACTGGAGTGTACAGAATTAAGTTTAGAACAAACTGATCGGAGCAGATTTTTAGAAAAAAAATTTAATAATATGAAACTAAATGATTTAAAAAAAACATCAATATGCACTTATTTACTCCGCACAAATTCGATCCGGTGGAATATCGCGGCTAAGGCGACCATATCTAAAAAACGGTTTTTTAACGTGTATTCATCCAAAAAACGTCATTTTAGCCTGAAAACTTGGGAAAATTCTATTTCAGCACCCCTGAAAATGACAAAATGTTCGGATTTTGAAAAAAAAAATTTCTTCTTCACTTACCCTTAAATATGACCCCCTGCTGCTGGAGCCTTGTGTACCTAGTGTTGATTTTTCACATATGTCGATTATAGGTTTAAATGAAAGCCCGTACCTTAAGTATTCATCGAATTTAGTCCAAAAAAATATATATTTCGATGAATTTGGGTTTATGGTGCGTTGCACTTTACCAGTGTTCAATTTTTTTAAATTTTGAAATTTTAACTAAAAATGAAAATTTTTAAAATTTTATTTTCCGGTACGGAACGGTGGACTGGTACGGTACTGTACGATACGCTCCGGTATCGTACGGGATACGCCTTTTTTTCAGGAGCTGTGCAGTACAAAATGGACATAGTATATTCCGTATATACTTATTATTACGGATTCAAGTTAAAATTGAAAAAGAGATTAGATTGTGTAAAAAAATCAATTTTATTTAAAAAAAAATTTGTAAAAAAAATATAATTCATAAAATTAATAATAAAACATTAAAAATTGTCTATGTTTATAATTGGAATAAGTTACTAAAAAAACGGTGACATTCATATCCAACTTAAAAATTCTTTTTTTGAATACCAAGTAATTCGAATGGAATGGAACAAACTTGAGGATAATCGTCGATAAGCTCCAAGGCAGGCTTATCTTTTTTACATTCAATAAACATTAATTCTATTGGAATCGGACCATTAACATAACTTTCGACATCAGTCGAAGGATTTTGATCTTCAGCAAGTCGAATCGTATCATTGTTTATTGAAATATTTTCGGCCATTTTTGTTCGTACAAGTCTTATCAACTTTTTTTCAGAATTATCTAAAATGTAAACAAACAAAAATTTTCTTAAACTAGTTCGATTAAACAAAAAAAGAACACTTACTAAAAAAAAGAACTAGAAAAGCTTCTAAGACTTGTTTTAGGGAGTCAGCCCTATTATCTATTTTAGTCGGGAATATTCGTTTGTAAGCTTGTATTTGACACTATGGTAAAAAAAACTATAGTGGTGATTGATGTTTTTGAATTCTTAACGGCGGTAGTTCGTCAAACGTGGCTACGCCACTGCTCACATTAATTCCCGTAAGTTTCCTAATCTAAAGAAAACGGATATAAAGACATGAGGAAGAAGATGATGACCAAAAAAGCGGTACTAGGGCAAATTTTAAAAGCTACTATTATAATCGCTTGATATGCAAAAAATTTATAAAAAATAAAAAAAAGTTTGAATGAAATTTTTAGAATGTAGCATTTTAATTTTTGAAATAATAAAAGAAAAGTGTTTTGAATTTTTAGCTTGAAAAAAATACATATTTTTGCTTTTCGAAAATATTTTCTTCTAGGTAAAACAAGAGAAAGTGTAAAACAAAATAATGATTTAGTTTTGAATGTTATGCTGAGACCGATAAATTGGTCTGTGACATAACTGAATCTTTTTCAAAGTTAAGAAAAAGTCTAAAAGTTAAATAGGTAACCAAAAATTAGGTTCGTATTGAGCGTGTGTGTCTTTGAATATTTCTGAAAAACGCTTGAATTTATATCCAATCAGCCTTCAGATATGGAAAAAACAGCCTAACTTCGTAGAACAATATCCGTAGGCTATTTACAAAATATGAAATCAAATACCAAAGAGACGTGTTTTGAATGAATACGAAGGAACACTTGGAAGAAATTTGTAATTCTAGTCCAATGAGAATCATTAATGGAGCCTTAGAACAGTTTAAAAAAAAATTCTTAATAACACTTTCAGTAAGAGATTAAGGGGTTGAGGGGTCTTCGAAGATAAATTGGAACATGGGTTCATGAATTTAAGTGGTTTATGAAAGTAAGAGGGTCCCATGACTTCATCCCACCAAACTGAACTTCGCTATAATATTTAAAGTTTCTCTTTAAAACCACCGGAAATTATAGTTCTTTGTCTTCACTTAAGTATTACCTCGATAATTAGTTTCTAAATTCAATTTACCATATTTTAAGACCCATATCTCATATCCGAGAATATAGCAACTTTTTTTTAAGTAAAACTTTATATTGATCATTTTTCAACTTAATACGCCTTAATACTCAAATTTCTGTTGAAATAACAAGAAGGGATAATAAAACAGTTTGATTTCTATTTTTGGACTCTGAAGTCTAGAATTATCTAACTTGTTTAAAAGATACCCAGGCTTAGGTTTGAAATCCCTTAAACCAAAAAGAACTTAGTTTTGCAATTTTCGGTAGATCAAACGCATATCAGCTTTCCGAAAAAAAGTAATTATTTTAAGCAATTGTTTTAAGGGTATTTTTCTTGAGGTTTTAGGACAACAGAGTGATTGGTTCAATGCATTTTTCTGTTTAACTTCTAAAATTTATTCTATCGGGTAAAAACCGAGCGGAAGTATTTAATGTCATAGAAATTATATCACTAGAAAACAGATTATTTGAAAACCCACATTAAATTTACATTTTTGTATTTTCTTTTGAAAAACAAGAGAAAAAGCATTTTTTTGACACTTTTATTGCAAAATTCAGAGATCAAATTTTTTGCAAAACCAAGTTCCTAAGTTTTCATTTTGCAAAAAAAAGTTTCCTTTAAGCCTTTAAACAATTTTGATTTATTCAGAGAAAAAAAAATTGTCTTTTTTTGTTAAAATATGTATTGCTTATTTAAAAAATATATTCTTATTCAAGGGTTTGTTAGTTTATCGCCTAAATTATTTTACTTGTGTATAATTTATTTAATTTTTTCATGATTTAAATTTTAAAAAAGTGATAAGGTCTTCGGCAACACGAGTTGTTTTGTCTATTTAGGGCATATCTTTAATTTATTTAATTTATTCAAAAAATTTTATTTAATGCCGAAAAAATAACATGATATAAATTTTAAAAAAATGATAAGGTCATCGGCAAAAAGAAGGGAGTAACACGAGTTGTTTTGTCTATTTAAGGCATATCTTTAATTTAGATACTTAATAGGAGTGGACTGATGACCGATCCTTGTGGTACTCCAGCTTTTATTGGTAAGGTGGTACTGAGTGTTCCGTTGACGTTGACAATAAATGTTCTTTGACTTAAGAATGATTTTAACCAGCGAATTAAGTAGCTAGGAACTTTGTTTTGGATAATTTGAATATTAGTCCTACCAGGCTCGTTCAAAGGCTTTCGCAATATCAAAAAGGAGACAACAAACTATTTTTCCGGTTGAAGGATTCAACTGCTTTTTGGATTAGAAAAAGGAGGTTGTCCGCTGTAAGACGATGTCTTCTAAATCCGGATTGCTCTTTGCATAGCAAATGATTTTGTTCAAGGTACAACTTGTTAAATATTACATGCTCTAGCAGTTTGCCGAGGCAGCGGGTTTTACTTGGGCAATAATTTGATGGGTCCGGGTTAGATTTTGATTTTTTTGGAATTATTGTGACGTGGGAAGAGTCACAAAGCTCTGAGTTAGTGTGAATGTTTCGGCTAAATTTTGACCGAAGAGAGTGGCTTTGCCTAATTGGCTTTACCTAAGTAAGGCTTTTTGATAAAATCTTGCCAGTTTTTGTTTCTAAATTCACGCAGTTTCGTAATGAATAGGTTAACCTGTTGTTTTTACTTCAGGATTTTTGTTTTGTTTGAAGGGTTTATAATATCTACCTTTTAACCTAATCGTTACGCAAAGAAGCTTCAGGTTTAGATCGGTCAAACGTGTGTATCTGAGCATGGTCAATCCCCTTTTTTAATAAAAATTGCTATCCCTCCTCCTCTTTTGTTTGTTGTTTTTACAAATGAAGTGTAGTTTTTAATAAACGTGTTTATAGGACAGTTTCTATAATTATCTATTTTAATTTCGTTAAGGAGAATTACGTGTGGGGTTACATCAAGCACAAACTGTTCAAAAAGTTACAACTTACCTGGAAGACTGTTACAATTCCAATGTACAATTTTTATCATGGCTACGATTTTTGAGTTAAGATTTAAATTATTGATCGAGTTCATTGATGTCTTGTGAGGCGCTCGCGGCTAATAGAATAGACAATGACCGCCTATGAAAAATTTGCTAGACGCACAAATAAATGCATAAATTTATTAATTTCTGCCTAAACTATTTACTTGATAAAATAAATTTTTTCAATTCACGAGGAATGGAAAAAAATTATTTCGTTTCAAATTACATTATTGAAAAAAAAAAGAATTTTAAGTGATCCTTTCAGTTTTCCCTAAAACCTCTACCTTATTTGTCCCGTTTTTAACTATAGACTATTAAATGGTCATCTAGGGTTTTTGTTTCGTCTGCTTTTCGTCTGCTTTTTTAAATAAAATAAAGCTAAAAATGAAAAAAGTAAAACCATAGATTTGTTCCAAATTTTGTCAAGTTTTTTTTATGTAAAAAAAAGGGGGTTATAAGTGACCCCTGGGACGAGATTCGATTAAAATGGAAAAAAGTGCATTTTTTGATATTTCTAAGCTATAAAAATTTGCACACCTTCTTTTTTTAACTTAAAAAAAATCAAGTTTGTAGAAAAATATATTTGTCTCAAAGAGCAACAACTTTTTCTTGAGCGACTTTTTTAGACCTCTTTTTTTTAACCCCCTGAACAAAAAATCAAATTTAGGGTTTTAAAGGTCGTAGATTAAGAATTTTAAGTCAAAAGTGAGAAATTTAGATAGTACGGAAGTTTTGAATTTCCTGCACTTTACATGATTATTGGCCCAGTTGACTAGATCTTGCAAAAGTTCTTGGTCAAAAGAGTTACGCATAATTGCCAAAATTTTACTGTTGCTTGCAAATATTTTCACAAAATTATTGATATGGTTCGGAAGATCATTAATTTACATTATGACTAGTAGCGACCCAAAGACTGGTCCTTAGGAAACCCTACTTAGGTTTCCAATCTGATGTAGTTCCTTTGATAACTTTGCGTCTTTTCTTGCGACCCAATAGAAATCATTTGAACTACTCATAATGTCAAAGGTTTTTATAAAGTCAAAGAAAATCAACACGATTCAAGGAAGTTTGAAGAATTTTCAGCAAAATTTATTCAATAATTACTATTATTTTTTTACATTAAACTCAAAGTATAACAAGTCAAAAATTTTAGAGTTTGTTTTTTTCAAAATTTATTTTTTTTAAAAATAAAAAAAAATAGGACAAAATGATAAAACTTTGATTTCTAATAACCACAACCAGTTTTTTTTTTCTATTTTCATAACTTATGATTTTCAATTAGACTTTTAATTTGATCGACATCAAGAGTTTCGTGTGTTAGCAACGCATCAGCTATGAGTTTTAACTCAACTGAATGAGTTTTAAGAATACTTTTAGCTCGATCGTAAGACTCTTGTAACATTTTTTTGATCTCTTGATCGAGTAATTCTTGTGTTGATGAGCTTATTTGACCGGAATTTTTGTCTTCTTCAAACACACGTGGGCCTACTTTTTCGCTCATACCCAACATCTTGACCATTTGAGTTGCAATATTAGTTGCTGATTTAAAATCAGACAATGCACCGGTGGTCACTTTATCTTGTCCGAAAATTAACTCTTCTGCTACTCGACCTCCCATTGACACGTCCATTTTTGCCAATAGTTGTGATCTTGTCATCGAATAACCATCATTCTCTGGTACAAACGCCGTGTGACCAAGAGATTGAGCTGTTTAAAAGAACAAATTTTAAAACCCTAATGCAAAAAAAATCTTGTAAAGACTTACATCTTGGTAAAATTGTGACTTTGTGTAAAGGATCCGAGTCTCTTGTAAAGTAAGCTACCAACACGTGACCAGCCTCATGATAAGCTGTGTTCCTATTACACTCTTCGTCAGTGAGTCTTGATTTTCCGTAGCCTAACAATGTTCTATCCAAAGCCCATTCTAAATGTTCCATTTTAACTGTGTTGCTTGATGCCACAGCGGCTCTTAAAGCAGCTTGATTAACAATGTTCTCAATCGCTGATCCACCAAAACCAGAGAGTTGTTTAGCCATATATTTAACATCAACATTTTTATCCTTAGCTACCTTGTCTAAATAATATTCTAAAATATCGATTCTAGCATTCAAATCCGGCTTGTCAATTCGAACTTCGACATCAAAACGACCTGGTCTTAACAACGCACTATCAAGAGTGTCACGTCGATTAGTCGCACCTAACACGATTACACCCTCGTTTTTTTGAAAACCATCCATCTCGGCTAGTAATTGATTGATGGTTTGATTAGCATGTGGATGTATCATACTGTTAGTACGAGTCGATCCGACAGAGTCTATTTCGTCAATGAAAATGACACATGGAGATTTGGCACGAGCAGCAGCGAACAATTGACGGACTCGTTTAGACCCTGTACCGACAAACATTTCATCAAAATCACTTCCACTAGCTTGGAAAAAGGGAACTCCAGCCTCACCAGCAACAGATTTAGCCAACAATGTCTTACCACAACCAGGTGGTCCGACTAACAAGACACCTTTAGGTAAACGAGCACCTAATTTTGTGTACTTTTCGGGATCTTTTAAAAAATCAACAATGTCAGTCAACTCTTTTTTAGCTTCTGGTAGACCTTTGACATCATCAAAACGTACACTAACATTCTCTGGATTTATTTCAAAATTTACATTTCCAGTCAATGCACGTATGTTAATACCATTACTACCAGTATTACGACCATTACCATTCGAAACAGTGCTTATACTTATCGAGTTAAAAATAATGAAAATTATGATCATGAATGCAACAAAACGAATGAGAGATAGAATGTTCGATTGACGACGTGATTGTTTTTCGTCTTTGGTTTGTTTGTACAAGAAACCTTCAATGAACGCTTGTTTGACTTTATTGTCAACTTCGCTATTACCTAGTTTTGAACTCAAGTCCGGATCAGTTTTTTTTGTTGTATCAAAAATCGATCCGAGTTTTCCACGAGTGTTCTTGACATCGCTTGATTTAAACGCTGGTTTAGACAAGAGATTATTCAACGCTTTGAAAGGATCCTCTTCTTTAGTTGAACCTATACTTCTCCAATTGAAGAGACTATTATCGTCTTCATCGATTTGTTTACGCTTTGTTTTAAAGCCTCTTGTCTGGGTCAAGAACGACGAATTTGGTTTTAAAAGAATTTTTTTAGATGGTTTGAATTCAGCGTTCAAAAGGTCTTCATGTTTGAATCCATAACGATTTTCGTAAAAAGTTGTTTGATTGTTTCCGATGATTGGGTTAAGAACAGGATCGATGACTAATTTATTATTAGATGATTCAAGATCGTAGCTTTTGACTTGTTTGATTAAATTTTGAAGCATAAAACGTAAATTTTTATTGTCCTCAAATTTGGCTTCATTCTGAAGATCTTCTAATTCTTGATTAATTCGAGTTTTAAATGATTCTAATTTAGATTTTTCGGTGTTTGATTGATCGGTTAAATTTATTTCTTGGACATATTGATTGAGAGTTTGTAATAAATTTGTAATTTTTTGTCGTAATATGTTTCGATTAAGAAGTGGTATGACGATCGATATTGACGGTGTTAAAGATATTTGTGTACTAGAAGCAACGGCTTGATGCATTTCATAAGCTTTAACAAAAAATAAAAAATAATTAAGTAAATTCACATTTCTTTAGTGAACTTTAAGTCTAGTATCGTCTTTGAAAAAAAGATTCATGAGCCTTAGAATAATGCAGAAGTAGCGGAATAAGCTATTAAAAAAGTTTAAACCATTGTTAACATCAGAAAAGAAAGAAGAAATCCAATTAAATTTTCTATGCATTTTATTAAGACCGATTTAAAGCAGTCTCGTCGATATACGCTACTAGAGTTAAGTATTGGGTCCCGCCTTTTTTTGGGATCACTCTCACGGATTTACACACGACTACATTCTGAGAGTAGTGTTCAGTGTCAGTCCGAACTTTTTAACTTTTGAGTCGGAGTCTAAGCCTGAGACGGAGTGTAAGTTACGGGTCTTTACTCAAAGGGAAGAGGCTCTGTGTTAGGTTAAGAGTTGCGTAATTTTCGACTCAGACTCCGACTCAAAAGTTCGGACTGACACTGTAAATGCTCCAAGACCACCACCTTATGAAACAAGTAATTGTTCTGTTAGTATACATGGTACTTGGAAAAATTCACTAAACTTTTATCCTGAGCCTTTTGCTCAAAATAACTATACCTAAACTACTTGTATGCTACCTACCTAAGCAGTTTTCAGTATGCTAAGATAGGTACGATGGTTCTCCGCATAAGGTTAACGTCTGGTACAAGTGCAGTATATAATAAGAAGTCAAGTATGGCTTTTGAAGGGTCTTGACACTTCAGACCCCTAGGGTCAGAGAAAAATAGCTTTCCTAGGTTTTCGCATGTGCAGATGACGAATTTGATGTCAAAAATAACTTAGATATCATGGACGTTTTGCATTGCCGAAACCTTAAAACCTTTTGCTATCGTTAATCTCTTAAACTGACTCATAATATGCATTCATTTAAAGCGAATAGTGTAGCCAGGAAGATAAAAAATCCTCATATTTCTTTTACCCTTAAAATCAAAAGAATGGTAGAGTTGTCACATCAACAAGAGAAGAAAAAAAGAGGACGACAAAAACAGTATCCATTACTTTGTACCAAAAAACCAAAATTAGTGTTTGGAAATCTTTTTTTTTTGGTGTCCAAAAAGTTTTGTAACTAGCTGTAATAAACAGGACATATGAGCTTTAGATATTAGAAATGTTGTACTCCTTTACTTGACGAGACCAAGTGAAGAGAATTGGAGATGATGTTAGAAATATTTTTTTAACAAAAAAAATAGTTCAAAGTTTGACCCATGAATTGAAAGATCTTAAATAAAATACCCATCGGATTTTAAACCGATTGTCATTTGATTAAACAACTAAACATTCAAATAATTTCTTTATTCTTTAAAAAAAATAAATACTGAAGAAATAAACAAGAAAAAAAAACATCTTCATAAACTATCCCAAAAATAAAATCTAAATACTAAAAGAACCAGAAAAAAAGTCTCCTGTAAATACAAAAAAAAACTCATTTTTTAAAATTTTGATCATTTCCTTCCCGATAGGACCATATTGAATCCTCTTGCATTTGCATATAATTTATCATGTTCATATTGTTCTCGAACGTGTTATTATTTTTCGGCTCGTTACGTGTGTTATTCATCAACTGTTGAATTAATAAATTAGACAAATAGTCATTACTTTGATTTTGAAAACCAGGCGGTGCAAATTGTTGTTGACTCGGTTTCATTTGATTAAACTTACCCTGATTCATATCACTACTTTTTTCATTCGGTAAAAAACTAGGAAAACCATTGTTAAGACCCGTTTGATGCGGTATATTTCGATTAGGCATTTGAATCGGAAATTGACGAGACGAAGCACTCGGAAAAAAAGTCTCATTTTGACCATAATTCGGAAAATTCGGTGTTTGCCATTGTTGGGGTTGAGCGAATCTTTGATTTTGTGGTAAACCGGGCATTGGTCCGGTAAAGCACGGAAATCTTGGCTGGGGTACAGGAGTCGGACGAGTTAACAATAAATGATCAGATTTTTTATCAATTTCTCCAGTCATAGAAGACAATGCAATATTTTGACGTCGTCTTCTCACCGGTTGTTGTTGTGGTCGTTCTATCTGGGGTTCCACTTTTTCCAATTGAGGCTTGAATGGATAACTTTCACTAGGACCAAATTTCACCCCCGGTACTTCAACTTTTAAATAACAACCCGGACAGTTCGAGATTAATCTCTCAAAAACCGCGATAATCCTAATTTTTCTCAACTTTTTTTCTTCACTCTCCTCTAACAATTTGTTATTGGACATGTATTTTTTAAACACAAAATTTTTATGTACATCTTTGAACGGTAAAAATCCATCAAGCATCCTATCTTCTACCAAAGGATAGTCACTTGTGTCCTCACAAGTCATGTTTAACCCGTTCAAAAAGTTAACAATCGAATCAAAACTTTCATCTTGGAAAATCACATTTTCTTTGACCAGAAACCCATTTTTGAAAGTCTCCATAAAATTAAACGACAAGTACAAACTCGGAAGAACAAGGTCTACAACTTGATCACTCGTAATATTCTTATTAAACAAAGCCACGAATTGATGGACTATAAAAACAAACAAATCCAACGATACTTTATTAGCAGCATCAAAATTTTCTTTCATTTTGAGGTCATTTTGTATCAAAGCACTAGGTTGTTGGGTTATTTGAAAAATAATAATTGAAACAATTTGACTAAACTGAGACCAATCGAGTTTATCAAATAACTGAGATTGAATAAAATTTTGAAACGATGTTTTAAATACATCAAAAAAGTTCTTCAACTTAACCGGATTACTGTTTAAAGACTTAGAATTTTTACCTGTTTGTAACGAGTGTAATATGGCGTTAAGTTGTAAGAATAAAGTTAATAAATCTTTTTGGGATAATTGAGAGGAATTGTACCGAGATACTTGTGTATCGATTATTTTGTGAAAAAAGTTTTCCAAATTTGTTGAAGCCAATGGGAATGTGTAACGAGTTGAAATACTTCGAATGTAATAAAAAACAGTTGAAAGTTGATTAGTCTTTGACGTTTCGAATAAAATTCCAAGTTGGTTGTAAGGATGTCCGAGGTAGGGTACAAGTTTAATAGCATGGAGGTAATAATTTTTAGCTTCTTCAAATTGAATCGAGTACCTCGCAATATCTCCCAGATGGGTGAGGGTATGTTGACAAATGTAAAGTACTTGTTTTTCCCTAGTCGGTTCAATTTGATCGAATTCGGCATTCATTTGGTCAAAGAGCGACGGAAATCGTTGGTAAAAGGACACGTTTACACTCGTACTGTATTTTTTGATCAAATCATCAAGGAGTTTAGTGTAAAAACCTCTTGCTGCTTCGAGAAAAAAAGACAAATTCGATTGGGCTTCGAGTTTTTTTGTTTGGCCAATTAAATTTTTATTCTTTGATTGAACTGTCGTTGACAAAGGAACACTGTGTTCTTTTATTTGAGATTGAAAATAACTTATATGGTTCTTGAAAACTAAATTCCACAAATCTTGTTCGAGTTTTTTGTCAATCGTAAATTCGATGTCACTGCAAACAGAAAACATGGGTAACGAAAAAAAGTTTAGGGTCTTTAAAAAGCTAAAAGGTTACTTGAGGATAACTTGATGATACAAGTCTTGTAAATTTTGTCTTTGAATCCATAGCTCAGGTCTATCAGCATTAGCCATGGACATTGTGCTTTTAATAGACTCGATTTTATTGTAAAGACTTTGGACATTAATGACCGATTTTATTTTGGTGTCATTAGAACTCATTTTTGTCGAGTCGTCATTGACTTCTTCGGTCTCAATCGTACTTTTATCGTATAAAGTACTCATATTTATATCATCTTTTATCAGAATCAAATTTTATTATTTAAAAAATTCTCATTGCTAGGACTAAGTGATGGCTTTTCTTGAGGGAAGTTATATTAGTCTAAATGAATTTCATTCTAAAAAATCAAATTTTGAAATTTTTAAAGCGAATAAAAGGAAACTTTTTGGGTTTTTTTGTTGTTGCTCAAAGAGTCTAATACGAATTAAAAATGTATGTTATCTAAAAACATAACAATTACATAAGAAAATTTGTGTGTTGTTTTCTAAAAAATGTTGCATGAATATTGCAATATTGAGTCAATTTTTGAAAACAAAAATTATGAATTTGTTTCAACAAAATTTTTGTTTTTTCTTAAATATTTAAATTGAGTTCATACGACTTGGTATGCATTAAATTGTCTTTATGAGGGAAGTTAGCAAAAATTTAACTTGACTTAGACTTTGATTTTAAACTAGTTGAAATTTCCCTCTCAATTTAGATCAAGTCGAAGCTTCATCAAATAGTTAATTAAATAGTACTTTGGACTGAAACCATGCTTTAGAGCACAAGCAAAAAAAATCAGAGTGGAAATTCGAACGAGATTTTCAAATGAGATCATGTCGAGACGCTAACTTAAAACAATCGTGTCTAGAAGAATATTCATCCTTAAACTAGATGTAAGGTTCCGGAAATACAAAACGTCCACACTAATTTTTAAATTGATTTTCGTCGTCTAATTAATTTTCTAGGGGTTTTCATAGATAAGGGTTACGAATTTTTAGTCAAAATTGCAAAAATCTCTCATCTTGGTGATTTTTGATTTTTTTGACATTTTCCGCCTCATACATTGTCAGCCCAAACTTTTTAGCTTTTGAGTCTGAGTCCAAAATTACGCGACTCTAAACCTAACACAGAGCCTCTTCTTTTCGATTAAAGATAACCATAACTTACACTCCGTCTTAGGCTCAGACTACAACTCTAAGGTTAAAAAGTTCAGACTGACACTGTAGTATACCAAAGGCAAATCAAAAATCAAAAAAGTAAAACCAACAAATTGTTCAGAGTTTTATCTAGTTTCAGAATTGGTATGCATCATAGACATTGGTATACAGGTGAAGACTGCATAAGTTAAAAAAAAGTGTTAAAATTTGCCCTTTTTCCAAATTTGGACCTTTCATAAAACTCAAGGAAAATTAAAAATATTTTTAACTTTTAGAAAATTTTACGCCTTTTCAGAATATTTATAAATAATATGCTGTTGATGTGTTAATAAAAAAGTTACAGGTTAAAAAGTAAAATCTTGTCACTTTGAACCCTTGGGTCCTAAAATCCGGAACCTTAGAACAGGTTTAATTCCTTTCTTCGTCTGTTGAAGAAGTATTTTGATTGAAGAATTTGAGAAGCATCACTAAGACTGACAAGAGTCTGATTATTCACTAACAAAACCAAGCAAGAAACCCTAAAAAAAAACTATTTGCGAACCGTAGCGTACCTAATGCGTACCCACAGAACCTAACCTATCGTAATCTGAACTTGAATTCAAAAATTAAAAAATAAATGAAATATTTTCAAAAATAAGTACACGATCAAGCCAATTCAAAAGTTTATTTTTAAAAAAAATTTAAAATTTGAAATAACCAAAAATACGATTTACGTTGGATACGACAAGGATATCCTACTGCACGGTACGGTAAGGTGAGGATGCGGTGGTACGGCGAATCGCTTTGCAAGAGGTGAAAGTTCGATAAAGTTCGAGCAATCCAAAATTACCATACTATCTTAATTTTGGATTTTCGACTCGATTTTCTTATTCTCCATACCCGGAAACCTAGGGTTAGCCAAAATTTTAGGGGGGGTCCAAAATTTTTTTTTTGACCAGGGGGGTCCGAAGTTAAAGTAATAAGTTGTTGGCAATGAATAATTTCGAATCAGTGAAAAATTCGGATTTGTTCATTGCCAACTTAAAACCTGGGCCTGTAAAATCTACGGTGTAGAATAGTGGTCGTCAATGATTAACTTCGAATTAGTGAAAAATTCGTGATTATTCATTGCCGACTTAAAGCCTGGGCCAGTTTAAAATATAATTTTAATGCCAGTGATTGTTTGTTTAATACATAGCGTATATTAACGTATAAGGAAAGTGTGTTTAAACATGAAGAAAAAGACTGCAGTCCACACTTTTCTTATACTTAACCATTTACTCTTATGGTTAAAAGTCACCGGACCTTCTAAACAAACAATAACTCTTTAAATTAATAATTTTAAAAAAAGAGTTGGTGTAGAATAAGTTGTTGGCAATGAATAATTTCGAATCAGTGAAAAATTCGGATTAGTTCATTTCCAACTTAAAACATGGGCCTGTAAAATCTACGGTGTAGATTAGTGGTCGGCAATGAATAATACTGAATTAGTAAATAATTATGTATTATTCATTGCCGATTTTTTTTTTAAATTTTAATGTAGCCTAAGTGTTCCTTATTAAACATCTTCTGTTTTGAATGATGGAACAATTAGCCGGTCCCAAGCCCGGATAAATACAGAGGGAGATATTTCTATACCTATTATTTATCCATATATTAATTTGTATTTTTACAATTTTTTTTTTAGATATTTATAGACGTATAGTTATTAAATGTTTAATTAGTCATTTACGAAACATGCCGCCAAAAATTGTTTTGACAGGTGATGAAGTACATTTTGTCAATGTTGCGTACCATTACTGTCAAAAGCATGGGTTGCCTGTAAATAAAACTGTTCCAAATCTGTTCCAGATGCAGTTTAATAAAATCGTCAGCTATAATGTCTTATCCAAAAGAGTCAATAGGGATGATTCTTTTGAAAATCTAGACACGGCCACAGTCCATATAAGTATAGACATTTTATTAACCATTTACCTATCAATTAGATAAATTTTTTCATTTAGTCGAAAAGCTACTTGGTAATAATGCTAATCTGGAAGACGAGTTTACCGACATTACCTCAATGGCGGCTTTTATAACCGATAGCATGAATCCATTTACAAATAGTACACCAATGGCTGAAAGGACCTCTACTGTGGATATCGATAATGAATCTACTTACTCTAGAGGAACTGACAACTCATGTTCTATTAGTTCAATGGGTTCAAATACATCGAAAGGTAATTTAAACAACGGTAATTTATATTAAAACACAATTAATATATTTTATCAATAGGTCAAAAAGGGCCCCGTGTCAAGTATGTTCTAAACGATGAACATTATGCATTTATTCCTCGCATTTTGAATGAAATGGAATCGCTCAAACTACAATATAATACCCGTGATCAAATATTGACCGATTTGTTTAAAGCCAGATTCAGTGATCCATTATATTCTACAATTTCAGCCAAAACTTTACGGTTGAGATTATCCCAAGCAAAACAAAAAGGGTTGTTTAACGAAGAGTTGTGTGTAGACACAATGGAAATTCAAATGAATGAAGAACCAAGTGTATCATCTCACGATCTTCATAGACAGTCTTTTTCGTCGAATGGTACTCAAGTTATTCAACATGAAATGGTTGAAGTTGTTTCAACTCAATTAAGTCGAATACTGAGTATTCGAAACGAACAAAGTACGGATAGCTTTGTTATTTTAAATCAACCGGCTCATATGACAGTGAACACAACAACGCAATATCCATATCCAGAAGCACTTCAATCTCTCTTGGTAACCATTAAAATAAGGCATATAATCGAGTCAACACTGGAAGTATTCTTAAGGGATTATTCACTCAAAGAATGTAACGTACCTGACTATGGATTCAGTCTGTTTTCATCTATACGATTGTTTTTAGCAGTCTTTAAAAATCGACAAATCAATTTGGCTGATATTTAAGCACTATTTGAACAATTAGATGATGAATTAATAGACAAATTCACCACAAGCAACCGAAATGATTTATTGTTGGACATAAATCATTGCCTTGACACCGGTAGGGATTTGGATCAAGTTGAATATTTAATGGATTTGGTGCCTTATTTATTCAATTTAAACGTTTATGTACTCGATACAAGATCAACATACCATGTCATAATTTTTTTCTACGGGCATGAAACAAATATTGACTATGTAGTGTTAAAACAGGTCAAAAACAATCAAGATTCACAACAAGTTAACTACTATTACAGTCTTATTTGTTCTCAGTCTACCGAAATAAATTACTCAATTACTCGATTCGATACAAACCGTATAAACCAGTCAAGTTTAATCGTGCCAATTGAGCCATCAAGTCTATTTAATTCGGCACAACAGCAATTAATGGATTCTCATGACAATCAGTCTAGAACATCAGTAAACAACGAAAGTATAAATTCTGAAATTGATGATAGATCAGAAAATTCGATCATGGACGAATCAACAGGATCTGCAACTTCAAGTCGGGCATCGAGAAGGCGTCGTAGACCACTCACGTATAGAACACAAGTTCGACGTCGCAGAGATTATTTGGCAAGTCGAAGAAGCACTCCATCTCCAGTATCGAATCAACCCCAAGATCTTATGCAACATATCATAGATGGTGAAAATGTTGCTTTGCCAGGTTCCCAAGCCCATGCTTTCAAAATTCGTGAAGATGCGTACATGTATCGACTTAATCGGCCAGCAACGTACCTTCAAGCGTGTATGGACAGGGAACTATCTCTAGATCCAGTTCCAATTTTTTAACTGGGTGCATTGGGTGGAAATAAAGTAACAGATGACAGTGGACAAGTTATCGACTATGATTTGATATGTGTATTTTGTAATGCTTTATTTTTTCATGGCGAGTCAAACAAAAGTGGTAGGTTTACAACATGCTGCATGGAGGGTAAGATTAAAATAGATCCATTACCCGAGTTTCCACCTGAACTCAAACAATTAATCGACCCAAACAAAAATGATCGTGTTCAAGTTGCCAACTCAAAAGAGTTTTTAAACAACATAAGACTCTACAATAGCGTATTGTCGTTTGCAGCGGTATCAGCCAAATTGGACACCAATGTACGCAATTGGAGAAATCATTACGTGTACAAAATTCACGGAAATTTCTACCGTAACATTTCTCCAGTGATACGTGAACCGGATCAACATTTTCACATGCAAGGTGGCCAATACTACATCCTGGACACAGATCAAGCTCATGATCAACGGGTTGAAAATAACCCGAACGTTGATCCAGATGTAATCTTAATTAGTACTAATTTACAAGTTTCGACTTTTATAATTTGTATTTTTTAAGATTCTAAAAGTGTTGGAAGATATGTTGGCCCGAGTGAATCCATATGCCGAGTTGTTCGAAAATTATCGAACTCTAATGGAAGAACCGGATGCAGGTGAGACGGTTAATTTGTCAATGGTCATACACAGAAATACCGTTACTCCAACTACGCCAGGTGACTTTACTCATCGTAGATATAATGCCAATGCTGCAGGGGGCCAAATAGCTGCCATCTTCACCATGGAAGATCAAGGTTTTCCACCAGACAATATGTGTTAATGGTTAATTGTGTTAATGGTATATATGGGTAAGAAAAATAATTGAATTTTTTTATTTTAAGGTTGTTGTCAAGCCAAAAGGTCGAAGTCTCATGACTTTATGCCACCGTAATGCCCATGCGGATCCCATGTGTTATCCGATTTTATATCCGTTTGGGACATTTGGTCATATTGAGAAAATTTCCCATAGTCGTCCAGGGTACCAATCAAGAAGCAATCATATCGGAAATATATCGTTACGGGAGTTTTATTGCCACTGTTACATGTATCGAGGTATGTTGCCAAATGACATATTCAAAACGGGTAAATTATTCCAGCAGAGTATCGTTGATGCGTATACTCGAATTGAAAAATCCCGTTTGGATTATTTCAGCTCGCATCAAGAAAATCTGAGAATTGTGAGCTATCAAGGACTAATCGATCATCTTGGAGGTCAAGCAGACATTCGAAACACCACAGTTGGGTCTCTATTTATTTTACCTTCGTCATTTGTTGGAGGTGAACGTTATATGCGTCAAGCATATCAAGACGCTATGGCTATTGTTCGTAAATACGGTAAGCCAGATTTATTTATAACGTTTACGGCTAATCCACAATGGGAAGAAATTCAAAATGAATTAAATGGCCAACCGTATACAAGTCGACCTGATGTGTGTGTACGTGTGTTTCGTTGTAAGCTCAAGGAGTTTCTCAAAGACATTCTCGAGGAACAAATGCGTGGTCTTCCTCATGCTCACATGATAATAACATTTAAAGCCGACAAGTTGTTAACACATTACGGCCGACAAGTTAACATCCCCATATCAAGTTGATCGTATTATCTGGGCTGAGATACCCGATCCCGTAAAGTTTCCCGAATTACACGACTTTGTACTGAAAAACATGAGACACAAGTGCGACGAACGATGCCTCAACCGAGATCGAAACAAATGCAACAAGTATTTTCCCAAGCCATACTCGGATGAAACCATTATTATGGACAATGGTATTACCAAATACAAACGTCGAGAACAACCTCGAGTTGTATTAAGTAATGGTCAAGTGGCAACAAATCAACAAATTGTCCCGTACAATCCGTATTTTGAAATGAAATACAATTGCCACATCAATTTTGAATGGTGCAGCAGCATAAAGTGTGTCAAGTATTTATTTAAATACATATTCAAAGGACACGACTTGGCCAAAATCAGAATATAAGGAGACGTGAGTTACAACGAAATCGATCATCATGTCAACGGTCGCTCAGTCTCGGCTTTCGAAGCAATGTATCGGATCAATTCGTACGAGTTGATTAAAATGAGCCATCAAGTAGATCGTATGCCACTACATCCCGAAAATTTACATACTGTGGTTTTACCTCAGGATGTAAAAAATAACAATGTCCATGCGTGTCTCAACCGTGATACCAAATAATTGGCGTGGTTCAAGTTGAATTTGGAGCAATTAAACGATCCGGAACCACATGCCAAGAACCTGTTGTACGAAGACATTCCACAATACTACGTGTTTAAAGACAATAAATGGGTAAGAAGACACGTCGTGTAAATAATTTAATTGTTCGAATCCACTCGATTACCCCAAGGAACATTGAATTATTTTGTCTACGTATCCTGTTGTTACACGTTAGAGGTAAGTTTTTAAATTGGTGTGGTATTTAAAATAATTGGTTTTAAATTTTTCTAAATTTAAAGGAGCTACCAGTTATGAATTTTTAAGAACAGTCAATGGTCATGTTCACCCAACGTTTAGGGAGGCAGCAATTGCTCTTGGACTAATCAATGAAGAAGAACAGTGGGCCAAATGTATCAAAGAAGCCATTGATGTCGAGACAAATATTCGCAAAATTCGTTTATTATTTGCGATGATTTGTATTCATTGTAGTCCCACCCTTCCGTCAGCCAAAGAGTTATGATCAACCTATAGAGACGCTCTCATATCGGACTTTACTTATCATGGTGATTCAATTGAAGTAGCTGTTTCCAAAGCTCTTCGGGTAAGTTTAAACTTGACTTTAGTAGCAATTAATTAATATTTAATGTATTTATGTTTCAAGTACATTAAGTATCAATTCACCAAAGCGAATGCTGATTATGCGGCATCAGGTCTTCCAGAACCTAATAATGATCTTGGTATTCAGTTTGATGAATCAGATGACGAGATCATAACTGTACAACAAAGACTTGAAATGTTTAACACAAACAACAGTACGTTAAATGTTAAACAACGCGAAGTGTCAGAGGCTGTTGTAGAGACTATGGAAAATCCACTCAACGTCGACTCGACCACAACATGGAGACACGAAGATCCAAAATACGATGAGCTCAAATTGTGCAAATTGATTTTATGGGATGAGGTATCGATGTGTTCAAAGCACATAATTATGGGCGTAGACAGGTTTATGAGAGACTTGTGTCGAGTAAACGAACCATTTGGTGGTAAAATTGTCGTTTTTGCAGGGGACTTTAGACAAACTCTACCGATTGTCAAGGGAGGTGGCGTAGCCAAGTCGGTGAGTATATGTTTTAAAAACTGTCAAGAGCTTTGGCCCATGGTACGAAAAAATTCATTAGCCGAAAATATGAGAGCATCCGATGATGCGGAATTCTCTAAATGGCTTATGGATATTGGTAATGGTACTCATCAGACACCAAATTCACAGATGCCAGAGTATTGTCGTATGCCTCCCAATGTAATGTTGGAACGAAGACCTCAACTCTTGGCTGATTTTGCTTTTGGTGGAAGGGAGACATTACTCCTGATATGATTACAAGTTCTTTTAATTCTGCTATTCTAACACCATTGAATAGTGATGCAGATAAAATTAACTTGCTCATATTGGAGAGGATGACTGGCGTAAAGCGAACTTATCTGAGTGCAGACAGACTTATAACCGATGACGAAATCGAACGGGATCTATATCCCATCGAGAGTATTCATTCACAGACACCAAGTGGCTTTCCTCATCATGATCTTGATCTAAAAGAGGGATGTATTGTCATGTGTTTGAAAAACATTGGCATTCATTTAGGACTGTGTAATGGAACACGAATGAAGGTTATAAAGATGCACAATGAATTGATCGAATGTGAAATTCTCTACGGAAGACACAAGGGCAAACGATACTACATAAGTAAGCATCGTTTTGGTCCTGATTTGCATAATCCACCAGCGTGTGCTTTCGAAAGATTTCAATTCCCTCTTAAGCTCGCCTTTGCCATGACAATTAACAAGTCCCAGGGTCAAACTTTTGACAGGATTTTCATATACTTGCCCGAGCCAGTTTTTGCTCATGGACAACTCTATGTTGCCTTTTCTCGTGTCCGTCGGTTTGATGCTGTCAAAGTCCTCATTGTTCAACGGCGATATGGAGTTAAAAGACATGGTACGATAATAACCGGGCATCCAGATTACTATACAAAGAACATTGTATGTAAAGAAGTCTTGACCAACGAGTAGGTGTCATCAATTCAAGTTGTTTAAAAAAAGATTTAAAAATTTTACATCTTTTTTTTTTTGCTTGACAAATTACATGTTGGCTCATCCTGTACAGGCGTCTCAAGGGAGTCAAGAGGACATTGATTTTATCAATTTTGTCCGAGCTCAAAATGGTTTGCCAGCACTCAATACACTTGGTAATTTTTGTATTGTGGAACCAAGAATGGACTATGATGAGAGTGAAATTGAACCTCAAAATAACATTGAATATTTTGATGGTCCCCAAATGGATCCGCATCAACCGTATGAGAATTTCAATGAGAGTGTAATCCAACGATACTTTATTAGCAGCATCAAAATTTTCTTTCATTTTGAGGTCATTTTGTATCAAAGCACTAGGTTGTTGGGTTATTTGAAAAATAATAATTGAAACAATTTGACTAAACTGAGACCAATCGAGTTTATCAAATAACTGAGATTGAATAAAATTTTGAAACGATGTTTTAAATACATCAAAAAAGTTCTTCAACTTAACCGGATTACTGTTTAAAGACTTAGAATTTTTACCTGTTTGTAACGAGTGTAATATGGCGTTAAGTTGTAAGAATAAAGTTAATAAATCTTTTTGGGATAATTGAGAGGAATTGTACCGAGATACTTGTGTATCGATTATTTTGTGAAAAAAGTTTTCCAAATTTGTTGAAGCCAATGGGAATGTGTAACGAGTTGAAATACTTCGAATGTAATAAAAAACAGTTGAAAGTTGATTAGTCTTTGACGTTTCGAATAAAATTCCAAGTTGGTTGTAAGGATGTCCGAGGTAGGGTACAAGTTTAATAGCATGGAGGTAATAATTTTTAGCTTCTTCAAATTGAATCGAGTACCTCGCAATATCTCCCAGATGGGTGAGGGTATGTTGACAAATGTAAAGTACTTGTTTTTCCCTAGTCGGTTCAATTTGATCGAATTCGGCATTCATTTGGTCAAAGAGCGACGGAAATCGTTGGTAAAAGGACACGTTTACACTCGTACTGTATTTTTTGATCAAATCATCAAGGAGTTTAGTGTAAAAACCTCTTGCTGCTTCGAGAAAAAAAGACAAATTCGATTGGGCTTCGAGTTTTTTTGTTTGGCCAATTAAATTTTTATTCTTTGATTGAACTGTCGTTGACAAAGGAACACTGTGTTCTTTTATTTGAGATTGAAAATAACCAGTATTTAAATACTGAAAATAACTTATATGGTTCTTGAAAACTAAATTCCACAAATCTTGTTCGAGTTTTTTGTCAATCGTAAATTCGATGTCACTGCAAACAGAAAACATGGGTAACGAAAAAAAGTTTAGGGTCTTTAAAAAGCTAAAAGGTTACTTGAGGATAACTTGATGATACAAGTCTTGTAAATTTTGTCTTTGAATCCATAGCTCAGGTTTATCAGCATTAGCCATGGACATTGTGCTTTTAATAGACTCGATTTTAATGTAAAGACTTTGGACATTAATGACCGATTTTATTTTGGTGTCATTAGAACTCATTTTTGTCGAGTCGTCATTGACTTCTTCGGTCTCAATCGTACTTTTATCGTATAAAGTACTCATATTTATATCATCTTTTATCAGAATCAAATTTTATTATTTAAAAAATTCTCATTGCTAGGACTAAGTGATGGCTTTTCTTGAGGGAAGTTATATTAGTCTAAATGAATTTCATTCTAAAAAATCAAATTTTGAAATTTTTAAAGCGAATAAAAGGAAACTTTTTGGGTTTTTTTGTTGTTGCTCAAAGAGTCTAATACGAATTAAAAATGTATGTTATCTAAAAACATAACAATTACATAAGAAAATTTGTGTGTTGTTTTCTAAAAAATGTTGCATGAATATTGCAATATTGAGTCAATTTTTGAAAACAAAAATTATGAATTTGTTTCAACAAAATTTTTGTTTTTTCTTAAATATTTAAATTGAGTTCATACGACTTGGTATGCATTAAATTGTCTTTATGAGGGAAGTTAGCAAAAATTTAACTTGACTTAGACTTTGATTTTAAACTAGTTGAAATTTCCCTCTCAATTTAGATCAAGTCGAAGCTTCATCAAATAGTTAATTAAATAGTACTTTGGACTGAAACCATGCTTTAGAGCACAAGCAAAAAAAATCAGAGTGGAAATTCGAACGAGATTTTCAAATGAGATCATGTCGAGACGCTAACTTAAAACAATCGTGTCTAGAAGAATATTCATCCTTAAACTAGATGTAAGGTTCCGGAAATACAAAACGTCCACACTAATTTTTAAATTGATTTTCGTCGTCTAATTAATTTTCTAGGGGTTTTCATAGATAAGGGTTACGAATTTTTAGTCAAAATTGCAAAAATCCCTCATCTTGGTGATTTTTGATTTTTTTGACATTTTCCGCCTCATACAGTGTCAGCCCAAACTTTTTAGCTTTTGAGTCTGAGTCCAAAATTACGCGACTCTAAACCTAACACAGAGCCTCTTCTTTTCGATTAAAGATAACCATAACTTACACTCCGTCTTAGGCTCAGACTACAACTCTAAGGTTAAAAAGTTCAGACTGACACTGTAGTATACCAAAGGCAAATCAAAAATCAAAAAAGTAAAACCAACAAATTGTTCAGAGTTTTATCTAGTTTCAGAATTGGTATGCATCATAGACATTGGTATACAGGTGAAGACTGCATAAGTTAAAAAAAAGTGTTAAAATTTGCCCTTTTTCCAAATTTGGACCTTTCATAAAACTCAAGGAAAATTAAAAATATTTTTAACTTTTAGAAAATTTTACGCCTTTTCAGAATATTTATAAATAATATGCTGTTGATGTGTTAATAAAAAAGTTACAGGTTAAAAAGTAAAATATGATTTTTGAGGGGTCTTGACACTTTGAACCCTCGGGTCCTAAAATTTTACTTTTGAATCCCCATGAAAAATTGGGTTTCCTAGGTTTTCATATGTGTAGATTACGAATTTGAGGGCGAAAATCAATTTAAAAATAAGTGTGGACGTTTTGCATTTCCGGAACCTTAGAACAGGTTTAATTCCTTTCTTCGTCTGTTGAAGAAGTATTTTGATTGAAGAATTTGAGAAGCATCACTAAGACTGACAAGAGTCTGATTATTCACTAACAAAACCAAGCAAGAAACCCTAAAAAAAAACTATTTGCGAACCGTAGCGTACCTAATGCGTACCCACAGAACCTAACCTATCGTAATCTGAACTTGAATTCAAAAATTAAACAATAAATGAAAAATTTTCAAAAATAAGTACACGATCAAGCCAATTCAAAAGTTTATTTTTAAAAAAATTTAAAATTTGAAATAACCAAAAATACGATTTACGTTGGATACGACAAGGATATCCTTCTGCACGGTACGGTAAGGTGAGGATGCGGTGGTACGGCAGGTTCGCTTTGCAAGAGGTGAAAGTTCGATAAAGTTTGAGCAATCCAAAATTACCATACTATCTTAATTTTGGATTTTCGACTCGATTTTCTTATTCTCCATACCCGAAAACCTTAAATTAAGGGTTAGCCAAAATTTTAGGGGGGGTCCAAAATTTTTTTTTTGACCAGGGGGGTCCGAAGTTAAAGAAGTATGTCATTTTAAAACGTTTCGCTTCAATCGATTTTATATTAACAGAAACCATATTTTCTGATAGAGAATCGAATTTCCTGCACGTTAAGTGAAAAATATAAAATTCTGCGGAATATTCCGGAAAAAGAGCAAATTTTTAGGGAATTTTTCAGTTTTTATGGATCTCCTTTTTTGTTTACTCATAAACCATAGACTTTCTATACAGATTCTGAAACTAGACAAAATTCTAAACAAAATTAACAAAATTTAGGTTTTATTTTATTTTTGATTAAACTTTTGGTTTAATCAAAAATCACTAAGATGATGGATTTTCATATTTTTGACCTTAAATTCGTAATCCTCATACAGGAAAACCTTAGTTAGGAAAATCGAAAATTAAGATAGTGTGGTAATTTTGCATTGCGCAAACTTTATAAGTGCAGTATGCTTTCTAAAGTCATATCACGTGAGGATTAAGTTATTATAGTTCAATTTTTTGATTTTCCTTTTCATTTTTTTTATTTAAAGCTTTATTAATCCATAAAGATAGTGAAGCAGCGCTTTTTATATGCGAGTAACGAGCCGTTAATAAGTATTTATGACACTCTTGAAATTTTTTGGTTGAAAAATATTTTTTGAAGACAATCACTTTGCAATTGAGGAGACTTTGTAAACGAGTGTATAATAAAAAACTTATTTTTCGATTAAGTGAACAATTAAACTTTCTTTAATACTTTAATTACAGTCCAAAATCGGTTTGTCACAGATATCTGTTAATATCAGCAACCTTTGGCTACAGTAATTCTAATTACGAAATCATTTCCGGGGCTGTAAGCATTTTTAGCAGTACATGGTCATTCTAGTATGGAAGGCATGGCCATTTTCAGTATGGCAGGCATGGGCGTTCTAGTATTAAGGACATGGCCCTTTTTTGGTAGAAACAAATGATAACAAATAAGCATTATGTTTTGTATAAGCTTATCTATTTTTGTGAATCAATTAATTTAAATAATTAACTGTAATAATAAGACAATATTTTTTTCATCAACACGAAATTAAACTTTTTTGAACTCTAATAATTAGAGGTGGGTTTAAAAATATTTTATCCAACAGAATTGCGTAAGAATAACATCCAATCAAATTGCTTATAAATAATATCCAATAAAAATCATTTTTCCGTTTTCAACGCGCACTTACGCGCCTGGTTATTAAGCTCGTTCCTCGCAAAAAATGGTAAAAAAAGATGAAAAATAATTTTTTTTAAATTTTCAAAAATGACTTTTTTCAGCACCCAAAATCCAAAGGAAGGTCATAGGTTTGTTTAGTTTTTGAGGAGTCTTCACACTTTGGGTCCCCATTGTCCGAAAAAAATTATTTTGGAAACTCTCCTAAATAATTTGTTTTCGTATTCGGCGAAATTTTAAAATAATTTTACCGTATTTCCTTGCTGATAAAAAAACAAAAATAACTTGCATTTCCGGAGCTATTTTCGAATTTCAATACTCTATTACCCAATATAAAAGATAAGGAAACTATAGTGATCAAATTTAGACCATTGGTCATGAGACAGAATCATACGCCCATTTATTTGTAGAACATTATTTCAAGGCGTATAACTTTTAATTGTTTGTCGAAATACCGTAAATAAACAACTTGTACAAGTTTTAAGTCAAAGCTTTAAAACGAAATGTTGTACTTGCACTCGTGCAAATAATCATGCACTAACATATAATTAAGGCGTATAGAAAGAAAAAAAAATTTCAGCTCAAAACTTCTCAAATAAATATTTTATGATAAAGTGTAACAAAAATTCAATCGTCAAAACCCCTATTGCTTCGTTTAAAGAAGAATTACAATGAGCAAGGACAAAGTGATCGAAGAAAGTAAATCTGAGTGATGCTTTTTTTTTTATAATTTCAAATCCTCACTCTATTAATCGGATAAAACTAACTATTTCTAAAAGAAGAAACTAGCTTAAAGCGTAAAACAAGCGATCATTCAAATGATTCAAAAGAGAGTAACGATCAAAATAAAAAGCTTAAGATCAAATTAGCCGTTCAATCCAAACAAAGTTTTAGCTCTGTATGTTTTATTTTTTCTACAATTACATGTCAAAACAGACAATCTGTTTCATTTTTTTTTAATGAAAAAAAAAATTTATAATTTGAAGAAATTTAGAAGATAACAGACACAAAAAATCTAGTGGCCAAAATACCAACTAGTGGCTTAGCACTAAGTAACAAACCATCTGTTACAAATGTCAAAAATGTGAGTGACAAAGTAGCTAAAGTATTTGGAAGTGACGATGATGAAGGGATCGAAGAAATGCCCATAGACGCCAAAATACGAATGAGAAATATCGGGAGGTATTTTTTTTACGAAAAAAAAAGAACTAGTGTTTCAACATGATTTTGTAAAGGAATACACCGACTTCGACTGGACCCAACAGCTATGGAAAATATGGAGGTTTAGGTTTTGTTGATTCGAGAAAATTGTTCGAAAAACAATTAAAAGAAAAAGCTGATGAGATTTTAAGGTTAGAAGAGAAAGTTGATAAAAAATGATGATTTTTAAAGTTTTTATTTTTGAAATTTTTTGTGTAAATTTTTTGCATTTTTAAATAAATTTCTAAAATAACCAAGTCTCTCTTTCATTATCAAAAAGGGTGAGGGTTTAACGTTAAAAATATGATCTGAAGACCCGATGCCTTAAAAAAAAAACTGTAAAAAGGTGTTTCAAAACTTCCATGCTTTGTGAATTTGTTAGTTCTGATATTATTACCGTGATCTACGACCCCGATAACCCCATAAAACCAATTTTACTCCTACCCCTTAACTTTTTGCAGCCAAATGCCGAGGTGCTGTTATAAAACATTAAAGAACTAATGATTGGGAAAAGCTATCATTGATTTAGAGATATAGGCTAAAAGCTAAAAAGCTGCAATTGATGCTGAGACCCTAATCGATGCGATAAAAAAATTCTACAAAGCCATACTTGGATGAAAACGGTAAATAATGAGGAATTTTTCCGTCAAATTACATCTCTTCTCTTGGGACCCCAAATATCCATATTTTTTTATTTATTTGCTTAAAAAACAGACGATTTTCTACATTTTTTTTATACCTGAGGCATGCTAGAGGACGAAAAAAGTTATACAAACCGAAAACAAAAAAGAAGAGGGATTTAACACTGTTTGACCTGAAATAGCCGGTAACAGAGAATGCGACATTCTAAAAGGATCCTTGAAAATGCATTTAAGCATAAGCGATTTTAAAATTTCAAGAAATAAAAACCCCCCTATACACCCCCTTTTATTTCTTCAAATTTTAAAATCGCTTATGCTTAAATGCATTTTCAAGGATCCTTTTTGGGTATTAGATAGACTAGAATCAAAATAATCACCACAAATTCAGAATATTTCAATAAAAAAATGATGAAAATCCTAGAATATTTTGTTTAAAGCTAGCTTTCAAAATAAAGAAATTACACCCGGGTGTACAAATCCGGTCTTTCACAATGCTCATTTCTGAAAGCTGATGAATTTTCATTTTCCTATGAAGATAAGAATTTTGTTAACAATCGACTCAATCAAAGTAAACCACGGTCTGGAAAACACAAGATTACCATGTTCATGTTGGTATAAAAAATTTAAAATTGAACCATTACCACTCCACTCCAAATTTATGAACTTTCAGAAATGAGCATTCTGAAAGACCGGATTAGTATACATTTAGACAAAAAGGGGGTGTTGCTTTTTCAAGGATCCCCCAAAAACACTCATTTTTGGTGTAACAAGACAGAATTTGTAACAAAATTTTGGTCTTAATTTTTTTATGTTTTTCTTCAAAAATCTGCACGGAAGCTATAAAAACAAAGAAGAGAATTATGATCTTGAATATGATCTTTTAAAAATAAAAATTTAAATTTTTTCCATTTTTTTTTGATGTGTTGAAAATTTTGAATTTAAGAGATGTCTCTATCTCTGTTTCAAAATATTTCAAATTTTAAGATTTCAATTTTCAAAATTTTTTTTTAAGTATTCCTTTCAATGAAACGCTAATTTTTTCTTATAAATAAACTGTCAAAATTAAAAATTAAACTTCAGCATACCCTCACTCATAACCCTAACCCGGATATTTTATTTTTAAAGCTGTCCATCTAGATATTTATCTGATCAGCTATTGCAAATAAAAAGCAGAATTATCCAGGGGAGTGTGCGTGACTGTTCAAATTGTATGTGTTCTCGTTTTAGAACTCGGTTAAGTCCGAAAGAGGAAACTTGAATAGGATCGAGTTCTAAAATTCTTGAACACCCAAAGATTTTAAAGTAAGAAATCTTTGTGAACAATTTGCAGCTATAAAAAATCGATTTCATGTCAAAGTGAAATCGAGTGACCAAGAGACGGTCGACTCTGGTACCTTCGGGTTTCACATACCAGTTGTCAATGTCTTCAAGTCACACACACTCTCATAATGACAAAGCAATTTAACTGTTCTACTTTTGCTTAGAGACGAAATCAGGCCAAAAATTGCATAATTAGTTTGTTGATTAAAAATTTTCAAAAATGAAACTTAAAAACGTGAATATTTTACTGCTTTTTCATAATTCCATTGATTACACAACGCAAGCTTGCATGTAACCTTTTTAAAATAAAGTATTTAAAGGTACCTAAATCAATCATTGAAAATTTACAACAAAAAAATGGAACGTAAAGTAACTCCTGTAAGTTTTCTTAAAGCCTTTAAAAATTAGCTTTTCTCTATTTTGAGACTTTCTTTAAGACAAAAATTGAAGTAAGAGAACTCGATAACAAAATTGTTGTTGATCTAAATGAAGTTTCAGACAGTGACAAACTATTGACTTTATCATGGGAAAATATAAATGTGCATACACCAGGGTCTAAAGACAGTCTTTTTGGAAAACTTTTATTTTGTAAAAAAGAAGTATCAGGAAAGCATATTGTGAAAAATGGTTCGTCCCAATACTTATTTTTACAATTTCAATAAAATCTCAACTTTTTTTTATTCAAGTGAATGGAGTGGCCAAGTCTGGTTCACTGATGGCCATAATGGGTGCCAGTGGTGCCGGTAAAACGACTCTTTTGAACGTTCTTAACTTTCGTAATCGAGGTAATCTAAAAATAACTGGTGATGTTAAACTCAATGGAATACCTGTTAAAAGTCGAGCTGCATTGACTGGTGTTTCAGGTTATGTACAACAAGATGATTTGTTTATTGCAACGTTAACTGTCAAAGAACAACTTAAATTTCAAGCGATGTTACGAATGGATAAATCTCTTTCTTCAAAAGAAAAAATGAAAAGAGTCGAGGATCTAATGATTCAGGTATACAAAAAATCTGTCTCTTTGTTCCGTTTAAAAATTTTTCAAAATTAAGCTCAACTTGAAAAAATGTGAATCAACGACAATCGGAGCACCTGAACGAAATGTAAAAGGTATTTCAGGTGGTGAGAGACGTCGATTAGCTTTTGCGACTGAAGTAAAAACATCTCAATCATATTTTAAGATAGCTGACTAAAATTTTTTTTGTTAAGTTAATAACAAATCCGAACTTGCTTTTTCTTGACGAACCTACATCAGGACTTGATAGCTTCATGGCCTTGACTATTGTTGAATGTAATAATTCTAAGAATTTTATTAATTACTTGAGACTTATGTAAACATTGAAGGTATGAGAGACCTAGCTCGACAAGGCAAGACAATAATTTGTACAATCCATCAGCCATCAAGTGAAATTTTTGACAAATTTGACCGATTGTGTTTACTTGCCGAAGGACGATTAGCTTACATTGGTGACTTAGCTGCAGCTGAGAAGTTTTTCTCCGGTCAAGGATTTAACATACCATTACACTACAATCCAGCTGATTATTACATTCAAACATTAGCCATGGTACCTAGTCGTAGAGAAGAAAGTGAAAAAATAATAAACAAAATTTGTGATAGTTTTGAAAGTTCAACGCTTAATGGATTTTTACAACAAGATTTAGAAGAGGCAAATAAAATGCCATCAGATCACAATAGAGCTATAAAACTTAAGAACAGAATAAGTTACAAAGTAAATGTTTGTGTCCAATTTATTTGGCTTGTATGGAGATGTTTTTTGAGCTCATTTAGAGATAAATTTACAACTCAAATTGCAATTGTACAAACTATAGTAAGAGTTTTAAAACATAAAAAAATTTTAGTTTTCTTTAAAAATAAAATTTTTTTAAAAGTTTATCGCAATTTTATTGGGTTTGATTTTTTTGAGATTGAAGTATGATCAAGCTGGTGTGCAAAATATGAATGGAATAATGTTTTTATTTTTAACAAATACAAGTTTTTCAAATATGTTTTCAGTTATTAATGTAAGTATTTGAAGGTTATAGGTCTTGGTTTGACTTTTTTTCTCTTAAAAAGTCATTTCCTGTTGAAATACCAATCTTTATGAGAGAACATCAAAATGGTATGTACATGGTATTTCCGTATTATATGGCAAAAGTCATTGTTGATGTAAGTTTTATCGAAAACAAACTTAGGACATACCAGAAGTTTTGATCTGCGAGGAACGAGCATTTTAGAGAGACACGACGCATTAGAGAAACTAATACTGCGAGAATGAAATCTCTAAATTCTTGACCCAAATTGAGAGGCTTGTATACATATTATAATAAATCGACAACGTTAATCAATTTTAATTTTCAATTAACACTTAATAATTTTAATCAATAAAAACTAACTTAACTATTTAGTGTAGCCAGAGGAAAAAATATATATTCTTGACCAAATTCAATATTTTTTTATACATGCATGTCATAACGTTACTAAATTTTAATCAATAAAAACTAACTTAACTATTTAATGTAGCCAGAGGAAAAAATATAGATTCTTGACCAAATTCAATATTTTTTTATACATGCATGTCATAACGTTAATCAATTTTAATTTTCAATTAACACATAATAATTTTAATCAAAGGAAAACTAACTTAACTATTTAATATAGCCAGAGAAAAAGATATATATTCTTGACACAAAATTGAATTGTGTTAAATAATAGTAAATGAGACTAGTCGATGGCAAACGTATAATGTCATTAATATGTTTTTCACATGTTGTAGTGTCGATCGAAACAAATCGAACTATTGAAGTTAGCCTAAGGGACTTTTACATTTACAAAATCGATATTTAAGTATATAACGTAACTAAGCCATATTCGGACATATTGAAAACCATGACAAAATCAATTACAAGAATATACAAGTCCCTAACTTTTTATAAAGGTAAAAAAATTAATGGCTGGGTGGAGTAGTAGCCTTAAAATATAAAAAATTTTCTTTATTCTATCGAAGATTAATTGGGACGTGTATACATGGATGTAAGTTAATGAAAGAAGGGAGTTCCATGTCTAAAAGCCACACTTTCGAAAAATGTCAATGGAAGTTTGTTGTCTAAGATTTAAAAGTTAAACTCCAGTTTAGTATCAACTTTCGTTGAGATAGTGGAGGGAGATCAGTGAAACATTTGATAGATTATTATTTTCTGACCAGATTAAAGCAACTTTTTTATAAGTTTTAACAAAGACGAGGTAAACTCCTGAGTAAACTCATTTAGTGGACACTTGTTAACGGTTAACAGTTTTCGGTACTTCCAGCTAACCGCTAACTTAGCATTAGTAAAAATAGTTAACGGTTACGAATCCCGATTATTAACAGGGTAAAACGAGCTTAAAAAAATTACATGTGGGCTTCTAGAAGTTAGGATGGGTTAAAGAAAAAAAACATTATTTGAACGAAGTAGGGCCATGCCTTCAGAAAAAAAGAAGGGCCATGCCTTCAGAAAAAAAGATGGGCCATGCCTTCAAAACCTGGAACACTATGTAAAATTGACGGCACGTTACTCGCTTATTTAACCCGACGGGTCTGTATCTTAATTGGGTATAAAAACGGCAAAAAGATGAATACATTTAGGTATGGCTTTGAAAATTGCTGTTATTTGGCGTACTAAGCTTTCGGAGCTACTGTGACTGTCTTAACGCTGTTTGATATAATCGAAAAGCCAAAAATCTGAAGGAGAAAGGTCTGGCGAGTATGGTGGTTTCCCCATTAAAGTGTAACCTTGTTCTTTTAGATAAGTTATTACAGCTTGATGAACGTGCGGTCGAGTGTTGTCATGATGAATTTTCAATTTTTTGGTACCCAATGTCTTTCTGCTTGTCTTAATTAATCTTACCAAAGGTTTTAAGCAATCATCTATATAAGTTTTGTGATCCACACAGCCTATCATCCACCCAGTTTGTTCTAAAAAAATATAAACGATTGTTTTATCTTCAAATCTTCCTCTTTTTACTGCTGTTCTTGGACTCTCTCCCTCTGCAACCCAGCTTGCATTAGATTGCTTTCGGCCAATTTGTCTCCAGTAAAATCTTGACTCATCACCTGTGACTACGTCATATATTCGCCATGCCCCGCTTTTAAATTTAGCGAGTCCTATCTCTACAGATTTTTCAGTCAATAAATAAGTTTAAGATGATCGTGAATAATGCGCTCGGTTGTACCCCGACTAAGAAAAGTCTGAGCTTCAATTTCATCATATGTAGAATTTGTGTTATCCTCTATAACATTTCGAACTAGGCCTATATTCGAGTCAACAACTGCCGTTCTCGGTCGTCCAGAGCGTGGAGCATCTTTGATTCTCTTTATCCCACCACGAAATATTTTCACCCATCGACCAACTGTATATGAAAGGGCCTTGTCCCCATAAACTTGTTTAGAGTCATTTTGGATAATAGCTGCATTCGATCCTAATTTTACACGCATCTGAATATAAAACCAAAAATTCAAATTTTGCATTTTTTTAAATTTTCAAAAAGTATGGTCTACTTAGTGCTAAATAAAAATCAGTTAGAATTAAGATATAATCTTGAATAGTAGTTCAATTAATAGAGAATCGCCTACAGATTTAAAATATGTATGCTGATAGAAGTCAGTGTACTTTGATCAAAAATTAATTACAGAATTATCAAAACTTTAGGTATGCCCTGAGTAATTTAAATTTTTTTTAATTTTTTTTTGTTCAAGTTGCCTAAGTATATACTCCTTCCATTTGTGTTTATAACAATAAATTATTGGATGTCAAATCTTAATAACGATGTCGGTAGATTCTTTATCTGTGTTGCCATCATAATCTTAGTAGCAAACTGTGCAGTTGCTTTTGGTAAGATTTATTTTAAAATTTTATTCCATGAACATTTGAAATTTAGTTTAAAATAAAAAGGTTCAATTATTTCGACATTAGCGCCTAGTGCTGCTGCTGCAACTGGTCTATCAGCTCCAATACTTGTTCCTCTAATGATATTTTCAGGATTCTTTTTGAACAATTCGTAAGCAAAATATGTCTTACTCTAAAATCCAGATAAAACATTTCAACTTCTTAAAGGACTGTTCCGGATTATTTTATCTGGTTAAGATACTTGTCTTGGTTTAACTATGCGAATGAATTGTTGAATATAAATCAATGGGATGGTATAACGAACATTGCATGTAACGCAACAAGATGTGCTTTTAACAATGGTGACGATGTCCTTAGTTATCTACAAATGAAAAAAGTAATTTTTTATACAATTCAAAATTTGAACCAAAAATAAATTTTGCGATTTTTTTTTTAGTCGAATTATGCGGTTGATTTTATCGCTATTTCCGTATTGATTGTTGGTTTTAGACTTATTTCATTTTTAATTTTGTTCTTAAAATCATTTAAAAAATGAGATTTTAAAAAATAAAAAAAATAATTTTTTTTCTAGTTCTTTAAATCAACATGGTGTCCAAGGGGTTCCAAAATACGCTTTACTCAAATGATTTAAAGGTTTCTCCTTCTTTCTTTGTCTACTTATCCTTAGTTCCTTTACTTTCGTTCGACCTTTGTCCATGCTTCGCATGTAAGCTTTGCCGAGGCACAAAGGATTAGGGTATAAGTAGAGCTTTTTATATTTTTATTTTTTCCAGTTTTTGAAATTTAAAAATAAAACAAACGACTCGCTCTGTCCTCTTGGTCAGCGACGGTCAAAACATACAAAAGCACTCACGTGATTTTGTAATTTTTAGAAAGCCGTTCCATTTCAGCCAAAGGGAAAATTTAGCCCAAACCTAAACTTAAGTCTCGGAGAACTTAATTAATTATGCTATTTTTAATGGAACGTGATATCAAAGTCGAGAAAATTCAAACCTTTAGTACTACCTACCGTAAATTCTCGTTCAATGTTACATGTAACTAAACCTGAATACTAAGGTTTTAGCGGACTTTTTTATTGGCTAATTTTTTTTTCAACCAATCAGAAATTTTCAATCAAATCACATCTCCTCCTAGGGGACTCGCAATACCCATTTTCATGCATCTGTTTAAATAAGTCATACTATAGCATTTTGTAGATCTCACTTAGAGCTTTCTCTTGGTATATAGAAAGTGGTGGATGGATTGGACTCTTATAGGTGTTACTTTAGGGTCCTTAATGACTCCTTAATCAAAGTTAATTTTTAAGCTCAAATGCCTGAATGGTACCCCATTAAAACGAGTCTTAATGGGGTCAATCAAAATTTAGTCAAAAATGGCGTTATTTGTGGATTTCTCTGAAAAACCTCGGAAAAAATCCCTTCTATTTTGTAATCAATTGGATAAAGAGTAGAATTATTGGAATGATTTATTCATAATGTTAAAACAAAAATTTTCAAGAAACAAAATACAACATTAATTGATGTTTGTTTTTTCCATTTCGTGATCCAAACCATTTTTTAAATTTTCATAAAAATCTGAATTAAGCAAAATGTGTCTCATAAACGAGTAGACTTTTTTACAATTTTCAATCGATTCTTTTATATGCGACTTGAATAAATCAGTCGATAAACAAGCACCATTCGATTCATTCGAAAAATATAAACTCGTTACTTGATTCAATTGAGGCATATATGACACTGTCAAATTAACTGGTGTATACGTATAAGAAGACACTAAATCATACAGTTCAATACTTGCATTGGCCAATGCCGTCGACGCTGCAATTACACTTGCACATACCAAGTTTCTTGAATCTATATCGTTTTGGATACATAAAATATACAAATCTATCTGAGACTTTGGGTATTTGTGAAGTAAAATACTCGGTTTCAACGCTTCTTCGATTGTTGAAGAGAAATTTTTTTCGTCTAAACTTTGATCTCTTTGACTTAGGGTTCCTCTTCGTTGCATGAAACACGAAAACGATGCGAAACGAAATTCACAGTTTAGATTAGCTACTTTAAAATCGTAGTCGTCTCTTCTTGGAATTTCTCTTGGACCATACACGGAGCATAGAACCTTAGCGTTTCCAATCTCAATGTAACTTGATCCACTGGCCTCGTTGACACAGTCTGTTTTCAAAAATATCGGTTGTCTTAAATTCGATTCGGTTTCCATTAAACTCGGATCTTGTTTTCTTTGATTAACAACTTGATTCAGGTCTTTTTGATCGAGAAATACCAATGGATCCCATGTTTCGTCTGGTACACTTTGAGCTGTTCTGTTCATTCTTTTCAAAAAAAATTTTTATAAAAAAAATTTGAAAATTATTTTCAAGAGGTATAATTACTCTTTTTTTTTTTGAATTTATGAAAAAAAGACACTCTTTATTTGCAATTTTTATTTCAAAAAATGAGAGAAAGAGATGAAAGAAAACAAAAAAAGAAATGAACAAAAAAAAAATATGGCTAAAAAAGTTTTTAAAAAAAAAAAGACTAAATCACCGGTATGAGTGTGGTTGAACCCAGAGAGGCTCGAATCAAACACGAAAAAAAAAAACATAATGTTAATTTCATAGGATGGTTCAAAAAAAAAAAGCCTTTTTTGGGTTACGGTTATGAAAATTTTTTATTATTTTTTGATAAATTTAAAAAAAAAAAGGTTAAAAAATTTTTTTAAAGTTTTTTTTTTTTCAAAAAAAAATAAATTTCAAGTCAAAAAAAATAGGTTTCAAAAAAATCAAAATTTCTAGGTCTAAACAAACACTTTGTACCGTTTGGTCTTTCAAGTTGTTGAGTCCAATTTCAAAATGATCCTAAAAAAAAACGTCATTTTGACCCTTTACATTGTAAAGTGTACTCAATATCTTAAAAAATTTACAGAACAAGTGTTTGTGTATATGAAAAAAATATGTACAAAATTTTTTCAGTGTTTTTTGTTAAGGGTGTGCTCGAAAATTAATGTAAAAAAATAACAAAATTGATGCATGGTGTGCTTTTTAAAGCGGTCCATGACCATTTACCCTTTGGGGTGTACAAATGAGTTTGAAAATTTCGGTTAAGAATCACAAAAAATTTTCAATAATTTTGTGATTGAATAAATGAGGCGAGAGACCCCGAAAAAAGAAGAAGAAAAAAAAATCACGCTTATATTTAAACATTTAACAATTCGTGTGAGGACAAAAAAATTGAAAAAAAATTACAATTATAAGAACAACAGGTGGTTTGAGGTTAATAGATTTGTTGCCTGTTAGTTACAATTTAATCCTAAATTGAAAAAAAAAAGAGAGTGAGCAATGGGGGTATCTAGGCTTCAAAATTCAAAATTTCTTAAAAAAAAAGTGTTTTTTTTTAAATTAGAAAAAAAATTGCAATTTAAAATTTTTGAAAAAAAAATTTTTTTGTTAAGCGATTAAGTAATCGTGATCGTTATTGATTGACGAACGACGTGTTAAATTATCTTCTGTTTCCAATTCCCATTGGATTGTGTATTCGGCATCATCATCGTCTGATTCAACACTCGATTCAACATCACTTACATAATCATCGATTGAATTTGTTTCATTTACTACATTTTCGTTAAGCTCATTACCAGTTGTTGCCATTTCGTATGCTTCACGTACAGCGTCTTCACCATAAAGTTCACACTGTAATTTAGTAATTTCATCGGCTTTTTTATGCGCATACATAAAATATGCTGTTTTAATACTTTGTAAATTTTCAATTTGTTGACGTATTGTTTCGTTGAATAGATTTTTATTAAAATTTGAACGACTCAATAGAGTTTGATCGCTTCTATCAAACGAATTTGTATCTTCAGTGTACGAAAACATTTTTATTAATTCGGCTATACGTTGTTTAAGTAGTTTTATTTGATCGCATGCTTTTGAAAATTTTTTCGATGCATGCTCTAAACGGTCCGTTAAATTTATTGTAACACTGTCCATATCTATCAAATCGTATTTTTTTTTTGTTTAATGAGCTAATTCGACTTTATTTATTAAATTTTTGTTGTTAAATTTACAATTAAAATATCTAAATGTGATTAAAAGTCATCAAAAATCGTTTCTGGTTAAAAATTCTCTTTTTTTGGTCGTTTTCACACGATTATGACTTAAAGGAAATATATTTTTCTTTCGATCATGGTCTTAGCGTCAATGACAGCTTTTTAGCTTTCAGGCGATACCTTAAAATCAATTATAACTTTTTCCAATCATGAGTATTAAAATGTTTAAAAAGAGCACAATGAAATTTGGCTGCAAAAATCTGAGGGATTGGCAAAAAAAAAATTCTTATTTCTGATGTTTCTGAGGTCGTAGATTACAGTAATTAAATCATAAATTACAAATTCAGATATGATGGAAGTTCTAATTTCATGCACTTTAAAAAATATAAAATAAACCTCTTTGTTATGCAGCCAAATGCAAAGGTGCTTCATTTAAACATTAAAGAACTCATGAATGGGAAAAGATGATTTTGATTTGAGGGTATCATCTGAAAGCTAAAAAGCTAATTTGACACTGGTATCCATTTCCGAGGAAAAAATATTTTCAAAAAAGAGCTATTGGGTGAAAACGATCAAAAAAAGGACCCTCCATAAACATCTGCATATCTTTCGCTTCAATTTAAGTTTGTCTACCAATGTCAATATTTTCAAATCGTCTTGGGTATGAGCTAAAGAGTCCACTCTTTTACCCCGTCTAGTCTGAAAGTCTAATTGGCTCAAAAATTAGGAATCGAGTTTTAAATCAATTTTCGAATCCAAAGCAATTTGGATCTAATTTAAAAGATTTTCAAATAAAAAAAAAACAACAGAAACAACAAAAAATGAGTTTTTGAATAAACAAAAAAAAATTTTTATTTTATACACTATGTTTAGAAAAATTAATAAGAGACATAAAGAGACGATATGAAAAAAAAAGAGAGTGAAAGAAGACGAGAGAACGTTTTATTTGGAGTTATAATTAAAAAAAAAATAATAATAAAATCAAGAGAAGAAGCACAGTTTGCTGTTCACGACGTGAAGTATGCTCATAGACACTTCTTTTTTGTTTGTTTTTTTTTCGATCAAATTTTGTATATACTCAATTCGACACTTTTTTATTTTTAAATAAATGAAATATTAAAATTTTAAATAGACTTTTGAAAAAAAAAAAAAAACATATGTTCACTTGTTGAAGGACGTTGTTTTTAATGAAAAAAAAAAGTCAAAAAAAAAACTTTACTTTAAACTGGTTGAAATTTGCAAAAAAAAAAAAAGAGAAAAATTTAGAAAAAAAAAAAGATTTATTTAAAAAATAAATGTAATGATAAAAAAAAATATATGGGAGTTAATTAGTTGAATTGAATTCATTTGAATCACTCGTACTCAAATCAACTATTGGATTTGTGCCCGTCGCATCGTTAAACAATAATCTCTTCAATTTTTTGATCTTTTCAACTTGTCTTTCTATGTATTGTATATAGGCGTTGTGAGCACCTTCGTACGTAGCCAATTGCATTCTGTAAATAATTTTGAATGTTTTACGATCGTTTTCCAGTGAGTTTGAATACGAATTTTGTAAATCGTTCATCTGTTGATCGAGCATGTTCAATTGTCGACATGCTTTGTCGAATTTAATAGTCGCTTTTTTAAGTTGTGTCTTGAGATAGGAGACACACGACTCGCTTAGGATTAGAGACGTGGTCGCAGGCGAAGGGATATCTGGTGCTATAAAAGTCGACGAGTTCATAATGGAAGTGACTAAACTGTTTGTCACTATAGTCGAGGAAAGACTCAAATTTGGCAATGTTTGATTCGTGTTTGGACTTGATATCGACGAATTAGAGCTCGAATTTACATTTGACCAAACAGAGGAACTCGACGGCGATGTGTTTAATCGATTCGATAAACGTTCGGATCGTCGTCTTGGTAATTTAGGATTGTGTCTAACACGTTTTTGTTTAGACTTTTTTTCATTATGTGATTTTTTATTTTCTTTTTTAGTTTTCCTAGTCTTTGGAAATTTACCACGATTTTTAACAAGACTTTTTTGACTAGTGGTTAATTTATCATTATTACATTTTGTTTTATCGGTTATTTTTTTTAAATTTTTAAGCAAATTAACTCGATCTTTATTCGCTTTTGAACTAGTTGTCGAAACTAGTGATTTTGAACTTGTTGGCTCATTGGAATTACTAAGCGTATTTACTAAAGATACAGGCTCTTTTATTTTGTTTAGCCTAGGCGATTTTCTACGTCCATTCATAATTGGTTCATTTAATTTTTTGAAATAAAAAAAAAATTTAAATTATACACTCTCTTTATTTGTTTTTTTTTTTATCTAAAAAAATGATATGTTTATTAATTGTTCTCTATCGAAAACTCTCTATCGAAAAATCTTAGTTTTGTTTAGGCTGTGCGAAACAAATGAATAATTAGGGTTGTAGATTTAACTTTCCAAAACTACAATATAAAATGATTTAAAGTAAGCTCATGATTAGTGAATTGATCAGCTTTAAGTCATTTGAAATTTAGCTGAGCAAAAGGTGCGTAAATGAAAAATTTAAATATGACATTAGAGAAAGTGTTGTATATCCCACCATTTTTCAAGCTTTTATTAAGGCCATATCTGGGGTGTTTTGGAAAGTCTAGGGCTAGGATCGACCCACTAACAAAATTCTCTATGTTTTGGGTTTGGATAGGGTGTGGGTTACACAGAAATTTTGGATTTAAGGTATGTGTCTGGGTTGGGTTACCCATAAAATTTGAGTATATTTACCCAATACCCAAATATTTTTGGCAAAAAACACATAAAATACCCAAAATTTATGAGTTACCCAATCCAGACACATACCTGAAATCCAAAATTTTTAGATAACTCATACCCTATCCGAACCCAAAATTTGATTTTTGACGATCCAAATCATACCATTTTTTGATCGTATTCAATCGTGATGATACTTCGATACTGGCTTTCATCTTATATCTTAGAATCGGATTTTTATAACTTTATTAAGAAGAAAAAGAATAATTTTTGATAAACTAAAGCCTATATGGAACTAGCGAGTCTGAATAGCGAGTATGTTATTAAAAATGACGCCAAATAATTAACGCTTGCTAACACCAAGAATTTTTATTTTACAATTTTAATTAGAGAAAAATTATGATTTTAAAAAACTTTTGCTGACCTCTAGGAGCGGGCAGTGTAAAGGTCATAACAACAAAGCAATAGCAATTGTGCAGAATCGTTATAAAAATCTTTCAAGAGGCCATATACCCTAAATTTTGTAGGCAAATTTTGTCTCATAAAAGACAAGTCTCATTTATAAAAATTGACTTCCAACACTGAAAGTAGAGTTAATTGTTTTGTGCAACTGATATTAGATTGGTCGATTATCCATATTTAAGTACTCGGTCAAGAGGAGATTCTAAATAGTAAAAGGTTAATTTGTTCTTGTAATTCGTTGCCAAAACAAAATAAATTAAATTTCGGCAACGAATTTTACCAAACTTAATTTGGTGTGATATTTCCACCGACTTAATGGCGTACCAAACCGTACCGTACCCGTTCTAAAAATTCTCTAAATTTTTAATGCATGATTTTGTGATGAATATGCGATTCTTTCGGTGAAAGTGTAGTATCTTAAATTTCCGATAAAATGATTTTTCAATGAAATTTTTCTATAAAGTGATTCAGTACCTAAGAATCAATAGAATATATTTCCAAACTTGAATACATCTCGGCATTAGGCTACAAAAAATAGAAGGTCTAAAATTTTTGATTTTTTGCCCTAATTTTAAAATTGAATTTTTGACGTTTTCACGGTCGTATATAAAAGACTTAACATTACAAACTTTTTTTTTGTTTTGTCCGTTGCACTACTAAATCAAAGAGGCATCGAGAAGATTTCTAAAGGCAATTTGTTTTAATTGAAGCGAATAAATAGAAACACTAGAGATTATCTGAGCCAAGTCATTAAATTGAAAAATTAAAACAAAAAAGAAAAATTCGACCTGTACCGTATGCCCCCCTAAACCCCCCTTTTTCTAGAAGAAGAAACATTAAGTCACTTTCACTTTTGTGATTTTCAGATAAAGCGCATTGAGTTCTATCAGAAAAAATCCAAATGAACCCAAAAATCTATTCGCAACATTATTTTTTTTCCGATCAAAGTATCGATTTTGGGGGCACTTAGCAGCAAGGAAATACGGTAGATCATAACCACATGAAATTAAGGAATCGTCATTAAGTTACACGAAATTATCTTGATCGCAAAAAAAAATATTTTTAAAAAAATTTATAAAAAATTTTCTTTTTTTCCAAAGGTTTTTACACCTTTTTTTGCAAAGTACTTTAAACAATAAAAAGTATACAGAATTAATCTAATTTTTATTAATCATTTAAAAAAAAGAGCAAAATTGTAGAAAAAATAATTTTTATTTCTTAAATTAAAATTCGAATAAAAATTGGATTTATTGAAACCATTTGAAACCCAAAAACCCGCTTGATGATGAACTTGTATCAGTTTTTTGTTGAATTGTTCTCTTTGATTTATCATCTATTTGGGTTTTTAATGTTTGTAATTGAGATTGTTGACTTGTTTGTTGGGCTTGTTGACTTGCTATGGGCAATAACTCAAACCTAAACTGACTATTACTCAATACAATCAAGTTGAATTTTTCATTAGTCGATGTAACTGATGAATTCATGCTCGTCAAACTTCGTAAATGTCTTTCATTTACACTCAATATACCATATAGAGTCTAAAACAAAAATTAAACTAATTTTTTTCTAATTTCTAAAATCTGAGTCTTAAACTTACAGCTGATCGAGTTATTGCTTTAGACACGTTACTTTGTATAAACGGAATGCATATGTCATAATCAAAAGGATCAATAAACGATTCCAAAATAGAACAAACTGTTTTAAAGTCATCTTGAATTTTTTCATAAAACTTTTTTATTCGTTCACTTGACTCATCTTGGGTGTTGCTTAAATAATTCGATGATTTTATATCGAATAAACTGTGCAAGAATTTCAAATCAAACAAAATTTGAAGTGATTGATTTTGGGTTAGTTTGATGTGATTTTCTGGCAAGTTTTGTTGTTTAGTCAAAAAATCTTTGTATATATCCAATACAAGGCTAAATATTGTCAAGACCAGTTCTTTAAGCACCAAATTCGATCTTTAAACAATTGAAATAACTACTTGATCAATGATTAAAAATACTTTTTAATGCTTACTCTATCATAGTGTAGGATAAATCTTTGGTCAATTGTTGGCATACATTGTAAAGAAGACTTTGTATACTTGATGAGCAGAATAATGGAACGTTTAGTTTAGATTTGTATGATTCTTGTTTTTTAGCTTCTGTTGGATTTTCTTCGGATTGATTTTGGTTAATGTTTAACTCGTCTTCTATCTCGATTTCATCCCATGTCTTTCAACAATAACATTAGTTTAAAATACTGTTACCGTAAATCCTCTTTTACTATTACATGTATTTAAACTTGAGTTTTGGTTTGTGCTTTATTTTCTGATTGATTGAAAAAAAAATAACCAATAAAAAAATTCAGCGCAAACCAATGAAAATTCTAAAAAAAGAAGTGCATTGTACTTTTAATAGCAAGTAAACTATCCTAAAGCTTCAGAAAAAAGGTCCATTTAAGACGGCTTAATTGGTTAAATGTAATTGGCATCTTGAAGTTAAGGATCTTGTGATCATGCTCAATCCAGTTTCTTCTTTAAAACTTTTTATTGAAACATTAAAAATCAGTTCTGCAAAATGCTAAGTTATGCAAAAACCATGCTAAACCTTTGAAAAGAAAAGCTCTGCTTAAATTCTGCAATTCTGTGCAAATTATAAGTAATAATTTTACAGAATTTTTGAAGAGATTCAATGAAATTTTCGGAATGATCGTAAAGATTTAAAATTACGCTTATTGATAGACTTGGATCTCTAAATTTTACTGGTTCTGAAAAAGGTCTGAAAATGAATTTTTTTAGGTCTCGGTCTCGGGATTTCACTTATAGGTAATTAGATATGACATTTTGAACACAATTTCGGTCTTACTTTTTTATTTATTTCTTTGAAAAGCTGTGCGAAAGCGCGGTAAACAACAACTTGAAAAAAATTTTTAAATTTTTTTGATAAATAACTTTTCAGTTTATACAATAATAAGTGCGACCACTTAGAATGTAGAAAGGGAAAACTGCTTTGTAATCAATGAAAATAATTTTACAATTCAATTTCCAGGGTATCAAAATTTAGGAAATTTTATTTCCTACAACTTGTATGTTAGTTATAAGTATTAAACCGTTCCATGAAACCATACAGTGTCAGCCCGAACTTTTTAACTTGTGAGTCAGAGTCAGAGTTTGAGCCTGAGTCGGAGATTACGCGACTGTGAACCTATTACAGAGCCTCTTTTCTTCGAATAAAGGCCAATAACTTAGACTCCGTCTCGGGCTCAGGCTCGACTCTAAGGTTAAAAAGTTCAGACTGACACTGTAAATTAAAATTAAACCGAATAATTTGAAGACTAGAAGTGTTAGGTTGCTAGAATAAAGTGTGAAAGATGCGTTAGGCTGGTCAATAGAAATGTGAGAGGTTCGTTAGGTTCGTAAATTGAAGTGTGAGAGGAGCGTTAGAGCGGTCAATTGAAGTGTGAAAGGTGCGTTATAGACATTACGATACATTTTTAGAGGCTTTTCCTACACGAAAAAAACGAATCTCGAGATTTAAAAAATGACAATGTTAACTCTATAAATAATTTTTTTTGGGCTAATCCCCCTCTAGAGATAAACTAGAATTTTTAGAGATGCATGTCCTCGGATCAAAAATCTTCTAGGCTTACAGGCATTGTTTCTAAATTTAATGGGAATTTTTAAAACTCGAAATTTCAACTACAAATTTCCATCGAGATATAGCGCCGTAGACGGAAAGTACAGTCCCTAATTTTCGACCCTACCCCCATTCTTTAAGCAGATTCTAAAACTCGTTCATGTTTTAGAAAAAATGGTTAAAGGTGAGACGCACTTGACGTAACTTTGACTATTAGCCCATAGATTTTGACCAATCAAAAGCTCTTTAATTAAGCGTAATGTATTTCCTTGCTAATTTGCGCCTCCATAAACCCCCTTTTTTTCACGAACATCCCTTTCAGTTTTGTGGTCGTCAGATAAAGCGCATTAAGTTCTATCAGAAATATTCCAAAAGAACCCAAAAATTTATTCGCATCATTATTATTAAATCGATCAAAGTGTCGATTTTCGGGGCACTTATCATCAAGGTAATTTAACTTTATGTTTTTGTTTTTATTTTTACAATTTAAACTATCTTTCAATTGTTAATGATAAAATCTTACAATTAATTCATCGATTTCAAGACAGTTAGTCTCTCTAGACATATTTTCCATCATAACAGAATTCAAGTTACCACAAAGATTATCAATCCAAATTCTATCGAAAAAAAAAAATCAATTTTTTTTTGCAAACGAGTTCAAATTCAAGTCATACTTGAGGCCTTTTTTTGAGATATCAGTAAGTTTGTTCAAAAATTTGACCCAATTTTCATCACTCGAAGCCTTAAACATACAAAGTCTCATAATATGTTTGTAATTTTTGGTTATTTTCTAAAAAATTACTTTATTATCAATCAAAGTTTGTTTCTTTTTGTTTAAAACGCTTAACAATGCATTACCATCTTGTTTTGAATTCAACATAATCTGTTGTCGTTGCTGAATAAGTTGTTGATTCAAGTTGTTAAAACAAATTTTAAGATGAGGGCAATTGAATGGCAATGCATGAGTCAACCGACAAATGAGAAGAATTTTGTTAATGTTAAGTCCATTTGTTTCGTCTTGGTTCAATGTTTCAATTAAACCTTCTAACGAGTTGTGCAAACTTTCGCTGAATAATTCCAAATTATCTTGAAGATACTCGTTAAAACATTTAAAGTCATTGGTTAAAATTGATATATTTGACTCGTTTGTTACTGAATATGACCCACTTGTACTCAACTCGATGTCGTTGAGTAACTTGTTGAGGTCTTCTTCGAGACTTTGACAAAGTTTTTGTATAGCTGGTGTACTCGAATAGTTTTGTTTGTCGTTAAAAGAAGCAAAATTTTTACCACGAGTTAATTTTTGATTTTGACTTGAGAAAAAATCAATTTGGATTTTGTTTTTGGTATCGTTGAAATAATCAAAAGACCATAGGAACGAGTTTATATCAGTTTCTGGTGAAATTTTTTGCTCATTCGGCTCAAATGTTTTATCGTTTAAGAACTCGTTTAAATTTTGAATGAGATTGTCGTGCGTTGACCGAAACGATGTTTCAATTATAAGCTTAAAAAAAAGAATTAAAGATGATTCTAGAAAAGATTTTAAATTTTGTTTTTGTGAAAAAAGTTGTCTATTATAGCTTTAATGTATACTAAATTTATCGATTGTTTGCTATGGAATAAAACTGTCTGATTTTAATCCTAAATCGATTGAATGGTTCAAAATAAAAATCAAGATTTTATTTATTTTTTTATACACACAATGTTCACTCAAATCCCAAACAAATCAAGCCTCTTTTGACAGGTATATACGAATAATAAGTTCCCTTCAAGAAGATTAATCGCATTATTTCTTTTTTGACTGTCCCTAATAAGCGGACTTATTTTCCGAGATCGATTTTCGGAAACTATTTTTATAATTTTACGCAAAATAAGATACTAAAATGCAGAATATGCGGAAAAAGTTGAGTTTACTGACCCTCCTTTTCAAAGTAATTTATAAAATCTCGTAAAATCTCGAGTTATAGGACATGTCGCAAATAAGGGATATCCTTTATTTACGACATGTTTTTGCATGGAAAAAGATGTGAGTTTTTTTCTTAGTTCGCTATTTGCGACATGTTCTAAAACTCGAGCTTTTCCGTTATGTCAAAAAAGTTTAAAAAGTCTTCTAGTCTTGATACATTTTATCCCAATCCATTCAAATTTATTTTAGAAATCAAAACCAAAGAGCATAAGGTTTCAGCCGAATGTCCATATTCGTAATCTACACATATGAAGAAAATATTCTGACTGTTTCTGTATTACGGGGCGATATGTTTGATGGGAATGGTAGCTCAGTTGGTATCGTCGGTTGATCAATGCGTCATGAAAGTGTCAGCTCGAATCCCGCTCGGGTCAAATTTGTTTCAAAGAAGCAAAGAAACTAGCAAAAGCATTAAATGCCATTGGTGTAAAATCGAGTAAAACACCGAAGCCTTAGCTCTTAAATAATTGCAATTCACAGGTACAATACTTTGTATGTACCATTAACTGTGCAAACATTATTTAATATAATAAAGAACTTATAAATTTTTTTAAATGGTGTACCCGTACCCGTACTAAAAAAACGCATATTCATCGCAAAATCATGCATTAAAAATTTAGAGAATTTTTAGTACCGGTACGGGTACGTTTTGAGTACGGTTCGGTTACGGCAAACCATTAATTAGGTGGAAGTGCAATAAATATTTGGAAAATTTAATACAAGATTAACGTAATATCAAGGATTCCTGAGTTATTTGAAGGGTACAAATTTAAGAAAAAATAGCAAACTTTCTCCCTTTTTTTAATTTTTTTGTATAAGTTACCTTTGGTACACTAAAGGGCTAAAAGGTAAAAAAAATCAAAAATCACTAAGATGAGGGCTTTTAAAATTTTTCAAAAAATAACTTAATTGATGCCTTTTTCAGCTCCTAAAATCTACTTTTTACTTGAACATGCTCTTAGTTAAGAGAAATACATTTTTCAATGTTTTCATTGATAAGGATGGCTAATTATTGACCAAAAATTTCAAAATCTTTCATCTTAGTGATTATTTACTTTTTTCGGACATCACTTTTTTAGATAGTGTAGTCGTTTTGCATTGCTTAAAAAATCTAATGTGACTGTAACTAAGACTCTAAACATCCCGTGACCTTTATTAAATTTTTTCCTAACCCCTACCATGTTTAGGCTTGGAAAATAATAGTGCTGTTTAATAAATCCTCATTTTGTACTTAACCTTGCCCTAAACCCTACCTCTAAGATGGCGGTCATTGATATTTTTAAAACCGATACATAGATGCCCATACATAATAGAATTAAGAAAAAATTTACCTTTGATTGTGCATAGTAAAACGGTGATACCAAACTGTTCCAAAACTCAATATTTTGGTTAAACAAATTCTCACAAAGAAAACTCCAAGTCAAATGCTCATTTACATTTGACAAAAATAGGCTTGGTTTAGTCACCAAATTCGACTCAAATTCCAACACTGAATCTCTAATTATTACCAAACTTTTAAGATTTGTTGCATATTTGAAAACATTTTTTAACTTTGGTCTAAGTTCGTCTAAACAACTTTGTAACCAAACACTACAATTATATTTCAAATTTTCAACAGCAAATTTACGAATTTTGTCTGTCTCTTTAAACTTAACTGATTTTACATAATTCGGAATTTTACTTATAACTACACCATCGTCTTTAAGAGCTTCTATTGTAAATGAAGTGTCATTTATAAGAGTCTCAAAGTCATCGCTTTTGTTTTCCGGATCACTTGAAAACACGTCATAAAAACAATTTATGGTTGTTACAAATTGTTTTAAGCATTCCAATATTCTGTCTTTAAGATTCGAATCTAAAAAATGCATTCAACTATTAAAGCTTTAAGGTTAATTTTTAAAAAATTTCAATCTTTAATTACTTGGATCGAATTCCTCCGAGTCAAGAAGTTGTCCAATTAATTTCTTAGAACAAAAAAAAATAATAAAGTTAAATGTTCCGGTTTAGTGTAAACGGGTGTTCTTACAGTTCTTGTTGACAAGTACTCTTGAAATAGTTGTTCAAGATTAGTATTCTCAAGTAGATAAATACAACAAATGGCATCAATTAATACTTTAGAAGATTGAATGTTTGTCGAGTTGAGAAGTTTATTTCTAGCTTTGCTAACGATTGTGTTTGATAAGAAAACAATTGCGTTCCACAGTTCATACGCGTATTGGATATAAGCACCTGAATTTTCGTCTGTTTTCAATGATTTTTCTAGGTCTAAGCAAACGTGTACATGTTGGGCTATCAAATACTGCCTTTAAAAAGATTTTAAGTCAAAGTTTATATGATTTTTTGTTCAGGTGAATTTTTACTTAGCTGCTTTTAAAAATTCATCATTGTCTAGATGATACCATATCTTACTCGGACTGTTTTGTAATACCTTTACTATTACTGCTAGGACATATTTATTGTTTCGTTTAGATTTTTCAGTCGCTCTCAATTTGCTATTAGAACAAAAAAAAACAGGTTAAAAGTTGTTATTGTTTAAAAAAAATTATAATAAGACCTTGAGATTAACCTATTATGATTGTAATTAAATAAAATAACTCTTGAAATATTTTATTCTTCAAAATAAATTATGCTGCATTTAAATAATTTGTAAGATTTTAGTTAAATATTTTTGCAGCTTACTCCTAAAAATTTTTTTTTATCAGACTGTCTAAAATTTAAAAATTTAAAGCCCTGCTAATTAAAAACTTCTTTGAATTTGCTAAAACTTGCTAAAATCAACTCGATAAACGGGTTCTCCACAACTTCAATTGACGGAAAAAACTTAAATTTTTGTAAAGAGGGGTCCCAACTTTAATGACCTAGCAAAAGTTGGCCTGGATATATCAATAAATATGTTAAAAAAATAATATACAGTGGTGCTATGATATTTTTTACATAATTTTACTTAAATTTACTATTTTTTACGTAAAATCAGGTAAATTTATGTAATTTGACTAAAGTAAAAAGTGGTAAATTTACTCATTTTGACTTAAAAAATGATAAAGTACATAAATTTACCTGATTTTACGTAAAAAATAGTAAATTTACGTAATTTGACTAAAGTAAAAAGAGGTAAATTTACTCATTTTGACTTAAAAAATGATAAAGTACATAAATCTATAATAGGATAAGATCTATGATATTTGTCATCCTATCGGTGGAAACTAATATCAAATCTAAATCGTCCGGAATATTGTATGTAAACATGTACAGTCAAACCTCGTTAACTGTAATTCCTTTCAATAGAAAATTCCTCCTTAAATCGTATATTTTAATCCGTGTGACGATTTGATGGGGCTATTTTCATACGGATTAACGAGGTTTGACTGTAATAGGAAGCCGGCGACCTCTAATTATTTACTTGTTCGCATAATATTGGATCATTCATAAAAAAAATTCTTTCCTAACTATAGACGCAGTTTCGATGCAAGCCTCTTTAGCATGTTTTGGTGAGCCCTAAAATCGAGAAGCTTCTTTTGAAAGATTGTGACTAAAAGTAGAAATTTTATGATTGATTAGAATTTTTAAATCGAATAAGAACTTTTAGAACATCGATTTCAAAATTAGACATGTTAAGAAAAATTGGTGATGAAATCAGAAATTTTAGTGAATACAAATTAACATGCCTTAAAAAATGATAATTTAGCGTAAATTTTGATAAATATCAATTTGTCCAAAAAAAATTCTGACTAATTACAATGGTTGTCGATAAAAACTCAACATTTAAGCCACTTGAAAAAAATTCGATATTTACTGATACATCAAGCTTTATACTACCAATTAAAAAAGTGGATCCGACTTCAATATTTTTTTGCGATTTAAGTCACCAAAAGACTAAAAAAGGGTCATAAATTTTAATGAACATTTTGAATTTTACACTAATTAACGTAAATTTACGTAAAATTTTAATTTTTTTACGTCGAAATTAATAAATTTACCTGTATATGAAATTTATGATACTGATTTTTTATGTTATTCTGAAAGAGCGTAGAGCGCGTAGAACAAAAAATTCTGAACAAAATGTGGGGACTAGATTTTCGATTTTGGGCTCTTATTCAAGTCTACAATCGGCCATTTTTTTTAAAGATTGAAAGAATCATTTTTATCTAAAAATGAGTAATAAAAATAAGTGAGGTTGTCTTATACGGGAAATTCGAATTTTGTGTCAAAAAGTGTAAATTCCTTCATCTTTGATTTTTGTCGTCTTTTTATGCTTTAGTAGAATTACTAGAATTAGTCATAAAGACATGTCCATTTAATATTACATCCTAAGAACATTCTTGAATAAGGTCTCTGATGATTTGGATACGAAATTTTAATAGAACTAACTTCATTTAGGTCTAAATGAAGTGGAGATTTTCGAGAGAAGTGAATAGAGATCTCAGGAGAATATTTGTAGAAAACCTTGTCGAGATTCTCTTGTTTTCATTAATTTGACCAAAACATTCTTAGCTTAAATAGAGTGCGAGTATGCCAAATATTTGAAAATGTTTTAATATCCGACTGAATGAGAAACTTTATTCATAAAAAATAGATTTCAATGCCATTATTATGTAATTCTATCAAAAGAAAATATGACTTGTAAACACAAATTCATTTTATTTATTGCTGATAGAAAGAATAGAAAGTTTGAATAAAATATTTTCAAACACCTATTAATAATTCTTAAAATCGAAAAAAAATCTTATGCATACTTTTAAATATGATACATAGAGCTCTCTTAGTTTTGCTTTTGGGAAAAAAATCCATGAAATAATTTAACTCCCAGAAAATATGGCCCTTTATCTTTTACGTGCACTAAAAATTCAGTTAAATCAAGTCACTGCTAAAGAAGAAGAACAAATTTCGGTGGCAAATAAAACCAAAAAAAAAGATCATCCATCAGATTCCATGCACTGAAGATCCTCTCTTTCAACTCGATACTTTCGACCGAAATAAAATAAATTCAAAAACTTACTCTTGATTAACAAACATTGAATTTTCTTTATCATTAAATATATTATCACTAGTCGATTGCAAATCACTCAGCACTTCTTCAATCTTAAAGGGATAAAGTCTTCATTTATGAGTCTTTGAATTTGAATTTGAACCCTTGAAAAAAATTACTTGCTTTGAACATTTTTTCATTACATGTATACCATCGGCCGCTTCAATTATATCTCGATACCTATTACTTTAAAAAAAATTTACTGAAAGCCGTTTTTTCGAAACCCGGATTCGATTAACTTACTAGACCATAATTCTTAAATCTTCCTTCTTTTTTTCAATCTCATTCTTAATTTGCAACTCAATTGTTTGGATCTCTTTGATCGTATACTGTTTAAACAAGGCATCTACATCTATTTTACTAGCGTCCATGTCTAAATTCAATCAACTTTAATAAAATTTTTCTAACAACTTTAACTTTAGGGAGTTTAAGCCCTTTTGTATTCGAATAAAAATTTAGGATTAAAAAAATAATGCTTTATTAAAAAATGGTACACGAGGTACGGACTAGTCACGGGTATAAAATTTATAAATTATTTGAGTCTTGATTAGTATTTACATCGGATTCGGTTGGTTGTTCTTTGTTAAAAGGGCTTATTCGACTTCGAGCTGTTTCAAAAAAATTGGCAAAAACAGACTTTGATGAAGATAGACGACTGCTCAAAGATTCAGAGCGTGGTTTTGATAAATCGTTATTTAAAAATTCATCTTGCTCAATTTGGTATTGTTCATCTTCATTTTCTTCCTCCTCATCTTCATTTAAGTCTTCTAAACCCAAATTTTTGTTATTATCTTTGACTGCTTTTAAAGCATTTGAATAATTAACTGGGTATTTGAGTTCGAGTTTTTTTTTTAACATTCGAATACGCTTGAATATAAAATCAAGATCTTGTTTCATGCGAGTTAACAAGTTTATGTACGATTGAAAGTCTTTTGTACCAAATGAGTTGAATGTATCAGTTGATTTTTGGTTTGTTTTTGATAAATTTTGATTTGTTTCATCAAGTCGACGCATACTGTGAAAGAATTTTTAGACAATTTATTGAAATTTTTATAAAATCAAATTACTGACATGGCTTGTTGGGATTCAAGAAGAGCCTTCATGTCTTGAGTGTTCAATTGATCCAACATAAGAGACGTAAACGCTTTTAAATAATCTGGATTTTGTTCGTTCTCTTGAAGTTTGTTCACATCACTTAGACTAAGAATACTAAAACTAGAGTATTCTAGTTTTGGAGATGTTTGTGATTCCATTGGAATGTTGTTCGTTTATTACGTGAAAGAAAATAACAACAAAAAAAAAGAAGTTTTTACTCGAAAAATTTTTAAATTAATTATTAAAATATTTTTTCTCTAGTTTTCTTTTATAATTTTGTTTCAATTATTTGAAAGGAAAAAAATTGCAATTTTTGAGTTGCTCGTTTTATCGTTTAAAATTCATTTTTTTTAATGCTTGCAATTTTTGTTGATATATGAACGTGCAAGTTTTATTTTCGTTTTCGTCATTAATTAGAATAGGTTTTGTACTTTGTCTTATTTTTAAGTCATGTTTTAATAGTCAAGATCCGAAAAAAAAACTTATTCCGAAAAATTATCTGTGTGTCTTTTAAAACATTTGCTATGAGCTTGAATTGATGGATAGCCATCAGACCAAGAGGATTCAAGGTAAGGCTCATTAAATTAAAAATTTCAAAACTATCATAATTTGCTATTTCTGATATTTTTACCGAGATCTACTACCCCGAAAACCAATCCTCGTAAGGAAAACCCTAGTAAACGACCAGCTATTTCAGTGCGGTCTATTATTACCAGCAAAGAGCGAAGTGGCGTAACTGGAATTGGTGAATCTTGCTATAACACGTGAACTATCGTACAGAAGAATCGCCGTAAATCAACATGCGAATAAAGAAGAAAAAGAATCGAATATTTAAATGACTTATAAAAAACCGAATTGCTAATTTGTTCATCTGAGTTTGTCTAAAAATCAACGTTTAGGTTCGTGATTATCCGTAAGTGGCATACGGTATGTCTTAAAAAATCTGTTTTGGGTAGTAAAAAGGGTGAAAAAAAGACTTTTTTTAAAGTAATTTGAAAGAATAATTTTAAATGCAATATGTTTTAACGTAAAAGCTCGATATTTAGGACATGTTCTGTATGAACGAACACTGTTTTTTTTTAAATCTATGACATGTCGTAGATAGCGAAAATTGATGAAATTTCTGAATTATGCCTCCTTCATTAACTATTATTGAATTATACCTCGAGAAATTTTCTAAATATTTTTTAATGGTTCAAAATTTTCTTTTTAAATTATTTTAGAATAAACTAATGTATTTTTATTTGATCACAAAATCAGAAATTTGAGTTTTAAAGGATAATGGACAAAAAATGAAAACCTATTAGAACTGCTATCGCTTGAGATTTTTAATATATGTTATTTTCATAATACAAGGTATCTCATTGAACCCAAGCTAAATTAAAAATTTCGATTGTTTTTTAATTGATTCCTCTAACTCTTTTTAAATTGCTTTTAATATAGAATTTCCCAAAAAATCGAGATTTCTTAATCGTAGATTTCGAATCTGAAGTCAAAAACTTAATATTTGCTATGCCTTCTTTATTTGCGACATGTCCTAAATATCGAGCTTTTACGTTATGAGATTTTTCTATGGGAATTGTGAATTTTTATTCGAAAAGTGGTATGTCCATCGATCATGGTCCCAGGGTCAATGGTAGATTTTTATCTTTTATCAGATCTTATTTTAAAATCAATACCGTAAACCCCCTCTATTTGTATCGGTCCAAATTCGAATTTTTCGATTTTATTCCGTGGTACAAATTCGTTTTATGTATCCGTTTTTGATCGCTAATTGTACCGGATTAAATGTTTTTATACCTGGGACTTATTCAAAAATATACCGGTTTAATAATGTTATGATACCGGGACAATTAAGAGAAAGTTAAGTTTTTTTTTAAATGCTAAAAATAAAGATAGAGAATATTTTAATCTTATTCTAATCTAAATTTAAAAGTTATTCAAATTATGCAATTTTCCAAATCAAAAAAATGAGGACACGGTTGTGTTGTCCAGTGACGATGAAAGTACTTTGTATATGTTCAGAAACGACCAAAAGTTAGCAACTTTTGTTGCTTTTCGCAACTTTTTGAAATTTGAGCAACTTTCGCAACTTTTAAGCAATTTTAGAAAATTTTTTGAGAATTTTTTAGAAAAGTATACATTTTTTTGTATCAAAAATAATTTTTTAACTTAACTTAAATTATAAATTAAGGATTTAACAAGATTTTCATTTGAATTCGATTTGATTTTTAAAATTTAAATTAAAAAATGTTAACTTCTCTAAAAAGCCTACGATAATTTCTAAAGACCATTTTTGTAAAAGAAATAAAAACTCATTTACCAAGTTCGAAATAATTAGGGTCCACAAAAATATGCTGCAGCAAGCTAATGAGTATGTTTTTAAGGCGTTTTGTAGCTTCTTATTCTTTATAGACCATGGATATTAAGAATAAAAATTCCAAATTAAGCATCTAAGAATTCATATTGATTTAAGAATCTTCAACGTAATAAGCATTTTAGCCAAAGTTTTAATATAAACTCGTCCCGTATTCTTAATCTTAAAGATCAATAAGATTATAAATTTGTCGAATTTTTTATTTCTATTGATAGTGATTCAGAAAAAACAATTGATGGTTGAAAAAAACAACTATCATGTTACACATATAGATAAAATTAACATAAATATGAGTCCTGTTATAATTTTTGATTGATTTCAAAAAATCTTGTATATAAAAGCCTTAAAATAGTTAGCAACATCCGCAACTTTTGAGCAACTTTCGCAACTTTTGAGCAACTTTTAAAGCAACTTTTGAGCATTTTTTGAGCAACATTTATAGCAACTTTTAAGGACAAAAAAAGCAACTTTTGGTCGTCCCTGTATATGTTAAACGAATCACTTTCAAATATCTCTGTGAGCCAAACTTTTATCGATGATGAACAACAACATTTTTTTCTTTTTTTGTTAAAAAAATGTATATTTTGGGTCTTGTCCGTTATGCGCACAATTGATCATCAATTTATGCGCGTTACAGGTAAATCGGAAAAGTTTGAACAAATAAATTTAATTGCGCAAAAATTGTTGAACTAAAATTGGCGAAAATTAGATGATCAATTTTATTTTAGTGAATAAAAAAAATTTCTTAAGGATTATAGTCAATTGAGTTGAAATAAAAACAAATTACAGTCAAGTCCCACTTATATCACCACCCACTTAAGTCACTATTACACTTATATCACTGCAGAGATTAAGACAAAAGGGTCACTTTTAATGCAAATCGATTCCAGTTAAGTCACATTTCATTTTTATCACTGCAAAATGGATTGACAAATAGGGTGATATAACTGCAACCTGACTGTAATTGAGAAATGACCAAAAAATTAATTGTTCAGCTAATACTGTGTCGCATCAAATTATGCAAATTTTTTAATCGAAATTTTTTTGTGTTCACACTTTTCCGATTTGCCTGTATCGCGCAATAATTGATGAACAATAGCGCACATAACGGACAAGACCCTATATTTTCTCTTCGTTTTTTCAATTTGGTAAATTGTTTAATCATAACTTACTGTTAATGTTAAAATTTAAAACTTTTTTTCTTAGCAAATCTAAGTTTTTTTATGTTTATGTCGTCGATTCCACAAATTCGATTCCGCAAAAAAATTAATAAAAATACTTATCCCAAATGTTTGTTGTTTTATTTAAACTTTTAAGTTATCAATCTTTGAAATATTACCGGTATATTTTCTAATAAGTCCCAGGTATAAAAATATTTAACCCAGTACAATTAGGAAACAAAAATTGCATACAAAAACGAAATTGAACCAGGGGACAAAATTGAGTTTTCGAAATTGCCCATGGTACAAATAGAGGGGGTTTACGGTAATAGCGTTTTCCAATGAAATTAGTTGTCTTGAGTTTTCGAGATTGTGGATCACGGCAACAACATCAGAAATAACAAATTCAGAAAGCAATCAAGTTTTTATTTGTGAACCTTAACAAGGTAAATCACGGGTGATGTTATGTAATTTCGAGTGTAGAAATCCCCACATGATGTTGTTTAATTGGCAGTATTTTGTAAATACCGTAAATTCTCGTTCAAATTAGATTAATGTTTAGGCATTGTGAAGTTTATTACAAAAAAACAGAACAATTTTGAAAAATTGAAATAATTTTTATTCTGTTGGCCTTATGATGAATCTGCGCATGTAACAAAGTGTAACAAACTTTGTTACACCATTCAGCAAACTCTGCAAAAACTCTGCAGTCTAATTGCGCATTTAGTTATAATACTTTTTAATAGTGTGCATTTTGCAGAGACTTTGCATAAATTTAGGAGAGGTTGCTCAATAGTGTAACAAAGTGTGCAGATTCATCATAAGGCCAACAGAATAAAAATTATTTCAATTTTTCAAAATTGTTCTGTTTTTTTGTACTAAACTTCACAATACCTAATGTTTAGTTGGGAAATTACCGTATTGTCTTGCAATTAGTGGCATTGCGCTAAAACCTAACTTTTCGTTTTTTAATGCCGCAGTAACTATGTAAAAACGATTATTTTTTATTATTTTTGAATGCCGCATTAAAAGTCGAATTCAGTTGAATTTAGTCGAGTTTAATGCGGCATTTAAACTTGAGAAAATCATCATTTTTCTTTTTAAACAACAATATTTTCAATTAAATTTTTTGATTGAAATCATTGTAAAACCTTAATAATTATAGGTTATTAAGCAATCCATCGGATAAACATTTTTAAAAATATTAAAAAATAATGCGTAATAATGAGTTTTTTTCAATCTTTATTGCCGCATTAATTTTCAAATTTTCAAGTTTTGGAGCTGCTTTTGAAATCAAGGATGATGCCACATTAATCAAATAATAAAAATATTTGTTTTTACATGTTTAATGCGTGCATTAAAATCCGAAATTTCGGTTTTTAATGCGGTCACTAAGTTCAAGACAATACGGTATTAAATGGGAATTTAAATTATTGGAAAAAATGTACCAAAATCAAGTAATTTAGTTAATGTCTTTTGGCGTCATTCAGCGTTTATGTATTTTTTTTAAAAACATCTTTAATTTACCGAGGACTTTTAAGCTTAGATTTTGATGCTAAAGACCTAAAATTTATCTATTTGATTGTGGGTATCAAAAAATTTCATTTCTTATTAATAATTTTATCGGATATTTATTATTTTATTTTTTCTTGTTTTTCTTTATTGTCTAATGAATAAGACACGTTTACAAAATCTTTTGTTGAAAAAATTAAACTAAGCTATTACTAATGTATTTTCCTGTTTAGTATTAGGTCCAGGTGAAAATTATTTACGTTGGTTTCAACTCTTTTGAATTTAAATAAAAATTTCTTAAAGCCGATTATTTCTCATTTATCTTGAGAAAACTACAGTTTTAATTAAACTAAGTGCTTTAAAAATAATTTTTAAAAACCACATAAAAGATTGATAAAATTTAAAAAATGAATATTTTCTAGTTACTAAAATGTTTTTAGTAGCAGTGTTAATAACACAATTTAAAATTGTTTTTATGTTAAATTGTACGAACTTGTTGGGCAGTCTACCCGGAATCGACCAAATGAACAATTTCTCATTTTTAAGTTGCAATGATGTGGAATCTTTTGAAAACTATTTAGCAAACGACTCTACAATCCAAATAATAGAATTTGATTTACAAAAAATGAGCTCAAATCAAATGTTAGATTGGAAAATAGTTGAATCTTTATTCGGTAATTTGGCACTATCATCAAAAACTTTTATTTTCAAAAATGTAAGATTATTTTCAAGATATTTAAATATGGAAGCGTATCTATGGACGAATAAAGTTGTAATTTTGAACACTAATTTTGAATTCTATGTAAACGGTACAGAACTATGCGATTATTATACTCGACGTTTTTTTGGACTAGATTCATATTTTACAATTATGACTATTCAAGAATTACATTTTTATACGAATACTAAATTTGAGAATAATAATAATAAAATATGTCCAATTATTTTTGCTGGTTTCACTATTTACAGATTTTATTTGTACAATTTAAAATTTGATAATTTATTTGAATTTGGATTGCAAGGTTTAAATAACGATATGCTTTCAATTGTCGAACAACTTTATGTTCACACAAGCGTATTTGCTATAAACCAAAAATTTTTGTTGAAAAATATTTTTTACTATATTTCGTCATTAATGGTTAAACAGTCCAATCTAACCGAGATAAGCATAAATTTTGAAGACTTTCCTACTTTAAAATTGATCTCTTTGGAATTATTGAACTTTAAAGAATTCATTCAAAATGACACATATACGTGGATGAGAGGCCTCAATCCGTCTTTAAACAAAGTCAACATCAAAAATTGTACCTATCTTGTCAAAGAGTTGAGAAATGAAATCAATCAACCAGAAATGATTATTATTTTCAATGATTTAACTGGATCATATGATTATCCTGATAGTGATTTACGTTTGTTTCAGTATTTTCCTCACAATCGTCTTGTTTTTCCTGTAATAAAGAGCCCAAAACGTATTAACTGTACTTGTCTGGTGATTTTTTTAATCCAAAATTGGAGGCTTAAAGAATACTACGACTTGACAGGAGATAAAATTTCTATTTTAAGTATGAAAACCGATTCAATTTTGGAATGTTTCGAAAATTTTGATAAAAAATTTAAAGAATGTAAATTAAACACTAAGAATTATTGTGATTGTGATTTTAAAAAAAATTACGATACTTTAGAATGTTTAATTCGGTACATTGAAATAATTTTTTTAATATTAATTTTTATTATGGGTACACCATTGTGTTTTGTTAGTTTTATTTTAATGTACAAAGCAAATTTTAAAGAACTTTATTTCAAGTATTTGACCATTCAATTTTTATTTCAATCTATTTCAATGTTAGGTTTAACTTTTTTTTTCACTACAAATTACTATTACTTGGAAATCAATCAAAACGAAAGCTTAGATACGAAAATTTGTAAACTAGATTTTCGGCATTTGAATTTCTATGCCGGAGTTTTTCGAGATTTGATCATTAATTCTTTGATACAAACCGCTGTTATATGCAGTATGCTATTCAACTTTTTAATGGTCCTTCATCGTTATTTGAGCATTTATAAAACGAAAAAAATCACTATCAAAATAAGTTTAAAAAAATCCATTTTTGGAATAATTATCTTCGGATTTTCTTTGAACATAAATAATTTTTTAATACATGACAAATTAGCGCCTGGGTTTTACTATAGAATCCCACTGCCGTATAATATAAAATTAGCCCTTTTTTATCTATACATACTTCAAGATATCATATTTGTACTGATTACATTGTTAACCTTTACATTAAATATATGTTTGATTATTTTTATGAAAAAGGCTTCGAAAAAGCGTAAAAATCTACTTAATATAATTAAACAGTCGTCGAACAAAATGGAACAAACGGATAAAAGATTTTTGGTGTTGATAATTATTGAATGTTTATTGACTATAAGCTCTCGTGGACCGGATTTTTATTTTTCATATGCTGAGATTATGATTTTTATTGACGAATATAAAAATCATAGATACAACAACGCTCTTGGACCGTTTAAAACACACTATCTAATATGTATACATTTATCGTTTATAATTAATGTGATTTTTAATTTTGTTTCAAACAGAAAATTTCGACAACTTTTTAATCTAGGAAAATTTTCTAAAGTTAATTTTTGTACAAAATTTACTATTGGAAACAAAATAAAGAATGATCTTGATAGTTTACAGAATAATAAAAGTAATAAATAATTCCGTGTTTATAAAAATATATTTTTTTTTTAAATCAAATTTAAAAGAATTTAAACAAAATTGCTTCGTTTTTTTTAAATGCTTAAAGTTGGCGTTGACGCTTTTCTGAATTTGTAAAAACTGGCTTCAAATGGAAATTATTTTTATTCGCTGAAGATTTGAATTAAACTCCATAACTACAAATAATCTTGTATGGTACCTAAAGGTTTATTTTGTGAGAAAATGCCTTCTGAATTCGATGTTTAAGACTACGACTCAGAAAATGTATTAATTGGTCAGTTTTATATGCTTAAATGTGACTTTTGTTGTTAATAAAAAAAATTTGAGAACTTGGTTTTATAATTTTTAAAAATTTAATTAAAAAAATTTTACATTGAAATACCGTATTTCCTTGCTGATAAGTCCCCCCAAAATCGACACTTTGATCGATAAAATAATAATGATGCGAATAGATTTTTGGGTTCATTTGGTGTATTTTTGATAGAACTCTTTGCGCTTTATCTGAAAATCATAAAATTGTAAGTGACTGAATGTTCGTTCGTCTAGAAAAAGGGGAGTTTATGGGGGCGCTTATCAGCAAGGAAACACGGTACTCATGAAACTGGTATTCAGGGCCGGAGCCAGGCTCACTAGGGCAAGATGTGGCCCTACAACTCCACCGCCTCCCCTCTCGAGACACAAAAACGCGTCCACCAACTAACCTTTCACAATAGGTCCTCTATTATCCTTGTATGGCTAATTTTTTTTTCTTCCACGACCGAAAGGCTTATTGCCATAACTCATATGAGCCGATCGCTACACTTGCTCCATTTTAGCAAGGCTTCAGAAGGCTTGAGAAATAAAAAATTTTCTTTAAAAACTGAAAAACAAAGTTGACAAAAATGAAACTTATTTAATTTTTTTTTTCTTCAGACTGGCTTATTTATTTATTTAATTGAATTAACTTCCATTTTGGAGAAGTAAAAGTAAAAATTTATAAAAAGAATACAAAAATACAAAATACAAAAATAAAAAGAGAATATAATAAAAAATAGAATTATTTACAAATTATAGAATTTGAAGAGGATCTTGGACCAAAGTGAAAGCTCTCATCAATTCTTTAATAGTTCATTTAAAATAGTTCTAAAGTGCTTAGACCTCAAGTTACACAAACAAAGTCTTATTGAGTCACAGATGCCGTCATCCGATGTAGATATTTCTTTGAGTTGAATCTTGAGTTTGGAAGGATTATTGATGATAGTTGACAAGTTTAGGTTAAAAAATTTGGAGATAAGGGCAAGATCGGTTGAGAATGAGTTCTTTGATGGTGCTTCCTCGCACATCGAATGAAAGATAAGAGATGAAAAATGGTTATATCTAATTGAGTTGATGAACGATAGCTTTGAGAAGCTTATTAAGACATTGAATATACAAATTTAGAGAGGGAAACTGCAAGCTATGGAGGTCGAATGGTATGTCAAATATTCAAATAAATTTGATTTCATGTTTTAAGTTTTTTACAAAGAGGTTTAAGCATGTGAATAATCCTATTGTTAGGAATTCGAATACTTTTTCTAATAAAAAAATTTTCTTTTTTGTCGGCTGTTCATCTTTTATAAATAGTTACAAATTCAAATTGATAAGTACAAGAGTATCAGCCTTCTATGAGAAAATTTTGCTTATCACGAATGACTAAAGTAAAGAAAATTTTGATTTCTAGTCTAAATTTCAAAGGTCTCAAGTTCCAGAATTTAAATAATTTCAAAAAAAGTTCCTTTTTTGTAAACTTTAGTATCTTTCAAAAATTAGGTTTTATTTGTGGTTAACAAGTTTATCAAGCCAGTTTTTAAAAATTCAGAAAACCTGAACGTTATGGATGGACCGAATTTTCCCAATAAAAATTTTTCAATAGTTTTAAATTTATTAAATAAGATTTTAAAATGCCAAGGCGTCCTGATTCTTGATGTTTTAAAAAGAGGTTCATTATTATGGAACCGCCAGTTTACGGTATTTCGTTCAATTGAATCGCACTCAAATTGAAAAAAATTTTCTTTATTTGATAAATTTTTTATCTTTCTGTGAAAAAGTTAACAAACACTTTAAAGAATGATTCCATTTATTATGATATCCCGAGTCTGCTTTAGATTAATTTGATCAAATATTGATTTACTGCGACTGTTTATTTAAGACTAACAATCAAATAGTTCCTTAAAAAAGTTGTTAGCTTTCAAAAATAAAAAAACAAGCTTTAACAAATGATGCGAGTTTATTTTTATGAATTTCACAATTTTTAAAAGTCTATTGAAGCGAAGTTATCACGCAATTTTATTCTTGACTCAAATAATTTTTAAAATCCATTGACGATCAATAAAACTGCAAATGGATATATGAGACCAGTTTGTTCCTAAAATTTCTTCGATTTTTTTTCTAAATTTGATACACAAGGACTCTATTTTTAGGCACAAGTCGATCAAAAGTTTAATGAACATCCGCATTTCAAAACAGTTAAAAAATATATATTATTCGATTAGTTTGGGCCATATATCTCCTGAGTTTATAGAGAACCGTATTTAAGAAGCTACCTAAGCAGCTCATTGTACTAGATGGGACTTGAAGAAAAATTTCCTAAATTCTTCGAAAAAAAATTTTATTTGGAGTTTTCAAGGTCGTAGATTACAGTTACAATGTTTGCTATCAATTTGTAACTAATTTTTTTAATGGTATTTCTAGTGAATAATAAATTGGTTTTCAAGAAATTGGTTATCCCTAAAACTCGGAATGCGGATCACGGAATATTAAGGTAAAAGTAAAACTTGCTCGTGTTCTAATTATGACCAAGAATGTAAGTCTACATACTGCACGTCTCCTGAAAAAAGACGTGCCGTACTGGAAAATAAAATCTAAAAAAAACTTAGGTCCTTCAAAATTTTAAAATTTAAAAAAACGGTACGGGCTACATGGGGTACTTGAAAAAAAAATTCAGAACACGAGGCCTATTTAAGAATTTTTACAAGCTAAAATACCCACCCCTTGTCAAAAAACCTTCTGTCCGAATGCCCCCCCCCCCCCCTGAGGTTTAAAAAAATTTAACATTCAATACTAAATAACTTAATAACGTTATCTACCTTGTATTCAATTATTTTTATCATAATTCGCTACCCGAAAATTTACATCTGGTTTAATCGAGTTGAACATTTTTAGTAATTTGCATTCCGAAAAGGCGAAAAAATTAATTTTATTTCGAGAATAGCCGCCCCCCCCCCCTTAAATTTTAACTATTCTTACATTCTACATCCTAAATTTGTAGATCAAAAAAGTTATCTGGCAAGCTTTTCTGACAGAGAAAATGACCCACCCACCCCCTTTTTTAAATGTAATAGATTTTATTAAATTTGTTAAAACAATAAAGAAGATTTCAAAATTTTTTTTTCATTCCGCATATTCCGAATCTAAAATTCTGTCTTGAATATTTGTGATATTAAAAAGCGGAATTCCGCATTTTACTAGGTTATATTGCGGAGTATAATGCTAAAATTCTTTGCGGAATTCCGCAAAAACATTCCGTAATCCACATTCCGCGTTTAATAGATAACCCAAGAAAGTTAGTCAAACCGACTTATTTTCGAATTCATTTGGCATTAAAACTATATTTTCAAACTCTTCCTTAACAAAATTTTATCTAAAGTAAAAATTTTAAAACTGGGAAAAACGTCTTCATTTTTTTAACAACCAATCATTATAATAAGTGTTAAAATTTTTTTTAAGAATCATCGATCCATTTCAACAGGCTATCATACGGATTCAATCGGACTAATTTGTAATTCGACCCATAAAAAAAAAGTTAATCTCAGAGCTTTAAACTAACATGATTACAAGTTTAAAATTTCATATGTTTGTATTCTGACTTTTAAAAATATCTAAAAGAATATTTCTCATGTTACATTTAAAATAAACACTAAAGTTAACATTGTCTAGCAAAGACCACATAAAATAATTAATATTAAAAATACAATTTCAAATAATTTTAAAACTTTTTTTCTCAAGCGGTATTTTTTTATTTCTAAGATAAACAAACAAAAATAATCGTTTTATCTTTTTTATTTGTTTAACTGCTCGTGTATTCTAGTTTAAGGGTATGTTTAATCAATTTTATTATTATTATTATCGATTTTCAAAAAATGACCTTATAGATTCTGTTTAATATTCACTGTACATGTGTTCATAGTAAATTTTATTATATTTTTTTTAAGAGAGAAGGCCATATGCTTTGTTTTCCGTACTCACAAATCAATAATTATTATTAAGAGCTCATGCATGAATAATCATCGATTTATTGATTGATTTTTTTTCTTTCTCATTCGCACTCTCAAATTACATTGAGTTCAACCGGATATTTATTTTTTGTTTTGTTTTTCTCTAACGGTTTTTTGTTCTTCTTTCAAAAATGACATCTTCATTCGAATCAAATTAGCTAATAAAAAGTCTACTTGACGAGAAGATGTAAGTATCATTATTTTTTCTTAACTAGGTCTTAAGTCATCTAAAAATATTTTTCGTGACCGAGATTCACTCAGGTATTTCTCAAGAATTAATTTATGCGATTTTAATTTGACGTTTTTTTTTTATTTTGACCCTTACCGGTGATACTTTAAGTTTATGGCCCCCACGAGTTCAATAGATAAAAAATCTCTTTAAAAGGGTAATTTCCTTATGTTTAAAATCTTAAGAGATAAAATTTTAATTTTATTTTTTAAAGAATCTTTGAGGGATCTTATCAATTTTGTTTTGAAAATGCTAAATATTTTCTTGTTTGTTTTCTCACTCAAGTTAAACTAGGTCAAAATTCACCAAAAGGCTTAACTATAAGTCTTCTTAATATAATTAAGTAATTAATTACACGCAATTATTGATGGTCTTAGGGGTGTTTACTTTCCAATAATTAAAAAATTCATTCAAAATTTTACTCTCTAAGTTAAGTTTTTTAAAATTAAAAGTTAATCAAAGAGCCTTTGTTTTTAGGTTTAAAAAAAGATCAAACAAATGTCATATATTTCAAGATGTATCTTTTTCAAAGATTCATTCATAAATCATTCTTATCTCAAGATCAAAGCGAGCACTTGATAAAATCCATAAAATTTAACCATTTTTTTTCTTAAGAGTTTTAGATTTAAACGGTTCGAAATCATGAGATTTAATTAAAATGTGGACAAAAATTTTGTTGTTTAACCTTCTGGTCATACCAGGTAAGACTTAACTTTAACACGCTCCCAGTGGTATTTTAATGTAAATTTTTTACGTTTAGTTTTGTTAACCAAACCAGCGCATAAACACAAAAATCAACCGATATACTTTAAACACGAGCCTTTAAACTACTACATAATAGACTCTTATTTGAGCCCGGGTGATGAGACGACTAGTTTTGTTATAGACTGTGTAACTGAGTCTAAAATATTCGATGGTAAATACGAAGTCAAATGGTTAAAAGACAATATTGAACTTAACTCGATAGCTCCAGGTCAAAATGATGAAATTAATCGAGAAATTATGTCTAATGGTTCTTTAAAATTGACATATAGTAAGTCAATTCGAGGCGACCTGGCGACACAAAATATATTTCTTGTATCGACTTTTAAATGTTTAGTTAATGATGCGTTCGGAAAAATTTTAAGTCGACCGAGCAGAATCTATAGGCTTTTAATCGAAAACAGTAAGTAGACTTAAATTTTGTTGTTGTTGACTAATTTACATAATGATTGATTTTGAATGACCACCACCAAAAAAAGAGAAAGAAAAAATAAATAAATATTTTTGCTTGAATAAATAATGACTAGTCATTGTAGACAAGAGAATGAAAACAAATATTTTAATTAAGTTTTATATTGACTAAAAGTTTAGGGTATAAACAAACCTTCGTTAGTTTCTTACGGGTTATTGTGTTTATGTAATGAGAATGCTAGATGGTTTACAAAAAAAGTAATTAATATTCTGGAATATGATATTTCATCAAGTTATTTAACTCAAAAATAAATTGATTTTTGAAGATATCGAAGGGTTAAAAGTAAAAAGGAATATGTTCCTCTATCATTAGAAAATTATGTTTCGACACAGAGCTAATTGTTTCCTAAAAGTTGAAAAGAATAAAAAATTTTGTGATTTTCTGAGATTTTTTTAAGAACTAAAAAGCACAACAACTCCATATCCAATTTGTAATTACATATATTTCATTTTCAAATTAAGTAATTGACTTTGAGATATTTTTTTAGGGGGCATGAAATATGAAAAAGGTTTTTTTTTTCATTTTATCTTTTTTTGTCAAATGGGATAATTTAGAGAGCTATATTTTAACATAAAACCATTTTCAAACTTTATTCAAAAGGCCAAACTTAAGAAGGATTCAAAAAACGTCTAATTTTTTCAAGTTCCGGTTAAGAATATGTAAATAAATGTAAATTGTTGACTTGATTAATTTGATAGATTATTTAAATCATAATGAAACTTGTTCCATCTAATTAAAGAATAACTGGACATAAATTACTATTAGAGATAATTATTGTTACAGGAATTAGATCCATTCTGTAGTGCCCAAAGCAATTAGTGTTCAATAGATAAGGCTTTATTGGATCAGAGAGACTGAAAGAGTCATTTTAGTAAGAGAAGACAAAAAGTCTTTTCTACCGATTAATGTGGAGCAGTTCTCGAGCGATCAACGCTGAGATATTTTCGTATAATTTAAGGTGTGAGGGATAAAGGGTTCAAGTTTTATTCTTCTTCTCTTCTTCTTCTTTATTCGAATGTTGTTTTACAACAAACGGCGACTCTTTTTCTCCATAGATCACGTGAACTTGCAAGACTCACCAATTCTGACTGTACCACTTCGCTCTTTGATGGAAATATTAGATCACAAATGTACTTAAAAAAACTGGTGGTTTTCCGTCCTTGTTTAAAGGTACCCAGCCCTGATTCCGGTTCGTAAAGGGCATATATTTTAGCTGGTTCATGTTCACTTCTGACCAACCCACGATAATTGTCTTCGTCTCATTGACTCCACTAGCTGTCTTTGGTTCAAACTGTTGTAGATTATTTCGAGTCCTACTTTATCCATTGGTCTGATACCCAGCCACATTCTGTAACATGTTGTACCAAAGCTATTGATTTTACCCTCTAGATCTTTTGATACAACCCATGCTTCACAACCATATAGCAAAACTGAAACAACGGATGCATTGAAGATTTTTCTTTTTAATGTGGGAGGGATGTGCTTCGTTCTCCAGATCTTATCCATCTTCCAATAAGCCGCCCATGTCAAGGCTTTGCGTTTCTTAAAGTCAGCTTCGGTAGATGATACTTTAGACCCTAAATATTTAAAGTCCTCGATCATAGCTATAACTCCCCAGTCATGCAAAAGCTTACCCTGATCTCCTGGGATATTAAAGGTAATGCTTTCCGTTTTCTTTGTGTTTATTACCAGACCGGCTTCTTCTGCTTCAACTTTAACTCGATTTAGTTGCAAGGTGGCTCTTTCAATTGATGACTCTAGTAGTTCTATGTCATCAGTGTAATCAAGATCGTTTATAACCCTGTCCGGGTATCGCTTACACGAGCCATTCTTATACTTGAAACCAAAGTTATCTAGTGATTTATTCATTACGAAGTCAATTACGATTATGAAGAGATATGGAGCAAGTACATCACCTTGTAGAACGCCTGTGCTAATTTTGAATTTTGAGTTTTCCGTCGACAAACACGACAGCCTCGGAATTTCTGTAAAAAGAGGCTATTACGCCAACCTGTTTAAGTTTTATTAGAGATTTAAAAATTCAATTGTTAGAACATTTGTTGTGTTTCAGTCAGAAAAGATCGAAACCCAGTTACTTTCTCAAATATATTAAGACCGGATATACAGAATGGTAAGGGATATCTCTATTTAAGTAGTACATTTTTTATTTACAGAAAGGAGTTGTTTTACAATTTTTTCAAAGACTCTTAATTTCCTTAAGTGTTTCAGATTGATAAGAGTTCACGATTAATATCCAAACAAAGTAAAAAGCTAAGGTTAAAAAATTGTACTCTTAAACTCGCATAAATTTGTACACGCAAGATTTTGGAGTGGTGGGACATCTTTAAATTTTTTTATCAATTTAAAAATCTTTTTGTTAACTTTTGTTAACAAAATTGGTATTTTACTTCTTCTGGTGGAGGTTGATTCTAATTGTAGATTAGTTTAATTACCAATAGATGTAAGGTTCGCGTCATGCAAAACGACATCACTATCTTAATCGACCATATTCGATAGCAAAATCGTAATCTAAGCATATAAAAAAACTTGGGAAAACCGCTTTCATTAGGGGTGGTCAAAAAAAAAAATTTGACACGAGAGTAATGAATTTAGATAGCCTTTCAACTCAGTGGTAGCGGTTTTTAGACATTTACACTCTTATTTTCCAAATAAAGGCTATATATTTATGCATATTCTGAAAGAGGATAAAATTTTATTTTATATTTGATCTTAAAATCGTAATCCTCGTGGAGGAAAGCCTTAGAATACATTCACATGGTTTGAACAAGAAAATTCTTTCAATATTTCAAAAAATTACCTTTTTTGGACCAATTTCAGCACCCAAAGTCGAATTTTTTAAAAAACTTGTTCTTTATGAAGAGTTTTATGAATTAAAAAGTTTTCCTGCATGAGGATTACGATTTTAAGGTCAAAAATGTGAAAATCCATCATCTTAGTGATTTTTGATTTTAATGATTTTTTCGGCCTCGATTTAACAAAAAATAAAAAAAAATTGAACAAAGTACAACCATCAAAATTTTGTCTAGTTTCAGAATATGTATAGAAAGTCTATGGTTTATGGGTAAACAAAAAAGAAGATCCAAAAAAACTGAAAAAATGTCTAAAAATTTTCTGTTTTTCCGGAATATTTCGCGGAATTTTTTTATTTTTTCGAATTTTTTTCTTTTAACGCGCAGAAAATTCGATTCTCTATCAGAAAATATGATTACTTTTAATATAAGATTTATTGTCGATTGAAGCGAAACAGTTTAAAATTACATACTTCTTTAAGGGTCGCTTAACTTCGGAGCCCCCTAAAATTTTGGATAACCCTTAGATTTTCGGGTATAGAGAATAAGAAAATCGAGTCGAAAATAAAGATAGTGTGGTAATTTTGCATTGCGCGAACTTTACATGAGGGACAATTTTTTTTTTACCACCCCTAATTAAAGGGATTTTCATATGCGTAAATTACGATTTTGCTATCAAAAATGGTCGATTCAGATAGAGCTGTCGTTTTGGATGACACGAACCTTAAATCACTATCATTTTAAATAAACTCTAATCAAATAGTAGTTTTAGTTTGTCAAGTCTATAAGGATTAAGCCTTAACTGTTCAAATATGAACTTATCATCAATTAATCAGTTTTTATAGGACAACTCGATACTTTTAAGACTTTACACGCTTAAGACTTAATTTTACTACCTAATATTTATCATAAAATTTTTGTCGAAACGAAAATAAAGAACTTGACAGTTCCATTAAAAGGAAAGTAATTACCTCACATAGTAATTGTCAAGCCAAAAAAGTTTTGGCCCATAAAATAAGATTAGATAAAAAATTTGAATTTCAGGTATCAGTAATGAAATTATTTTCTTAAATCTAATTAAGATATTAATTATTCTATTTGTCCTATGAATATACTGGGACACAAGAGTCCCAAAAGATTTTTTTTTATAAAAATCTAATCTCTTTATTTAGAAAAAAAACAACAAAACTTATTGATTCAATTCGGGTCTGATTCAATTACATCTTATTAAGTCCTATAATAATAATAATAAAAATCGTTGAACTAATGAAATTATTCATAGGAAATTTTTCAAAGTAATTAAAAATTGTCATAACTTGCTTTATAATTAAACTCTTTAATACATATATATATTTGCTCAACTAAATAATATACGAAATTAATTAGTTTAATATCTAAAAAAAATTACGCAATATACGAACAAATTTGTTGAAGTTTTTTTTTGATCAAAGATTCGTAGAATGGAATACAAAAATATGTCAGATACAAATTCGAACTTGTTCTGGTTAAATGAAAAAAAAAGTTTTATTTTTTAATTAAATTTAAGGGTTATAACATATTATTTTTGTTAATTGTAAAAACAAGTTTATATGTCACAGTTGTTTTATAAGTCAAGTTCTCAGCAAGTTGTATTTTTCTAGCTCCTTATTCGTGATAACTTTGTCTAGATAACTCAATTATTTTGTATTTATTTACAAATCTTTAGATAAACATGATTTAATAACAAGAAAACAAAAATTGATTTATCTAATTTTAGAACGAGATTTAGTTGTTTATTTTGAATGCAAACTAGTTAAGAATAGTCCGGTTCTTAGTTAAATTAAAAATGTATCTGATAGACGGATTACGATTTAATAGATTTTTTTCTTGTCGTTTATCTCAACTTAAGAAAAAAATAAAAAAATTTGAAAATTTAATTTAGGTTAATGAAGAAAAAATTTAAGATTTTTTTTAGTTAAGAATACTTAACAAATAAAAAAAAAATCAAGATTTTAAAGTCTGAAGGAGTCAATTTTTGTTTTTACTAAACAAAAATAAAAGTTTTTATTTTTTTTGTTGTTATTCGCTAAAATGAGCGTCTCAATTAGTACTTCTCTGTTTATTTTATTACCAGAGATTTGCACCTGAAAAATGAGAGTGCAATTATTCCTCATAAAAATGCATGTGCCCTAGCAAAGCTAGTTAATTACGTTAGTGTAAATTACGTTACAGTGCAACATGAATGATTTTCCACGTTTTTGTGTAAGAGCTTATCGATTGTAGAATACAGTTTACATAATTTGTCATAAAATGAAACATGGTTTTGAAGAATTCATTCATTTTCATTGAATCTTGTTATTTGTGTCGTCTCTGGTGAGGATTAAAGAATCATAAAAAAAATTTAATTCCAAAATTGAACACATACAGTAGTGATTTGATCTATCGTGATTAGAAACTATCGTAATTTACTTGAAAAACCGTTAGATATGGTAAAATACAAATTTTTGTGATATTACGGTATTGTAAATTTATTTTTTGATTAAAGTAAAGTGGAACGCACCATAAACCCAAATTCATCGAAATATATATTTTTTTGGACTAAATTCGATGAACACTTATGTTTTAAGGTACGGACAAATGTGAAAAATCAACCCTAGGTACACGAGGCTGCAGCAGTAGGGGGTCATATTTAAGGGAAAGTTTAGTAAAGTAAATTTGGGGATATTCGTTTTCAGCACCCCAGAAAATGCCAAAATGGTCGGATTTTGAAAAAAAAAATTTTCTTCACTTACCCTTAAATATGACCCCCTACTGCTGCAGCCTCGTGAACCTAGGGTTGATATTTCACATTTGTCGATTATAGGTTTAAATGAAAGCCCGTACCTTAAAACATAAGTACTCATCGAATTTAGTCCAAAAAAATATATATTTCGATGAATTTGGGTTTATGGTGTGTTCCACTTTACATAAACCAGAATATTCAGAATTTATTAAAATTTTATAAAAAGTGGAAAATGCTAAGCTTTTAATTTAGGAATTCTTTAGATTAGAAAAGTCAGAGAGTCTTCTAATAAGTGAATTATAAATCTTGAAGTATAAAGTTAGTTAAAATCGTTGACAATTTCCTTAATTTTCCGCTCGATTTTTTAGAATCAAATATTGTTCAAGTAAACTACTAAAAGTCTTTGGAGAAAATGTAAAATAGTAATGTTAAAATAATTAAACTTTAATAAAGATTTGAGCTTAAGATTTCAGAGTGGACATGTTTAATTTAGATTTAACTTGGCCATTTTATTAACGTCTATGCTCATTCAAGGCGCCCTATTTTTTAACGCAGTAATTTCAACCTTATTCTAATGGAGCGATTAGTTAGACCTATCGCGATCGATTTACACACTAAAATACAAAGAAAGATCGATTCTTTAAGAGCTATCGTAGATGGTGAAAACCATTCACCCCAACTGGGACTGATTATTAAAATAATTAGAATTACAGGGCTTAGGTTAAGGGTACCGAAATGGTACATGAAACAAGCTTACCGAAGGTTAAAATTAAATTTTGCTAAATACAGTGGTGCTATGATATTTGTATTTCACAAAATTTTACGTAAATTATTGAAAATTTACTATTTTTTACGTAAAATCAGGTAAATTTACTAATTTTGATGTATAAAATGTCCAAAAAAATTTTAAAAATTTTACAATGATTGTCGATGAAAACTCAACATTTAAGTCTTTTAAGAAAAAATCGATATTTACTGATACATTAACCTTTATACTACCAACTAAAAAAGTAAATCCGGCTTTAATGTTTTTTTTGGGCTATAAGTCATTAAAAGACTAAAAAAGGGTCGAAAATTTTTTTGGACATTTTGATATTTACAAGAACTTACGTGAAACTATCATTTTTTATGTCAAAATTAGTAAATTTACAACTTTTTACTTTAGTCAAATTACGTAAATTTACAATAATTTACGTAAAATTTTGTAGAATACAAATATCATAGTACAACTGTGTACAGTCGAGTCGCTTTAATCCGATAGGAATTTCGGTAAAATTTGTCTCCCATTCACGCCTCGATGCATGTAAATTAAGGCGTTTAATCCGAACAATTTTATCCGAACTCAATTTTTACAGTCCTGTTTTCAAAAAAAAAGATACCAAGGTGAAAATAGTAAATTTCAATCTTATTGTGGATTTGATTTTTTGCCATTTAGCATGCGAGAAATTGTAATATTTGATTCATAAAATTAATGTTAATGAATAAAAAATCTTCGTTTATCACAAGCAAAGTTACAAGATGCTAATTTAAAGATCTTTTCGTCAAAAAGACCTCTTTAACGTAAACAAACCTGCATCACTAGAATAGTTAGTATTCTCTTGAATATTTCTCAAACGGCAAGATTTTTAATTATGAGAGATGAAATGTGAATTTTCACAGATTTTTTCACAATAAAAAACTTAATCAATCAATTTTTGAGATCAAAAAAGCACAAACAGGCCTATTTTTTAGTATCTATCAAAGTTTAAAAAAGCTCTGCTCAACTTTTTGTAAAAAGTTATCCGGTTTGTTTATCATCAAATTTAATTTTTACAAAATAAAATTCTGCTCAATTTAATTCAGTTTTGTTCCCCTAACGACTTTGACTCGTTAGAAAAAATTTTCAAGTGTAAAAGTAAAATTCAAAACTTATCAAGCAACAATTTTAATTATTAATGCACAATTTATCCTTGAATTTAAACAAGGACCATAAAACTTTTTATTAGAAAAAAATTTAGTTTTTTCTCAAATCTAGTCTAATTTGAAACAAGCAGGTTTTGGTGGAATTAAACGCAATTTTCTTATCAAAACTACTACTATCCACCAAAAGAGGGTTATCTTTTAATACGTTTTTTTTGTTCACGTCATCACTTCAACGAAGCCTCTAACAAAATGTTTATTTATTACAAATTTTTTTTAGTTGTCGTCAGTTTTTGTAAATTTTTCGTAAGATTTCAATTAACGATAAGAACTTCTATTTGATTAATTAAAAATGATAAATTGTCCATTTATGATAAATCGTAAAAATAGCCCTATGCGTATATTCTTGAAATATCAATACAATCAATTTCAAATTATGTTTTGATTTAACAAAATGATTTATTTACTTTTATTAAATTTTTTTTGTTTAATTTTTAATTAATAGATATCGATTCAAATATAATTAAAAATTATTTTGTTCGAGGTTAAATTCAAACGAATACCGATTCTCTTCGTTTTATCTGTTTTATGTTTCTGATCTGAGTATCTTTTCTTTTTTTTTTTTTGAAAAAAAAAATTCCTTTCAAAGTTAGTTTCGTTTGAATGATGTTTGAATTGACCAAATGGAATTGAAAATATTTTTATTGGTCTATTATTTTTGTTTTTTTGCATCGTTTAACCGAGCTGAAAATTTATTCTCAACTAAAAAATCAACCGCTAAACAAAGAGGTAAATTTGTCACCCCTCTAGGGAATACCATTAAAAAATCAATCATTTTTAATTTATTTTTTTTATTTTCTAATCGATTTTTTTATTTTAAAGATCTTAAGAATGAAGTTAATTTCATTCGTCAACCAGAGAATACAACATTGACTATTGGGAAACGTTTATTATTGCGATGTAAACCAAACTTAACTAGTTATATTAAAGTATTGAATGAAAAGACTCTTAATTTGGTTCAATACCAATGGTTCAAAGATAAAAAATTAATTGATTTGAACACTAAAACGGTAATATTATTTTCATTTTTTACCTAGAGGTTTACAAAAAGTTTCAAAGCCTCCAAATTTTGACAGGATTTCACAGACAATTTTAACATTGACTTCTCTAACTCATAAATCTTAATCAAACTTAGCCTCATCATTAATCTTCTGCTCGTTCTCAATTTTACATTCAATTTATTAATTAGCCCTAATGATTGAAACAATAGTATAATTCATTAATTATAAACAATTTTATCAAATCCATCAAAATAATCGACCTCTCCTCTAGTTTAAAGACTAGACCATCAACTACCGGCATTTTGATATTTTTTTAAAGAAGTATGCATAAACGCCTCTAGAGATCTACCACTTAAATCACAGGCGTTATAAAGACAAAATGATTTAAGTTTGAGTACAGCAGCTTTGGCTTTAAATATGTTTAATCATGTCAACAAAAAATCTTTGTCAGATTCACTGCAAACTTTGTTTAATTAAGCGCACAAGGAAAATAATGTTTAAGCAAGTATAACTGACATCCATCACACTAGATAATTCAAATTTAATCCAAAAAGTATTCTTTAAAAATCTAACTGATTGTGTAAAAGCGTGAAGGAAAGTTTTTCGAGTCGACGAATCGCTTATAACTCTAATCTTAAGCGGTTCAACAAGAATATAGTTTGTGTGCATTGGCGTAGCTAGTCCTCCCAAGGACAGTGTCTATGGGAGGTCTTAAATTAGAAAAAAAATTGTTATCCCTTTTACATGGATTAGGATCGACGGTTCCGGATTTCGGTTACCTAAAAGACAGATCCGGATATCTGAACTTTTTTCTAAAACTCGGATTCGGATGGAAAAAAATTCGACAGTCCGGATCCGTGTTTTACGGATAACCAAATAAATAAATATTTTGAAAATTTTAAAAATGACTAATTGAAATTATTTTAGACTTAAGTTTACTTTAACTCCAGGTGTCCCAATCCTTTCCTTAATGTTTGAAACAAACCCGTTGTTATCTTATGCCTATGTTCATGTTTATGTGAAATTTCTGTTTTTGCTTTTTTAAGAAATTCAAGATTTTGAAGGAAACTCAAAAATTGCAAAAAAATTGTGTTTTGAAGGATAAACCCCATGCAAACCGGACTTAATCGCCTGGAGAAGGTTCACGCTATGCATTTTTAGTCGTCTCTGAGCATTAGAGATAATCAGGGTTAGGTATTTCAATCCTTGTTTTTGATATTTTGAACATTCCAGATGTTTACCCTGTTTTGACTTTTGATTAAAATTTCTCCATACACAACGGAATAATTATTCATTTTTTAAATTCTTGATTCTAAAATTTTTCTTTCATTTAAGAGTATTTACAAAGACGGTTCTTTGGAAATAATCCAAGTTGACGAAACCGACTCAGGTTTTTATTATTGTTTAGCAAAATTTCGTTCAATTACATTCGAATCACGTCTAGCGTATGTTAAAGTAAACCCATTATCAACCATAAAACCGCCTCCATTAATCGAACAAACCACTCGAGGTACTCCTAAATTTTCAATTTTTCCCGAAGATCGAATCGTGCAGGAAGAAGATGAAGTTATTTTTGAGTGTTTAGCTCATAACGATGCAAACGTATACCTGACCGAATCATCTGAAAATTTCAAATACATTTGGTTAAAAGACGGAGTTGCGCTGGACTTTAGCAATAAACTTCGTAAACGAATCCAACTAGTCCAAGGTGTTAATTTAAGAGTTGAACGAGTTGTTGAATCAGATAGTGGTACTTATACTTGTCGAATATGCAACTTAGGGTCAGAATCTGATGAATGCGATGAACGAAGTGGAATACTTAAAGTCCTCGTTTCACCTAGATTTATAAAACGACCACAAAATGTAAATGTAACTTTAAAATCTGATGCTGAGTTAGAATGTTCAGCGTACGGCGTACCCGCACCTACAATTCAATGGTTCAAAAATGGCGAACCAATTTACCCAAGCGAATATTTTCAGTTTAATCAAAATCAAGGAAATTTAAAAATCCTTGGTATAATTGCTCAAGATGAAGGATATTACCAATGTGTAGCCTCGAATGATCTTAACACGATACATACAGTTGCTCAATTAGTTGTCCACACTGATGACTATCCAGATCTTGAAACCGATTACTTGGAATTTGATTCAGAAACCAAAAAATCAACGTCTCCAGTTCTATTAAAACTAATAAATACAGAAACTACAACGACTCCTATAATTCATTTAAGCTCCCCAACTAATTTGAAAGCCACTAAAATAAAACCAAAGTCAATTCAAATTGAATGGGAACCACCGGGCATTATGCGTGGTGAAGAAAAATTAAATCAAAATTTAATTTATTCAATAAACTGGAAATCAAAAGATACTGATCGACAACGTGAATTGAATACAACAAACACTAATTTTTTGATTGATGAACTTCAATCAGACACTGTTTATATCATTACTGTCCGTGCATTGGTATCTTCAATTATTGGACCAAGTGTTGAAATAGAAGTTAAAACTGAACAATCAATTTCGAGTGCACCTTTGGATTTTAAAGCCGAGTTGATTGATTATTACTCGACCGATGGTGTGTCTTCATTCAACCCGACTTTAAAATTTAAATGGAAAAAACCTCTGCAAAATTCAGAGAATATTTTAAAATACCGTTTGTATTATCAACACTTACACTATGGACCTGTTAATAATGTAGACTTACATTTGAAAAAAAATTCGAGTGATGAATTCCGACCTGTTGATATGGACGTTAATGATGAAGAAACAATCGATGAAAATACTTACAACGATGATTTTGAATACGAAACAAAAAAAGATGAAGAAGAAAAATCATCCGAAAAATACATCAACATTGAGATCCCAAGTGAAATGATCGATTCTGATAATTATGAATTTTTACTCGAAGATTTACAAAAATATTCGACTTATAAATTTCGTCTCGTTGCAATTGACAAGACCTATTTTGAAAAATTGAACGAAACAGAGAATAGTTTTAAGACTGTTGAAAATGAACCATTGGATGAACAATTAGACGAGAATTATCTGAGTCAAAACAGTATTGAAATAATCATAGAAACACCTGGTGATGTTCCAGACGGTTCCCCTGAGAACATAATCGCCGAGACTGTAAACACAACGGCAATTCTATTACAATGGGATCTTCCTTTAATTGAAAAACGAAATGGTCTAATTATTGGATACAAAATCGCCATTAAAGAAAATGATAAACAAGTATGGCATTCGAATGTTGACAGTGAGCCAAGACGTAAAGTTATTTCAAGTTTAGTCCCAGGTCATAAATACTCGTTTAGAGTAACCGCTAAGACTGTTAATGGAAGTGGACCAGCTTCAGATTGGATAATAGCAGAGACTTTTACACATGAAATGGACGAGACAAGGGTTCCTGGACAGCCTGTGGAAATAAATGCCGAGCCGACAGACCAGTCTATAGTTATCCAATGGTTGCCTCCATTAGACTCAAATAGGACCCTAGTTAGAAAATATTTATTGAAATATGGTATTGGTTTTCCGGACACTGAAATTGAAATCTTGGGAACTAAAAATTCGTTTATCATCAATAATTTAGTACCATCGTCTCAGTATGTCTTGAGTCTAAAAGCAGCGAATAATGCTGGTTTTGGTATGGAAATTTTAAAAGACGTTGTAACTAAACGAAAATCTTCAATTGGAGAAAATGAAAATTTGTTTCCACCATTGAACGTTCAAGCTGTAGCTATATCGTCCAATTCGATAGAAGTTCGTTGGACTGATTGGCATTTGAAACCAGATGAATCGATACCTGACGATAGAATTTATTCAGTTCGATACAATATCGCTGAATTGTCGAATGCTAAGTACAAGTATAAAAATGCCACTGAGAGAAACGTGATTATAAGTGATTTAAAATCGAATACTTTGTATGATTTTTCAGTTCGGTTGATTGTAAATCGTAGAGAGTCTGAATGGAGTATGACAACGTCTCAAATGACTCTTGAGAGTAGTCCAGCGCCAAGTGATATTACAATTAAAAGTGATCAAAAATCACCGAATAATGTAATAATTACTTGGAAGGCTCCAAATTTAGCTCAAAATTCAGGTAAGTTTGTTTTTCATTGACACAGTGTTAAGTCAATTATTAAAAACTTAGCACTGTTTTTAAAGAAAGTATGCAATTAAATAATTTTTATTATTTTTTTTATCAGATCCTTCTTTTAAAATTACCGGTATGACAATTTTAAGTTTTTGTTTATAAACGTTGTGTTTAAATGTTTAGCGTTTTATGTGTAAATTACTTGACTTCGTTAGACACTCTCAAATCAAACGGGTTGGAAAATCGTTGTTGCATCGCTTAATTAGCTATATTTACTTTATTTTTCCGGAAAATTTTTGCGTCGGACATCTTTCTTAGTTTCGATTTCAGTTAAAAACGTTTTTTTTAGATTTTGTCTTACTCATCCCTAAATCCTTGCTCTGGACTTAGCCCGGTCCCATTCCTTTTGATTATTTTTCCTATGGAAGGTTTTTCCATTAATTTTTATTTCCTTTAGAAATTCCAGTGAATTACCTGAAAAGGTGAGGTTAAGTCTTAAAAATCACCAAAGAAATTATGGTTAGCCAAATAGAGGGCGTCCAAAGATTTATTTTTTGGGCTAGAGGGTTATTAAAGTAGGCAGCCCTAAAAAAACCATAAGCTGTTATAAGGTTCGCGCCGATCAATACTACAACACATTAATATTTGATTTTCGACCTCAAATCCATAATGAAAATAAGAACCAATTTTTTTGGGGTACCCCCACCCTCAAAGATAAACTAAGTTTTTGAGCTTCATCCTTTTGTGCCTAAATACTTTTCAACTAACTTACATAATTGCATAGATTTACACAATTCTCAAAGCTCATAATATCAGCTACAAAATGATTTATTTGGTTTCTCGGAAAAAATAATTTTTGACCGAGATAATGCCGCGTAAACGGAAAATTCCATATCTTTTTTCAGTTTTTTTGTATCTTGTCCATGGTTTACCCTCTAACCCTCATTTTCCAATAGAGATTTGAAAACTAGAAAAAATTTTGAACAAAACAGAAATTTTGTATAATCGAGGCCGAAAATAAAAAAAAAAACTAAGAAAATAGATTATCATATTTTTCACCATAAATTCGTAATCCTCATGTAGTCCCCACAAACCTTACCATAAGATACAAACAAAAAGTGATCCGGGTGATCACATATTCTGATAGAGAATATAACCAACAACCCCATATTTACAGATTCTGAAACTAGACAAATTTCTGATCAAATGGTTGGTTTTATTCATCTCATTTTTTTTTTTCGAAGACTTTTATAATCGAGCAAAAAGGATCAATTTTCCAAACAAATCAAAATTTTAAATTTTACACCAATTATTTTTTGGTGTTTTCGACTTTAAATTCGTAATTAACGTATAAGAATATCCTAGTTACTCGTTAGATGCAGACTTGATTTTATGGAAATTGTTATTTCGATCGGCTACACTAAAAATGACTGGGATAAAATTCTATCATATTTCAAGGCTTTTGATTTTTTTATTCGTTAATTGTGGTGTATATTTTATTTTTTACTTAGACTCATGATTCTAATTGATTTTAATTTTAAGGCTACATTATTTACTATTCGGACGAAAAGAGTATCAAAGAAAATTCGAACAAAAAATGGAAAAACGAAATAATAAACTCAGTATCAAATTCAGACACCAAACTAATGAAACACACAATCCGAAAATTAAATCTAGAAACAGTTTATTATTTTAAAATTCAAGCTCGTAACAATCGGGCTTATGGTTCGTCTTCGCCAACTGTAATTTTTAAAACACCAAACTTAAATGGTGATGGTGGTGGTCAAATTTATACCCCAAAAGATCTCGAGTCGACTGAACCAACCGTTGTTTTGAACAAAAATGAATCTTCGTCTAACAAAGTTCAACTCGAGATCAACTTCATTTGGGTCATCACTGCTTGCATTTCATGTCTATTTTTAATTGTAGTTATTCTGGTAGCCGTTTTGGTGTGCAAAAAAGGCGAGTCTAAGACAGAGGCTAAAAATTTTAATCGAAACAATTTAAATTCAAGTAAACGACCTCTTAAGGGTAGAGTACATGACCCGTATGACCGAAACGATGAAGAAGAAGAGACTGATTTTCCTAAAAACGGTCTATTACAGCAACAACAACAACTTCTTTTGAACACAAACATGATCCCTAATTCTTCGAATACATCGACACTTTTGAAACCTAAAACCCCTCATCATCAACCTCTTTTAATCAATAATCCAAATCACATGATGATGAATGTAATGAATCCTTTGAGTTTATCAAACACTCATAACTCTGACATGGAATATTATTCGAACCAACAAGGCTTATTTACAAGTAATTCTCACGCCAACTCTGATGCTAGTTGTTATAACTCGGAAACTTTTCAATATCAAACTCACAACTTTATACAGTCGACTCGCAATGGTTCGGTCAATGGTGACCACGATGATCCCACTAACTCGGCTATACAACAAGCTAATGCCGCATTTAACGCACCGTTTAATGGAAACTTTATTCCATCGGTTAATATAAACACTAGTGAACCGATGTTTTTGAGACAGACTGTTCGACCTAAACCTATCGCAATCCCAATCAATCCGACACCAATGGAACAAAATTCAAGCATGTTTTCAATCAATAACCCGACTAGGAAGTCTTATAAAAACTTACGTAAGTTTAACCTTCTAGAATTAATTCAAGAATTTTATAATGTTTTATTTTAGCTATAGCCACAGCCACTCTGATATCAAATCAAACAATTAATTTTAACAATTCAACAAACAGTCAAAAGATTCACTACACTGCCAGACCTTATATAATAGACAATCAAGTTCAATCAGGAGAACTTTCAAATCATTCACCAGCTTCATCGTCTCATAGTGGTTGTCCAAGTCAAGTGTACGATAAAATCGGAAATATGAATACATCAAGTTCAAGTTCAAAGTCATTGTTACAACCATTAAAAAGTTTTAGTAATAATAATCAAATGCAATCGCCTTCATTGAGTATACCTTCAACACCAGCAAAGTATTGTGAAGGTAAAGAAATTTCAAATTTGACTAAAAGTCCCGCTAAGAAACAACTTTTAGTTTCATTAACATCAAATTCGAATACATCAACGACAATATCAAAAGGTAACAATTTTTCTCTTGGCGGAAAATCGGTTGAGAATATTTACGAAAAGGTAACAATTACTAAATTATTTTTAGCCAAGAAATGTTTGATTTAAAAACTTTATTTTTAAGAGAATTGAGCCAGAAGAAATGACGGATGAAATGGCAAATTTAGAGGGTATCATGAAAGATTTAAATGCAATTACAGCTCAACAATTTGAGTGCTAAATTTGTTTGTTTGTAAATAAAATTAGCTCACAGAGAGATTACCATTATGAAATTATATTTTTAGACTTGAATTTTTTTTTGTTTTCTCAAAGTATTTTGTAAAATTTTTTTATTCTCTCAAATGATTGTTTTTTCTTTTTGTTTTTACATCTAAATTTTATAAAAATGTTTAAAATTTTTTTGATAATTTAAAATAATAAACTTTTTATTAATTGATTTTTTCAAAAGATCTAACATTTAGAGGCTTAAATGTTGAGATTTTATCGATAAGCTCAACAGGAAGAAAAATTATTTTCATCGTCCAGAATTTTCAGAATTTTGATATTTAAGATGTCCCAAATCATAGTTAGTTTTTCGTGGTTTTTGGGAGTCAATTTTATGTCTAGATAAGACACAAACCCATCAGCTTTGTAGATTAAGTCCTTCTCTTCAAAAATATACTACAACAAGCCTAACTTATCAGTTTTCATAAATTTTCAAGAAAAAACGCTCACATTTTAGTCTTTTAATCTCAAATGAGCGCTGTGAAGTTCATAGGAATAAAGCAATAGCAATTTTGCAGGAGCTTTTTAAAAATTGTTCTAGAAGTGCTTTACACTAAAACTAGTCTTATCTGAAACAAATATCTAAATTAAGCGTCTGCAAAAAATGTTCAAATTCCTTGAAAACTGCACAACGTTAAAGCAATTTATTTCTGCTCAATTGTTATTGCTTTATTCCTATGAACTTCACAGCGCCTATTTGGGGTATAGATGAGTCATGTTAACCTATTTTTCGGCCTGTATACGCGTATACATCGCCTATGTATACGAGTATACATCAATATGTATACGCGTATACAAATATGTATTACGAATACATAATATGTATACGACTGAGGCATTCGTATACAAATTTTTTTTTTTATGTATTCGCGTATACATATTTATGTATACTCGTATACATTCGTATACAAAAAATTTGTTTTTTTTTCTGGTTATACATGGCATGTATACGCGTATACTCATTCAAACAGGATGTATACGAGTATACTTATTAGATGTATACGCGTATACATTCGTATACAAAAATCTCATTTCTTCTAGGTTAACAAAGGTTGATAGCAACATATTACAGTCGACTCACTTTAATCCGAACAACGATTATCCTAACCTTTCGCTATTCGACCAAAAATTTTAAGTCCATACCCCACGACTCATACTTTCCATTATAAATTTCTAATACTGAGCGTATATGTTATGAGGGCCCGGAAAAATGTGACACATTGTACGATAATGCGTCGCTGGCGTTTTTTTATCCGAACTTTTAGTCTTTATTTTTTTAGGTGAACAAAACTTTTATTTAATATTGCTATTAAATTATGTTTCTTCGGATTGTCCCGAAGTCCCTTGTATCCTTTGGGGTACTAAACCATATTTAAATAAATAAATAATACAGTGGACTCACTTTAATCCGAACTCTCTTGGACTAGAAAAAATAAGTTCGGATTATATTTTCCGGATACTCGATAATACGTTTTTTGTCAAAAAAAGACTAAAAGTTCGGATAAAAAAATGCCAGCAGAGCATTATCGTACAAGGTGTCGTTGTTCGGACGCGTATACATCTGATAAGTATACTCGTATACATCCTTTTTGAATGAGTATACGCGTATACATGCCATGTATAACCAGAAAAAAAAACAAATTTTTTGTATACGAATGTATACGAGTATACATAAATATGTATACGCGAATACATAAAAAAAAAAAATTTGTATACGAATGCCTCAGTCGTATACATATTATGTATTCGTAATACATATTTGTATACGCGTATACATATTGATGTATACTCGTATACATAGGCGATGTATACGCGTATACAGACCGAAAAATAGGTTAACATGACTCATCTATACCCTATTTGGCATTTTATAGTAACAAGCGAAAAAACGAGACGCGGCAATTTTTTTTTTCTCTGAATTTTATTTTTATTACCATTACCATTTAAACGCCAAACAAGTAAATATTCCTATTGATAATCTATTCTAGTGGTAAATGGTGACTGGAATATAGTTATTGAGTCTAACAATCAAAATACGGATTTTTTAAAAGCTTAAAGAAAACTTTTTTTTTGCAAAATGAAAATTTAGGAACTTAGTTTTGCAATAACGTTTGGTACTTAAAATATTTGATCCCTGAATTTTGCAATAAAAGTGTCAAAAATATCTTTTTTCTCTTGTTTTTCCAAAGAAAATACAAAAATTTAAATCTATTCTGGGTTTTCAGATAATCTGTTTTCTAGTGATATAATTTCTATGACATTAAATACTTCCGCTCGGTTTTTACCCGATAGAATAAATTTTCGAAGTTTAACTGAAAAATGCATTGAACCATTCACCTTGTTCACCCAAAACCTCAAGAAATACCCTTAAAACAATTGCTTACACAAATTGTCTGTTTTTTGGAAAGCTGACATGCGTTTGATCTACAGAAAATTTAGGATTAATAAAAATTTCAAAACTGAGTTCTTTTTGGTTTAAGGGATTTCAAACATGAGTTTGGGTATCTCTTAAACAATTTCGATAAATTTAGACTTCAGAGTCCAAAGATAGAAATCAGACTGTTTTATTATGCCTTATTCTTAATTCAACAGAAATTTGAGTATTTTGGCGTTTTAAGTTGAAAAATGATCAATATAAAGTTTAACTAAAAAAAAGTTGCCACTTCCTTCAAAAAAACATAAAAGTTGGGTCCCTTTAGTCAAAAATTTTTTTTTAGACTTCCCCTAAAAATTATGCCATTCGTAGGTTTTCATTTGGAGAACAAACTTATCAAGTCTGATTTTGTAAATTCAGATAGCTTGGAAGTTTTAAGATAAAACAACTGGATCAGTTGTAAAGTTTTTGAATTAATCAGGAAAGATTATAAATCGTTCGATAGAAACAACACATCGTTTTTAAAGCAACTGTCAGCCGTTGAAAACTTGACAAATATTAATTGTATGGAATATGATCCAAAATTTTCTAATTTTTTAATATAAAGTCATTTTGGATATTCAGTAGATTCGGTCAAGTACTATTTCTATATAATAGATCTTGGAATGAGAAAAACCCTTTCTATTTGTACCAAGAAAATTTGACCTCAAATTCTACAAAAACATTTTTCCACTTTAAGTTGGAAACCCACTCAGCCTTCTCTTTAAAATTAGGTATCGAACTCAATCCTTCACCGATCAAAATATTTAAAAAAAAATTACTGGTTAAAAATAGAGGGAGCAGTGATTTTAAGTTTTTTCGATTTTCGTTATTTTTTAAAAAAATGGTTTCAGAAAATGGTGGTTAAATTTTTAAAGGCTTGAAATAAATTCTTGAGTCTAGATAATTAAGGTTTAAAAAGTCAGAAAAATCGTTTACTTTTTTAAAAAGATACAGACACCGTTATTTTGGAAAATAACGGAAAACCAAATAACTTAAAATCCATAAGAGGGAGTTAACAGTATTGCCAATAGGGTATAAACTAATTTTTTGAATAAATATAATCAAACTTCTTCTAAAATGTATCAAATTTAACTCGAATTAAGCAAGTTTAAGCCTGGTCATTCAGAAGTTCCAAAACTGAACGTTCACGTTCAGCCGAATACATCCGAACGTTCAAAAGCTTTCGGAACCTTTCATTAGCTTTCGAATCCTTTCGGGACCTTTCATTAGCTTTCGAATCCTTTCATGAGTGAATCTATTTACTAAACAATCTTTGGAACGAAACACTGTTAAGTTTGCCTGTAAATAAAGCTGGACGAGTAGCTCCTCTTCTAGAAATTCCAGCTAAAACATGGATCTTCTGATTGTGTTTATAAACTCCAATACGACCCCTTGAAGGTTCCTCTTCTGAGTTTTTAAACCATCTCTGCCGACTGTAAAATCTTACTGCTAGAGTTGGTTCATCAATAGAAACCACATCATTGAAATTTTCATTGAAAAAGGTTCAAAAAAAACCAATAAATTATACGTTCTATTCTGTTCTTAGGAGAGACAGCTTGGCAAAAACGTGTCCTTTGATACTTTCATCCTAATGCCTGAATGTATCTCCTGATAATTCTTTCTGAAGCTTTTGATTTTAAGAGTCGTTTTATCGAGATTTTGCATATTGCTTTATAATTTATTCATTTTTTTTCGAATCATTTAAAAGATTTTGAATTTTTTCGAAAGGATCCGAAAGCTTTTGAACGTTCGGATGAATTCGGCTGAACGTGAACGTTCAGTTTTGGAACTTCTGAATGACCAGGCTTGTACATTTGAAAAAAACAAATAAATAATCTGCTTGTAAGGGTGAAAATTCGAAAAATAATGTTTTTGACATCATGAAAATCGGGCTTTCAAAGCGTTTAGCATCAATTAAAAACTTTTTAGATATTACATAACATATTTTCTTTTTGAAGAGAAAATTTTCTCGAATCATTCGGATCACAGACTCTTTCAAAAAGTTAAAATTTTTGTGTTGTTATCAAAAAGAACGGAATATGTCAATCAAAATCTTTTTTTTTATTTTGTTAATGTTTTAGGAAACATTTAAAAATTTATCATCAAAATTCATCAAATTTTTTTAAAAAGTAAAATATTTTTTTATTTTTAAAATAAAATGGTAACAATTTTAAACAAAATAATAATTTTTAATTTTTTTTTCATTACAACAACAACAACAACAAAAATTAACTCTTAATTAACTTATCGGAACTATTAGAATTAGACCGTAAAATAATTTTCGGGATCTTGAAAATAGAAAAAAAAAAGAAAAAAATCAATTTAGTCGTTCTTGGTAACAAAACTGATATTTATTATTTCATAATTCAATAATTAAATATTTAAAAAAAATATTTTTTATTCTACTGTCGACTAAATATTAAGCTTTACTGATGTTTACTGATGTTTAGAAAAAAATTTAGTATGGAAGAGGCGTGCGTCTTTAAAAAATAATATAACAAAATATTTACTTGTTGGCAAGGAAAATTATTATATAATTTTAATCTAATGATTTCGAGTGGTTCTTTGAGTATAATTTGAAAATATTCAACTTGACACTGTTGAAAATTTCGTTTTAAAATGTATAGCCAAAGTAAGTTAAAGATGTTAGCAACAGCGGATCTAATTGTCAACGCAATCCACACTAAGAAGAGGGGAAGAGGTGGGGAAGTTCAATCAATTTTAGAACCATACTGAAAGAGAAAAAGCGAATGTGAATACTACAGTAACAGGTTAAATGGATTCGCGTTTTGCAGACCTTTTTTTAAGACTGAGAATCTATTTTACAATTTTCAATAAAATATCCGAGTTTTTTAATAGATGTTGAGAGTGACAATGTCTGAATAGAAATCAGACTGAAATTAATGCACCATAATTGGTATGTGTTACCCGAAAAAATCAGATTTTTGGTTCGGGTATGGTAGGGTTACCAAGAAATTTGGGATTTCGGGAATTTTGGTAAAACTAAATTATTGTCAAAAAAATACATTAAATACCCAAATTTTATAGGTTACCCAACCCGTACCCATACCTGAAATCCAAAATTTCTTGGTAACCCTTAGTATACCCGAACCCAAAAACTGTATTTTTCGGATAACCCTAACCCACTCAATACCGTAAAGTAAATGGACACATAGTCTGGCTCAAAGTCTGAATTTCTAATGAATCAATTTAAGAGTTTAGACTCGAACAAAAGGAGAATTTTTAGCAAACACGATTGACCCATTTTTCTAAGAATATTTATGTCATACAGTTAAGAGAATAATTTTTTTTAAACAAAGCCCTAGAAAAATTTAAAAAAAAAAGCTTTTTAATTAAAATTTTTAACCAAAAAAAAATTGGTTAGTTGCTACAACAAATCATTGACTTTTACCTAAATATTTGCTTCAAGTCTTTTTTTTTGGTTTTTTAAAAGCGTTGTTTTTTTTTAGAAAAAATTTAATTTTTTAAAACGAGTCTAAAGTTCTAAAAATAATTTAATTTCGTCTTTTTAAAAAAGTCCAAGATAAAATCTAAATTATGTTTTGGCAAAAAAATGGAACAAAACATTTTTTAACTTTTTTTTCGTGATAAACGAAATTCAATTTTATGTTAATTAGGAAGTTGTTCATTTTACATTGCGATTAAAAAAAACCCTCTGATTTTCTATGGATTTGAAGACATGATTGATTCAAGCACGAGCTTACATTTCATTGTTAGAGAAGAAGTTTGTATTTTTTAAAAGTTTCCATTATTGGCTCAAGATTAAATTAATTTACAGGTCCCTCTTACTTCTTCTAAAAAAGATTTCCATTAGAAAATACGCCCCTTTTTCTAATATTCCTCATTTAAAATTTAAACTTCAAAGTCTCTTTGTTTTTTTTTGTTGTTGTCGGCAAACAAGACCACCTACTCGTTGATTTAATTCAAATAAAAAGTAAGTAAGACCTAAAGTTGATCCAACTTTTATTATTGACACATAAAATTCGCGTTATTTTTTCACGAAAAGGTTATTTTGAAAATCTAAAACAAATCGTTAAGCTTAAAATGTCTCAAACTTAAATTAAGTAGGTAACTAATAACAAATTAATCTTTAGAACAAAATAAAATCAACAACAAAATTTTTTTCATAAAAAAAATAAGTAATTCGTATCTTAAAAGTATAATATTTAATTTTAGATTAATAATGCCTCGAATCCCTCTCTCTAAAAGGTTTCATGATTAATAAGATTTTTTTTTTCGTTTTTTTTGTTCTCTTTGTTTTAGCTTAGCTGTTAAAATAGGAGGATTTTTAAGCTTCATGAAATAATTCGAAATATACCGGATAAAAGCTTGCTGTGACATAATTAAATAACACCTGTGATCTTTCGTGTAATCATGAATATTGTTTTTTTTATATTGTTGTTTGTCTATCCTTTAAGATAATTCTGATGACAGTCAAAAATTAACATCAATCATTCGATCGGATTTTGATCCAAAGTATGTGTAATTTTCCATTTTTTTTGTGTTTTAATTTGCATCATTACATGTTTTGCTTTTAATGAAAAAATTAAATGCTCGATTTAAAATTAAGCATTCGAATCAAACGGGATTTTAAAAGTTCTAAATAAAAATTTTTTTTCGTCAAGGGAAACGACTTAGAACAAAAGAGACATAAATTTACTCAGTTTTAAGAGCTAATGTTCCTACACTCATTTTTTATCAAATACAAAAAGATTGATTACTTCCCCTTAAAAAATTTTATTTTCGAAAAAATTAAATAATAATTCAATGTCTGTTCGGTTATTTATCTAACTTCAAGTTTTTGAAAGATTTTATGCAACAATATATTTTAAAAGTTAAATTTATTGAGCCTATTCGTACCCTTTTTAAGACTTGGTGAGAAGTTGAAGTAAAATAATCAAGTGTCTACCACACTTCTTATGTTTCTTTTGACCAAACCCATTAATAAACTTGACGAGACAATATAGAATAAATTTTTCACCTTCTTGTTTCGAAGAAGTGTCAGAAGATATTTTTTTTAAGAGCAAGCAAAACTTATGCTTTGAGGGTTTTTTTGAGTCGATTCAAAAAAGTTTAAAGCTATTCTTGCGGAAAAAATATATTCCGAACAAGTCATTTGAAAGCGTTTCAGTTAAACATTTAATCCCAGTGCGTGTTAAATCCAATAAGAGTTTTTCGGAACGGAACAATTATCTAAAATGATTTGTACATGATGCAGAGAACGGAATTTATTGCATAACCGAAACGGTTTTTATATTTCCAAAGCGATTACCGGTCTTTCAAAATATCCATTTCTGAAAGTTGATGAATTTGGAAGAGCATGAGATTAACACGGTAATCTGGGTTGTAGAAAGACAACTATAGACAAGTTTTTTTAAGTTTAGGTTAATTTCGGCCACACACACAGCCACATAATGCACACATTTTTTATGGCAAACTTTAAATTTTTTTCCAACTAAAGTTTTTTTTGTCATAGATTACAATTTTCACTTCTCGTGTATGAAAAATCTAAAAAACTTATATGGTTATATTTAAAAGTGATTCTTTCCTAAAAAAGAACCTTATTTGTACCGTTTTCAGCACCCAAAATCGATTTTCAAAAATATACTATTCGAATATACATGTTTTTATTACACGAGAATTTCGATTTTTTGGTCAGAAAATGATAAATCCCTCATCTTTGCGGCTTTTTTTTGTGTCACTTATCATCTGCTTTTTTAAATTGAATACAGCCAATAATGAAAAAAGTAAAACCATAAATTTGTTCAAAATTTTGCCTAGTTTAATGTGGGGTGAAAAGTGACCCCTGGGACAACATATAATTTGACTAAAAAAGATTCCTTTTTTTACCATTTTTGTCCGCTACTTTGCATTGGTAGCTTTTTAGCTTTCAGATGGTACCTCCAGATAAAAAATATGTTTTTCCATTCATGAGTTCATAAATGTTTAAGTTAAGCAACTTATCATTAGGCTGCAAAAGGCGGAGGATTACGGCTAAATTTTTTTTTTTACCCTCTATGAAAAAATTGATTTTTTAGGGTTTCCGAGGCCGTAGATTACGATTCTGATGTCAAAAGTGACAAATTCAGATAGGACTTTAGTATTTAATTGCTTAAACTTAACAAAAGATAAATTTTTGCTTGAAAATTTACGGAAATTGTCATTTCGGAGATATTCTTAACCTATTCTTATAGAGAAAAATTTAATCTACAAAGCTGATTGTTTTTTGTATCCATATCTAGATATATATTTTAAGATAAATTAACTCTCTAAGTAAGTGTATCAAATTAACTCTGAACCTTGAATCAATTTGTAATTATTTGAAAATGAAATTGAATAGAAACAAAACTTTTTCTATGGGCGTCTGCAGCTAAAAATAACAAGAATATTAGCTGTGTATTACTTGATTAAAAAAATTAATTTTAGATTAATCGCAATTAAGTCTTTTTTTCAGTTTTATCTTAATTAATTTAAGTTTTTTTTTTTTATGAGTTAATTTTTGAGGCCAATTTCTTATTTATAAAAAAGCAATAAATAAAAAAAAACCATTTAAATAATTAAGTAATAAAATCTTAAAAGACATAAAAATCGATAATCAACAACAACAACAACTAAGTCTTGGCAACCATAAAATTATTCTCTCAATCTGTCTCCAATTTCATCAATGTCAACAGTTCAAAATTTCATCGATCATTTTTAAATGATTAATCCATTATTTTTAAATGTTACATAACAACTAGAAAATTTATAAACAGTTAAAATGTTGAATAACAAAAAAAAATGAAAGAAATATTTCGACAATTGTACGAAACACCGCATTTTCCATAATTTATGCTTTTAGTTTTTCTTTTTAAAAAAATTCAAAAATTTATTTTAGTTATATAACCAACATTTTTCGTTTTTTTTTTAATGCAATACCATTTTTTTTTGTTTCATTTTAAATCATCAACATATTTTTCATTTTTTTTTTATTTCAAAGTGGTAGCAACAGGAATCATTACGTAAAAAAAAGACTTTGTTTGATAATTCTTAACTTTGTTGTTGGGTACCATGTTTATGCAGTTGTTGATGCTTTATTTTTTGTTATGTTTTAATTATTACTCAAGTGATCCTTATAATTTTGTTGTTGTTATTGCTGTTGTTCGAAAATCATAATTATATTAAAAAAAGAAAATGAATAATAGGTAATTTAAATATGAAAAATGAGCAGAACTTTATTTTTTGTTTAAAAGAGGTCTGTTAAATTTCATACCGTCTAAGGGTATTCGATGTATTGAGTACTCATAGCGTGTTTGAAATCTAGTTTAATAATGTCAATTAAATAAAATAACTTTAAGTGTAGGTGTTCAAGGTTGATGAAAACCATTTTTATCTTGAACATTAATTTCTCAATTTTAATTTAGGTAAGCTATGAATAATTTAAAATTAAAATTCTTTAAATCAGTTTTCTTCAAATATTTAAAAGGCAAATTTTTTAGGGAAAACAATAAAAATTTTAAAAAGTAAGTCGCCATTTTTTAAAGTTTTATGCAATTTTAATTTAAATTGATTCGGAACATTCTCGGATCATTAATACTCAATAAACTTACTCCACCCTCGACCCTTTTTAGTCTAGACTTTCAATTTAATTTTTTTGGGATGGGCTTGCAACTGAATTTATTGTTATTCATATTCAGACATATGTACTCTTGTGTGGTGTATGGGTTAACAGAAAAATTCAGGTTTTGGGTTCGGGTATGGTATGGGTTATCAATAAATTTTGGATTTCAGGTAGGATACGGGTGGGTAATCCATTTTGGGTAAAACTCAATTATTGTCGAATAAAAAATCAAAAAATTTATAAAATACCCAAATTTTAGGGGTTACCCACCCGTTCTCATACCTGTAATCCAATACAGTCAAAACTTGTTAATCCGAAATCCGATAATCCGAAAACCTCTTTTAACCGAATAAATTTTTTGAATAAAATACGCAAAATCAGTGAATTTTTGTCTATGTAATCCGAAATTTGGGAAATCCGAATGAAATTTTCTGAAATTTTCCTGTTCGGATTAACGAGGGTTGACTGTATTTATTTGTATCCCTTACCATACCAGAACCCAAAACCTGAGTTTTTCATACACCACACAAGAGTGCATATCTCTGAATAAGTATAACAATAAATTTAATTGCAAGGCCATTCCAAAAAATTAAAAAAGACAAGGATTGGAATCTGAAAAGTCTAGACTAAAGTGGGCCGAGGGTAGAGTAAGTATTAATGATCCGAATTTTACGGTTAACCCATAACCACGCACTCCCTTAAATTAAATAGCTACATATGACTGCTAATTTTAGCTTTGTAATTTAAAGAGAAAGTTTACATATTTTGAACTCAAGATTTTCGTAAACACTATTAACAACGGTAAACCAAGACCAAGAAATTTAAGTTCAACACGCTAAAAAATGTAAATTATTGCAGTAAATCCTCGTTTAACTGACCCTCACTTATTTTGAGTCCCCTCTTACATATTCCTACATTTTCTATTTACCAAAAGTTTTCAATCAGGGGTAAAGTTGTGTAACCTACAAAAAATAAAGTGAAGGATTTTTTTAGAGAATGTCTAGCTTTGAGTCTACCACTTTTTTCCTCAATTTTTGAAAATTATGTTTTTTTTTAAAGTCAAAAAAAAAATCATAAACGGATAACCATCTCAATGAGTAATAAATGATTAATAAAAAGAAGACATTAGAAGCGCTTAAATATTTTGTTAAAAGGCTCAAAGTGCCTAGATTTTATTTCACATTCACGTGCTTAAATCTTCTATGAATAGAAATAACTGATACTTTTAAACTTAAACAATTAACTTTGCTTGAAATTTAAGCCCAAAAACAAACAAAAAATAAACTAAAAATACTTTAGAGAAAAGTTTATTTAATTTTGATTGAAAAAAATATGTTTTAATTGTTTCAATTTATTTAGCTTAAATCAATGAGAATGCCATGCCTAAGCATTCTTTTTTATTTGTTCTTGTTGTTGTTATTATGTGTGTTAATTCAATAATAATTGATGGAAGTTTGTAAAAAATCCTGTTTAATCCTTAAGGAAAACAACAACAAAATAGATCTCTAATCTCTATCTCGTAATGAAATCATTGCTTTTCAACAACAAAAACAACGGCAGATTTTTTCTCTTTTTGTTGTTAAGCATTTCATACAATATTTGTTTTATTCAATTTCCTTGATTGAATTTATTGATTTTTTTTTCTTCTTCTCAAATAGTTATAAAACAACAGCAGTAAACAGAAATGATAAGACAATGTAATCGGAACTAAAAGTAACTTGGAACAAAATAATTCAAGAATAATTCTTTCAAAAAAGTTAATTTATTCGAGTTTTATTCTTAATCTTTTTTTTTTTCGTTTTTTTTATTTGGAGTAAATTAGATCAAGTTCAATATCAAAAATAAATGGTAATCATTTTTAGAAAATTTTTTCAAAATGACATTTTTTTTTTGGGTCCCAGTGTAAGTATGTAAGTTTATTTAAAACCATTTTAGTGTAAATAGCAGAGGGTTTGGTAGAGGGTCAAGCGTTACTTTGTAAAAAAAATTTTATTTCCTAAGTGCTTTTTGGAGGAACTCTTATCACTGAGAAATAGTTTTTGAGTCACGTTAGAGACTCTTTTCTAAGAGTTGAATCATCAAGGATCATAAAAATATCAAGTTTAAATGTTGATGAAATATAAATTAACAAGCGAATCAAATGAATAATTATATGCTTAAGACAAACTAGTTGTTCAACAATTTTATTGACAAAAACATTATCGATTACTCAACGTTAGAACAGAAAGCGTTGAGAATTTTTTAAAATGTTTTAAAAACCCTTATCTAAATAAAATGCGGGTTTTAAAAAAAAATGCAAATTTAAAAAAAAATCAAAAACGAATATTTTATGATAAAAATTTTATTAACCATATCTTGATTTTAAACTTTGTATTGTTCGTTTGTTTTATAATATTTTTTTTAGTTGTTTCATAAGAGCGAAGCTATTTACCTTGAAATCTTTGAAAAAAAAAAAATTTTTTTTTTTAGATTTTTTTGTTGTGTGACAATTATGAATTGTCAGTTGGTATAAAAAAATAAAAATATCGACCTGAACCTATTAGATTAATTCAAATTCCGAATAAAAATGACTGTTGGTTTAAAGACCTGGGACTGTTTACAAAATATAGAGTCAACTGAAAGTTCGACTAGCAATACAACAACAGGAACAACAAATTCGTTATCGAATCAAGTCACTCAAATTCCATCAAAAAATTCGAACGAAAATTTTAATAATTTAATTAACAATATAGAACCAATAACATCGGCTACATCGAGTTCAACATCGTCTCAACAAACAAACGAAACTCCCGTTGTACACAATTTGGGTGCATTAAAAAAACACCTCAAAGGTCCACCTAAATCTGGACGTAATCATGCTGGTGCAAAATATTTAGCAAGTCAGTACACAATAGTTAAACGAGTGTACGAATTTGTAGCACTTGCTATTTCAATACCATTGATATTTGTTAATCTTTATTTCTTTTTATTTTATTTTGATATTAGAAAATGGTATTTTATTTTTCCTGCCGCAGGTAAGTCTTCAAGTAATTTAAAAAAAAATTGATTTTGAAATAAATTTTTTATTCCAAGTTGGAGGTATATTAACAGCCGATTTGCTTAGTGGTGTTGTACATTGGGCCGCTGATTCTTACGGTTCAGTCGATATGTTTTTGATAGGTAAAAATTTACTTAGGAATTTTCGGGAACATCATATAGATCCAACAGCAATAACACGTCACGATTTTGTTGAAACAAATGGTGACAATTTTGCTGTTATTATACCTGTATTGGCCTTAATTGCGCATAAATTTTTATCAAATTCAGTTGAGCAAATTATGCTTGATTACAATTGGTTGATGTATTTGTTTTTACTTTCTGTATTCATAACACTTACCAACCAAGTAAATTTTTTGTTTTTTTTTTCGAATTATTTGGTATCCTTTAAAAACAACACCGGGTGTAAATCACAAAAATTAAATAAATTTTTGATTTTTTTTCGCTAACTTTATTCCTAGCGACCTAAACACCCTTTTCCGGGAAAAAAAGTCATTTAGGTATTATATTCTTGTTCCAAAAAAAATTGCCATAATACACCCAAAAAGACCCCTGTAACCTTCCGGATACACCTAAAAACTGATGTAATTTTCGGATAGAGAATGAAAAGATCTATTAGGAAATGTGGTTCATGTTTTTTTTTTATTTTGCTGGTTACGGTTCTAACTGTTTTTTTCGATTTATTAAGGGTTTAAGCACATATCCATAATAAAAGAACCACATTTCCTAATAGATCTTTTCATTCTCTATCCGAAAATGACATCAGTTTTTAGGTGTATCCGGAAGGTTAGAGGGTTTTTTTTGGAACAAAAATATAATACCAAAATGACTTTTTTTCCCGGAAAAGGGTGTATTAGAAAATTTAGGTCTCTAGGAATAAAGTTAGCGAAAAAAAAATCAAAAATTTATTTAATTTTTGTGATTTATACCAAGTGTTGTTTTTATACATTTTCGATGGATGTTGTTTTAAACGATACCAATCTTCGTCTCTCTAATTAAAAAAAAAATTCCCAAAATAGTTCGATATTGGGCCGGGACTCGATCAGTTTCGAGGCCATATTGCACTTGAAGGAAGTGTCTGTAAGTTACAAAGATGGGTTAAGTTGAAGTTACTTCTCAATTCCGATTAATGAAGTTTAATGAGAGGGTTTAAAAAAGAGTCACAGTCACCCGATATTGTCACCTTGTTTCGGGACCATGATAGGTAAGTTCAAAGAGAGACGAATATTAAAGATAAGGATACACGTGATAAAAAAAAATTTTATTGAAACTTTTATTTTTCAGTTTCATAAATGGTCCCATACATATTTTGGTTTACCGCGATACATAACAATACTTCAAGATATGCATATAATATTACCTCGTATACATCATCGTGTTCATCATGTAACACCACATGATACTTATTTTTGTATAACAACTGGTTGGCTAAATTATCCATTAGAAAAAATAAAATTTTGGACAAGCTTAGAGAACATGGTTTTTAAATTAACCGGAATAAAGCCTCGTACAGACGACATGAAATGGGCACTCAAAACTGAATAATCAAATTTTTTTTTTCAAAAAAAAAAGAAAGACATTATCGAATTTTTTTACCATATTTTTTTTATAATCTCACATAAAAAATAAATTAGGAAGAAAAAACTTTTTTATTTTGGGAACAAAAAATGTTCGTCGATTCAAATATGTTTATTTTTTTTTCCATTCCAATGGCTTTCCGGTGCACGAGAAAAACAACATATGATCGAAACGAATCAGTTACAGTAGACACAGTAGATTAGTATTCGTGGCGAGATAAAAACAAGAGATTGACATTGGAACGCGAAAAAAAAACAAAAAAAAAACTTGTTTTATTTTTTTGGTTTTGGTCTAAATAAATTGTCTCGTTTTGTTTACGAAATTTAGTCAATTTTTTTATAAAAAGCGTTTTTTTTGATTGTAACAAAAATCGGAATCGAATAAATAAAGCTCAATACTATCAATATTAGCTTTCAAGGAGTTTTTTTTTGTTCTAAAAAAAACTTAGTTATTGTTCTTGAATTTTTTAAAGTTTTTTTTTTTGAAGTTGCTTTTTAGTTTATTTAATAAAAAAATTTTCACTTAAAAATTTTCAGTGACCATTAATATTGTTTTGATATCCTACCAAAACTAAGTTGATGAAATTTCTTGAAATAATTTTTAATTTTTTTCTGAAAATGTTTAAAATTTTATTAACAAGACATAATATATGTGCTTTGTTATAAAGATCACCTTAAAGGTTAACGATGACATTTTAATTAGGCATAACTTGTATCATTATCTCTTATGAATGCCAATTTTCCGTTTTTAAATTGCATAAGTGTACTTACTTTTCGTTATTGTGAAGGTTCACGTCATGCAAAACTTCCGCGATATCTGAATTTGCAAAATCCGGCTTGATAACTTTGTTTTCCATATATGAAAACCAAGGAATGGCAAATTTTTCTATGTTTTTTCTATACGAGAATCACCATTTTGGGTCAAAAAATGCAAATTCCTTCATCCTTAAGGTTTTTGATTTTTAACACCTTTTTAGGCACATTGTTTCAATTCTACAGGTAAAAAAATCAAAGATCTAAAATCTACATTTTGTTCAGAATTTTCTTCTCTACAAACTGGTCACTAATAGATTATTTTTTTTGACGTAATCCTGTGAGGAAATGTAAAAAAACTAGAGAAATACTACTTTTTTTTGCTTCTTGACCGAGCTAAATAACAAAAAACTTTCTTTTTTTTTAAAAATGCCTTATCATGTGTAAAATTTTGTGCTCTTTCAGAATCTGTATCAAACATAATACAGTACGGCTAGTGAAAAAAGGCGTACCGTCCAGCGTACCGTACCGTACCGTACCGTTCCATTTTTGGGAAGCGTAATTAACCGTACCGTACCACCGTACCGTACCCTCCCAGGGTATATTCTGAAAATTTTGAATCATTTTTTAGATTTAAATTTTAAGAGAAAAAAGTTTTGCAACAAAAATGGTAAGGTTTGAATCCAATTTTGAAGATTGGAAAAAAACGGCCCTTACAAGAAGAAGAAAAGCTTTACAAACAATAGTAAATCTTTAAATTTCATTTAAATCAATTATTGAATTTTTTTATAATTAAGAGGGACAATTCAAAAAACGATGTATATGATGTTTTGGAATAAAACTATTGAATCTAAACTTGAATAAAAAAACTAAAAAAAAACTTTTTTTCTTTTATTATTTTTAACCATACTAAAAAATATTTAAAAATATTCTTCTTTGGATTGGAACCCTTTTATGGTACGGTACGGTACGGTGGTACGGTGCGGTACGCTGGACGGTACGCCTTTTTTTCACTAGCCGTGCTGTACATAATACGAAGTCATTTCGGATAGTAATAAGCGAAAAACCGAGACAAACTCCTTCAAAAGCAAAAAAATTGGGACCCCTCTGCTCAAAAATTTTTTTTTTTAGACTGTCTAAAAAATTGCCAGTATTTGGTTTTCATATATGGAGAACAAAGTTATCAAGTCGGATTTTGCAAATTCAGATAGCGCGGAAGTTTTGCATGACGCGAACCTTATAACTTAAACATTACAGTAATGAAAGATGAGATGATAAGAAATAAATTCTTGATACAGAGAATGCTTGTGCAATATTCTGCAATTCTTCAATCATAAGATTCAGGGGTAGCAAAACTCCCACACTGTCCGAATTTGAAAATATTGATATTACAACTGTGTTTTCTACGACCCGGAAAACTCCTAAAAAGCATTTTTACCCATACCCTATCGCTTTTTACAGCCAGATGGTGAGGTGCTCTTTTTTTTAAGTACTCATGATTGGAAAACGATATTTTTGATCTGAAGAAATGAAGACACATATCGGCAACCTAGGGAATCCGCAATACTCAATACTCATTATGCATCCAATTAAAGAAGAGACTAAGTATCTTTGGAAAATCTCAGTCCATTTTTTTTCTGTTTTTTGTCAATTAGATCAATTTCAGTGTAACGCGAGGACTGCTTACGATATTATGATCGGGCATCATCAATCTAATAATTCCCTACATTACTTGAGTGAAAAACTGATCAGAAAAGACCGCCGAAGAGGCTTTTTTTAGCATATGAAAATCAATTTCTTTAGATGCAGTTGTATAAAAGGATAAAAGCATAAAGCTGTGTTCTTAGTTAAAATCCTGAATGATTAATTTAGAGAAATAAAGAGGCCAACGTTTAATGTATTAATCAGCTATAACATCTTCATGAAAAAAAGCATTCTAAACAATAATTTTTTGCTTTGATTTTTAGAAATTCCGTGCTTTGAAAAAAATTTTAAAATTCCTTTTTCAAATTTTTTTAATTTCAAAAATTTAAGACAAGATTAAAAGCCATAACTTTCCACACTTCATTTTTCTAAAATTCTTCAATTTGCGTTATAGTATATTGTAACTTTTTTTTTGTTGTTTCTCGCGTTCTAAGATGGCAAATTAATGAATGATAAAAATGAAAAATTAAACATAAAGTTTCCCTTTTTTTTGTATCCTTAATCTATTTATTTTTTGGAAAAATAAACACAAAACAAACAAGTATGTGTTACATTTTAAATATACACCTTTAATTAAGTGATTCAAGTTTTGCTTTAAAGACAGAATTGGACAAACAACAATCAATTAAAATGGAATTTTTAAATCTTGGTTTACAAGATATTGGAAATCCTGGTTTAGAAAGAGACTTAGATTATTATGAATACAGGCGAATAACGGACGAGAGTTGTTATTTGGAAGCGCCTAAAAATGTCGATCAATACCCCAAGACTAAACTTAAAAAATCTAAGGAATACTTTGAAAAGATTGAAAATAAAATCAAATTGACGACTATGAATCTTAACTGGGTTTCTATATTGGAATGTCTCTATCGAACAGTCACATGTAAGTTTCAGACTCGAAATGGTCTTTAACAAAATTTTTTAAAAAAGAATAATTTTAGCCAAGGATAACAAGAACTTGTCTGAAATTTGGTCTGAATTAGAAAGAGTTGTTTCGGAAATTGTTTCTGGTGAAAAAGATTGTGACCAAATATCCTCGAAGTAAGACAATCTAAGAATCTCATTTGTAAATTTTTTTTTGACTGTTAAAATTTACAGATCTCAAGAATTAGAGGACGAAATAAATCAACTTAAAACACGTCTTGAGTCTTCAACAAAAGAGATAAAACAATTGAAGAAACAAAATGAAGATTTAAATCGAGAGGTATGTGAATTAAAAGAATCTCTTGCTAGAGAATTTGAGTTCAGAATTTCTCAAAAAATGGAATCGGAATTAAAAGAAAATTTGAACAAACGTGCGTTGTTATCGTCGACTCCCAAATTAAATTCGAAAAAATTATTTTTCAAATTGGACAGTTCGATCGATGACTCTGACGTGAGTCTTTTAACACCAGACTCGAATCAATCATTTTTTCCGGCCGAATCAATTGAAAGTTCTATTCCTATTCCGCCCCCACCTCCTCCTCCTCCCATGGCTCCATTAAATTTTGTACCTCCACCACCGCCTCTTTTAAACCTTGGCCCATCACCACTCACAGCTATTGTCCCACCTCCACTTGGTCAGTTATCACTTTGTCCACCATCACGTATTCCACCCCCACCACCGCCACCGTTAGCTCCTCCACCACCCCCTTTATTTGGTCTATCAGCAATGCAACAGTTTTTACCAAAAAATAAAAATTCTCAAGTTCCAAAATCAGAACAAGTTATGAAGCCTGTACATATCAATAAAATTAACAGTAACAATTCGAATCAGACAATATGGGAAAAAGTTGATGAAAGCAAATATTATTCGGTCATTGATTTCAAAAAGATCGAAAAAGCGTTTTCTGTTTCAATGGACGACTCAATGAACCTAAGTAGACATAAATCAACGAGTTCTCTATTCATTTCGGATCAACCCATGGAGTCATTGTATTCTTTACCAATGACACCTAAAACTATTTTTACTGATCCCATGAGATCGATAAGTGTAAACGTAGCTAGACGTAAATTACCATCATCAGATGAACTCGTTAAAATAATTGAGAGTATGGACCCTGAGAATCGGCTAGGAGAAACCGAAATAACAAATCTTTTACAGTTGGTTCTAACAAATGAAGAGAAAGCTAATTTGTACAGTTGTAATCTATCTCAAATGGACGAATTACACAACTGTTTGTACAAGATATCAAAAATAATGTACTATTCAGAAAAATTGGAAATAATTCGATTTAAAAATAGTCTCAAAGATCAATCGACAAGTCAATTAAATAATGTTAGAATGTGTTGTTCAATACTCAAAGAGAACAAGAACATATTGAAATTATTCGAGTTGTTGTTGTGTATTGTTAATTATGTGAATCAAAATAACCAAAACGGAAATGCGTTTGGTTTCAAGTTGAGTTTTTTGAATAAATTGTGTGAAATTAAAACAAACGAACGTGGACTTACATTGTTACACTATCTAGTCATGATGATCAAGGATTATGTAAATTTCAATTTTCTATCTTTATAAAAAGATTCAAATCTTTTTAAAGGTTCTTTTGTTTAGAATCCAGAGTTGTTGAAGTTGCCTGAAGAGTTAGAGATTGTCAAAAAAGTGGCCATTTTCAAGTGAGACATTTTATCGGTTATCCTTTTAATGCGGAAAACAGAATTTCTTTACGGAATTTCCGGAAAAGTGTCGAAAAAAAGGCTCGCAAACTTAGCTTTACACATTTAGATCCTAAAATTGAGAAAATTGAATTTAAAAATTTATTATCGGGACATTTTATCCTTAAGGCATCAATCTCCATTTTAATTCCTAACTTTCACAGATTTTTTATCAAATTCAAGTGTTTCTTCACTCATCTCGGTGTTTACGAAATTTATATGGTTTTCCGAAGAATTTCAAAAAGTTCCTAAAAACGTCTAATAATCTGAAAATTATGTTTTTCTTTTATAGACCGAATTTGAATCAACGTTCATTCAAGAAAAAAAGGCGTTCCCCGTACCATACCATCCAATCGTACCGTACTACCGCACCATACCATAAAAAGTTCAAAATTTTTAATATTCTAGAGTTGGTACACTGGAACGGTACGGTACGCCTTATAAGTATATAAGTATTATATTCTGAAACTAAAGTATTTCAAAAAAGTCATCTTTTTTCATTAATTCGCTCATTGAATATAACGTAGGTGTAGAACACAACCAAAAATTTTTGTGCGGCCAACCCCGCCCTTTTAAGATGTTATTTAGCGTAATTTTTAGAAAAAAAAGTTGCGGAAATTCCGTTTTCCGCTTTAAGGGAACTTTTTTATGTATAATCAATCTCTCTAATGTTTATTAATTTGTTTTTATTTTGAAGTATTACTGATTTAAGTAATGATATTACCAATTTGGATATCAAAATGAAAAGAATAAGTGATGTAAGTAATTTAATTTATTCAGTATCAATTTATTCAATGACAATCCAAACCCTCTAAACTTACACTCGGCATTCGAGTTGACAGTCTAAATTAGCAAGTTTTCTTTTCTTTAAACATTCGGAAATGCTTTTCTAACGATACAGAGAATTCGATCTTTGGCGAGTTTCTCGACATCAACTTTAAACAAAATACACAGATGTTGAAGGGGTCAGTGTTGAAATGTTACGTTCGTATGAAAGGACTACAACAATTATTATAAGACTAGTTCTGGTTCTTTGACTGTGAGTTGTATTAAAACAAATTTTTTTTTTTAAATTTTTTAAAGTTGATGGAAAGAATTAGAAACGATCCGTTGAACATCGACAATAATCGTAAATTTTTGGAATCAATGTCAGCATTACAAGAAGAGATAAAGAAAAAGATCGAAAATACACGCAACGATTATAATCGAGCGATAAAAAAAGTAACCCTCAACGAAATAAATAAACCCTTATTAGTCTAAACGTAATTTTTTTAGTATTCAGACATTTCAAAATATTTTGGCGAATCAGGTTTGCCAGGAAACTTTAACGATTTTTTTCTCCTATGGTCAACGTTTATCAAAACATTCTCAACAGTACGAGATGAACTAGAAAAAAAATTAGCCAAAGAATCAAGTGTCCAACCAAAAATTAAATCATCTACAATATGTAAAGAAAATCGTAAATACAGTTTTAAAAGTCGTATTAACCAACGCAATGACACTGAACTTAAAGACGTTTTGAACAATATCGGAAACGATTCAGAATTTACTCGTTTTTGTTCAGAGCTTCAAAATGGCGATTTGTTTAGCAAAAAAAATCGAGTCATTAAAAAAGATGCTAGACGAACAAGAGCTTACAATATATCCAAGAATACAACAAGTAGAAGTCGTAGTCCTTCAGTGAAATAAGACCAATTTTTTTTTTGTTACTTAATTATTCTCACGTTAAGTACCCGTGTTTATCTGATGGTTGTATTACACGTTTACAACTATTAAATGAACAAGGCTACTTTGTTATTTTTTTATTTTCAAGTTATTAAAACCAGTTTTTTTTTTGTATTTACCGTTATTTGTTTTTTCTTTTTTTGCAAGTATATCATTTAAATATGATTTCAGATGTTAGAGTAGTCGACTTTAGCAATTAAAGTAACTTTTTTGTTTGTTTTTCTAAAGAGAATAAGAAATGAAAAAAAAAACTTAGCCATAAATGAAAACATTTATTCTCAAAAATTAAACTCTAAAAAAATGTCTTAAAAAAAAAAGTTAAAAAATAAAAAAACAACAAAAAATTTTACTTTTTTTTGTTTTGTTTTTTCAAGTGAAAAAAAAGAATACTTATCTTTATTATTAAAATTCAATTAATGCTAAAACCGTTTAAAAGCATAACAAAACAAAAAACTTTCAAATTATTTTCCATAATTTTAGTAAATTACTAACATGCTAAAAATTATTACATAATATTTAGATTTAATAAAATTTAATAAAAATGAATTTTTTTCTTTTTGACAAAATTGCAACCCAGGCAATCAATTTCAAATATAAAACCGCTGAATGATCACTGAGGAAGGGGCTGTTTCATCAATTGTAGTTTTTACTTTACTCATAATTCTTAGTAAGGATCCAACATAAAATTTTTAGAGGTCATACAAGTGCCAATCGTTTGATATGCTACATGCCTTAAGTTTTAGACTTCAGAATATGTTTTCTGAAAACTAGTTCATATTTGTTTTGGTATTAGTAATAATTTGTCTGTAGATAATTAGATCAAAGACATCGACTTATAAAAAGATTAGTATTAGTATGTTCCAGGCCTGTCGGATTGGCATTAATAATGCATTAAATAATGCATTGTTTTTGAATTTTCAATAATGCTGATCAATGCATTAATTTACCCAAACAATTAAGAAACAATGCATTGTTTATTTTTAAAAGTTAATGGTAATACACAATTAGCATTGATTTTTATTAATTATTATAAGATTAGCTCATGGTCCAAAAAACAAAGCAGGTTACCATTATTTTCTCACAATTAGGAACCTTCCCCCATTAAAAGTTACCACAATTTAAATTTTTTGTTTACCGACCCTTTCGAGAAACGATTTTTAAAAAAAATCCAAATTTTTTCTTCTCAACATAGAGGCAGATTTAATGCTAAAACAATGCATTAATTTTTGGAAACAATGCTGAATAATGCATTGTTTTTAAATTACTGAATTAATGATAATGCCAATTAATGCTGAAAATCCTAATTAATGCTGAAATAATGCATTAAAATTAAGAATTGATTCAACAGGCCTGGTATGTTCTTCCGAAATCACATACTGGATCTTTGATAAGAATTATGAGTAGAGTAAAAACGACAATTGATGAAACAGCCCCTTTCTCAGTGATCATTCAGCGGTTTAAAATTTGAAATTGATTGACTGGAAAGCACAAATTTCCGTCTCCATTATTCTAAAGAACTGTCAGTCTAAGTGTCTATTAGCTAGGATCGGAAGTTCGATCAGTCAAGGAGAATAGACAGTTAAAACCCAACCACGTCGGTAGAAAAGGCTATAGAGACAGTCAGACTTTAGTTATTTTTCTTACTAGAAACTCATAAACAACAAATTTTGTTTTTGGATTTAGTTTTAAGTGTGCCCAAGTCATAATTTGTAGTCGGAAAAAAAGTTAATAAAATTTCAAAAACATGATTTCTATATTTTTGAAGATGAAAATGTGAAAAAAAATTTCGCTGTCTAATCATGAGTCCCAGACCATTTTATTTCGATGTAATTTACACGATCTGATAATTTTTTTTGATATTTTTGGAAATATGAAAAAAAAATGGGTCTACCTAATACCCACAATAAAATAACTGTTACCCACAACCGAAAAACTGTTACACACATCGAAAAAATTTTGAACACAAAAATTAAATATTGTATTCAATATCTTTTCAACACAACTTACCGAACTTCTGGACACATATTTATCTGAATCTTTCCATGAAGCTTCTAATTTTTAACCATTGGACGTGAATCCATCCAATCAGGGCAACAGTGAGCCAAAACTGACTTAAATTAATCACTCAGAAATCATAGCGAGTAAAAATTTCGTTAATGAAAGATCAATTTCCAAATCGTACTCAAGTGATCCCTGTTACAGTTTGTGCTGAAAAGTTTTATTGCTGTGGGTAACCATTTAACCCTTAAAAATTTGACTCAGTTTTTTGGCAAAAATCAATTTTATCATTTTTTCTCCTAAAATGAAACAGACTGGTTTCGAATATTAACCCAGATGTGCAAAATTTTTATAATCTAAATGCTTCAGTCCCGGTAACTTGATACTAACCGATATCAGTTGGAATCACAATTTATGAGCATTATGATATCATCTACTATCAGCTCCAATCAGTTGAAATCATATGACACCAGATGATATCATGTTAATTTCAGGTACTGTAAAACTTGAAAAAGTTTTGCTACACCTTCAATACTCGTCTGCTAAAATACGAGTACAGTCCCGGAAATTAACTTATCACATTAAGTCATATGATTTAACCTGATTTCAGTCGGTATCAGAATCTATGACTATTATGATATCATTAAAGGAATTAATAACATTATGAATTGCCAACGAATAATGATGTGAACTGATATAAGGTGATCCAAAATTAAATCAGATGAGCTCAGATGATATCATTTGATATCATTGAAGTACGAGTATTTATTCTGCAAACTAATTGTGCATTTGAACACCAAAAAAATTCAAAGTTTTTTGCAGACCAAGTGCTGATGCAGAAGACTTTCCACAAGTTGTAGCATTTTGCATAATGAATTTATCTCATGTATAGTAAACTGGTATAAACGATTGGATAATGACGAAACAGTCAATCGGATATACGATACAAGAGGTAATCGATATAAACTAAGACGAGAACTTGTGAAAAACTGTGCACCAAGATTCAATTTTTTTACAAACCGTATCGTGAATGACTGGAACGGGCTAACGAATGAATCAAAATATTAACATCAATTAACATTTTTAAGACTAATTTAGACAAACTTTTGAAAGACTAAAACATTGCTTATGGTCTGGATAGAACCAGACTTAACGCGAGAGCGTATCAATTATTTTTACTACTACTAGTACTACAATTGTAGGAAAAATTAATTTAAATTAATTTGAATTAAAATGAGTGAGTTAATACAAACCTCACAGTCACGTTAGATAGAATCTGCTTGTATTTTAGATGACGGGAATCCATATTCTTCAAGTAACAAGAAGGACTAGCGTAAACTCTTCAGAATAATTTGTATGGTCTTTTTTACAAAATTAGTCTAAATTTTGCTGAATAAAATTAGCGAAAAGACCTAGAAGCACAATTTTTTTAAAAAATCAACTTTAATAATTGATTTGAAATATTTTTTCTTCTAATTATTAATCTCAAATAACAGCTTTTGGCTTCTTACGAAACTAACAAGTCGACTCCTTTAACAAAATAAAAAAACTCATTTGTTTATTTTTTAATTCAATTCAGGTAAATCAATTGTTTTCGAAAGAATTTCAACAAACAACAAAAAAAACTTGAGTGTACATTTTATTTTCTTCTAAAAATCTTTGTATAAATTTTCCAGACTCCTAATGATGATTTATGTTTTATTTTGTAAACTTAAAATTAACATTTTCGAGGAGTCCTTACTGGGATTACACTCTAAAAGGTCAAATAAACAAGCCTTAAATCACATACTTTGAAAAAAAAAGTGATCGACAAAAACAATAAAAAACGAACTTTCAGTTTTCAAGGATTAGATCAGTTATGTAAAAATATTTAATTTTAAACAAAAAGAAAAAATTTTTTTTTTTTAAAATATAAACTTCTCCATTAGAGATTATTCTAAAAATAAATTTCAAAATTTTCTCCTTCTCCTTGGTTTTAATCTCTCTTGTTTCAATAATATTTGTAATTTTGTTTATCGTTTATGCTCATATTCTCATAGAAACTCAAGGCTTAACGAATAATGTACACGGTTTAACGCATTTAGACACGCAACTACAAAAAAATGGACGAAGTTACGATTAACGAGATAAGTTTGAATGAATCAAATTACGACAATATAAAAAAAATAAATTTAAAAAAGAAAGCTAATTTATGGAAGTTGTTTAGGGATAAGCTCAAACAACGTGATAAAAGTCAAGATCCAGTCGATGTGAGTGATCAATCAGAAATGAATAATGAATCGAACTTAAAATTACATGAAATTTTATCCCATTTGATCAAAGAAAAAACTGTAATCGAAGAAATAATAGAAAAAACGTCACGTGAGACAAAAATTCGATTGGCTAAATCAAATTTTAATCTTAATGAAACAGATGAGAATAATATTTACATCGAACGGTTCATTGATTCAGTTCGTTTTTTAAAAGGATATTTGAAAGAAAATGAAAGTGATTTGATCAAGTATATTGAGCCTTTAAAATTGGTCAAAAATGAGCCAAAGACAAAAAATTTGTTTCGTAAAAAAAGTCAAGTCAATTTAACAAATGATTTAAATTTTATAATACAAGATCATTTAAAGGTTATTGATGAGTTTAAACTTTTGATAACAACTAGATCATCAAAGTACTTTTTTGTTTTGTTTTTAACTTTTGACCAGAATTAACATTTTCGCTTCAAATTGGCAAGTTAACATTCTTCACACAAAATGTTTCCAACAAAAAAAAAATAGAAAGTTTAATGACAAAAAATGTACATACCTTGTTGTCATTAAGATTAATACTTTGGGTGTGGTGTTTAAGGGTTTTGTATATTTAATGTAAAGTTTTGTTAAATTTATAAACACTTTGGTAAAAACTTTTCATAAGTGTTCATGTGGGATTGAACATAAAAAGAATGCAGTAAATATTTTATTTATTTTTCGATGTACGGTTCTAAAGAAATCCTCGAGGGGTCAAGTGTTAAGAAAATCCTGCTTATATTTAATTTAATTTTTCCTTTTGTACTTTACTCGCTTACACTTTGAAAACGTTTTTCGGTTAACTGAAAAGAATTCGCTGAAAACTTTCAGGGAATTTCGATTTGAGAATTAGAAGTCAAAAACGAGACTTGTATTGTTAAAATATGTTGACAGATGAATTTGGGGTGGAGAGTTCAGAAGTGATCATTTTGAAAGACCGGAGTTCTGATTCTTAGGAAAAATTTTAAAATTTGATTTATAAGAACTAAAATCACAAATTCGTAATTCCAATTTTTGCATTTAGTTTAGTATAGGTCGTTAAGTCAAAAATTTACTCTAAAAATTTTGTTCAGAATTTTCTTCTCTATAAGTTGATGAGAAAAAAAAAAAATTTTTTTAACACTAGAAGCACCGTTTTTTTTGTATATCGAGAAGCATCGAATGCGTCAAAATGATGAGATATAGGCACCCTAAGTTAGATTCAGGGTGCTACAATTTCCTGAAAAGGTAAAGCTAATTTTGAAAAGCAAACTACATAAGGGTCTTTCACACTTAAATTAGTCAAGTATGACATTTTCTAATGCCAAAAATAAATTGTATGGGTTCGTTACACTGTGAAAACAAAATAAAAAAGAAATGGTGGTCAATATAGCTTGTTCTTATAAGTTTTTTATCATGCGTCGAAATGACGAAGCCGATGCTTCTAGGTATACTCTCATGTTTTCCCGGAAAAACCTCCAAGTCAGAGCGATTTGAAATACGATTTTGATAGATCTAATGCAATGAAAAATTTCTACAAAGTTACAGTCCCAAAGGTTTATTTAGTGATTTTTTTCAATACGATTTTCCTTAATTTGCGTCAAATTGACCTCACCGCTGCTTCTAGTGTTAAGGCTAACTCGATCAATTATTTATTGGTACATTCTAAGCCAGAAGGATCCTGACTGAATATTGATCAAAATAGAGTTTTCTCAAGTTCGTATTTTAGACGCACGCTAAAGGGAAAGTAATCTTGTACAATCGAAATTTTTATACCGATAGAACTGTGTATTCTTTAAATTTCTAAGAGAAACTGATAATCAATAGTTTAATTATCTTACCGTATTTCCTTGCGAATAAGTGCCCCCCTAAACCCCCCTTTTTTTGAACGAAAGGGCATCATGTTAGTTTTAGTTTCCCTATCCTTTGATAGGCCTGACTTAACTCTACTCAAAGCAACATAAGAGAACTTAATATTTAATCGCCTTTAGCATGATTTTTGGTCTCAAAGTGACGATTTTTAGTCGCTTCTAAGCAAGGAAATACGGTACGGATTTTCTAAGAATTTAATTTAAATAATTAAAATTCCGCTAATTCAAAAACTTTGAAGTTTATATAGTGTAAGTCATTATGTAAAAAATCTAGTCTCAAAATTTTTTCAGAATTTTCGACTCTACCCGCTGATGGGCCAAAAAATAAATAAGTTTTGAGACCTTTACGGCTCAAGACTTGAAAGACAAAAGAAATATGCAATTTTTTCAATTTTTGAGCTTAAAAATGGCCATTTCAATATTTTTTAGTCAAATAATAAAATTGACTTGTGTAAAATTTCAGATTTTTTCAGAATCGTTATCATAAGTATCATATTAATTATTATTTATCATATTTATCAACGGCCTACTTAAAACAACTCTTGCTTGGTCATTAATAACTCAAAGTTGGGACCTCTCTAGAAAAAAATTGAATATTTTTTCCACCCCTTAAAAACTATGAAATTATAGCTTTTCAGCTATGGTGAACATGTTTATCGAGTCGGTTTTTGAAAATACAGATAGATTGGAAGTTTTTGAATTAGTGGAATCTTAGATTTTAAAATTTTATCATTATTTGTCCTAGCTAAGAATCGATGCCTAAGTTTTACTGTAAGTGTGATCGAAAGTGTTGTATTTTATCACCCAAATTGATTAGTTAATAATTCAAGGATTTTCAAGAGAATATTTAGAGTTTATCATCTTATAAAATTTTCCGTACTTAACACTTTGCTATTATTAAATTAAAAGGATAGAAGAGACACAAAATTTCTAAATTTAATTTAAATTAATTTTTTTTTTAATTCAAGTTTTGTTGATACATTTTTACATAAAAATGGTCTTGAAGGAATCATTGATTTATTATCATCATTAAAATATGAATGGCGATACCATCCAGTACATTTTAATCTCATTCATTGTATTAGAGGAATTCTAAACAGTAATGTAATCTTTTTTTTTCATATTTTATTAAAACTTAAAATTTTAAGGAGTTTCTTTAAAACTTGTTTTTTTTTTTTTGCTTGTTAACTTTTAAAGAGTGGTTTTAAAGCAATTCTAAATCACGAACGAGCATTAAATGTACTTGTTCAAAGTGTTTATGTATCGGATGTTAAACTTAAAATAAAAGTAATTGAAATAATATCGCCATTGTGTTTGTGGAAAATTGGACGTGATAAAGTTTTAGGTGCGTTTACACAATTTAAAGAGTATGCTAGAGAGAGTTTTCGTTTTCAAGTAAGTACTCTTTTATTTTAGTTTGTATGCTTCTCATTTAACCAATAGATGAGTTTTTAAAGAGTAGAGACTCACACTTTTTTGTGTGTAGGTGTCATTAAAAAATTACGTTTTAACAAATTTCATTTCTTTAAAATCAAATAGAAATAAAATTTTTTTAAGACAAGATTAAAATACTAAATAAAGTACTAAAATTGACTTATTGTTATGAGATCTAATGTAAGCAAACTAAACATTTAAAATCGTTGGTTTTTTTTATTCATATTCAATTTTTTTTAATTCTCTTTTTTTTTTTAAAAAAAAGTATATTGTAAATTTACTTGCGTTTCAAGATGGCTGTGACGAAAGCCTAAACGAAAAATTAAAAACTTCAATTTTATCACTAATTAATCTAGTTGTAGGAGAAAAGCCAACAGATAAAGAAGTATGTCTTTACAATACTTATTTAACATGATACTAATCTTATTTTGTGAATAGAATTTATTAGAAGACTTGGACGAACGACTTTCACTTAGAATGGAATTTATAAAACTCGGTCTACAAGATATTGTACACGATTTGGTTAAATCAAAACCTGGTCTTGCTTTGGAAAGACACTTGGATTTTTATGAATACAGTCGTATAACAGATGAGAGCTGTTATTTAGAAATTGAAAAAGATGTTGACGAGTATTCCAAATCCAATAACTCTAAAGTTAAATATAACAATTCAAAATATTATTTTGATAAAATTGAGAGTAAAATTAAACTAACTACAATGAATTTGAATTGGGTCTCCATTTTGGAAAATTTAGTTTTAATGATTACAAGTAAGCCAATAAAATTAATTAGAGACACTAAATTTTTTAATTGTTCAAAAAAGCTAAAGATAGCAAAAAATTGCCTCAACTATGGTACACAATTGATAGAGTTGTTTCACAAGTTGTTTTTGGTGAAAAAAGAATTGAGGATTTTGACCAAATAATGGCTAAGTAAGTCTTAATATTTTTGACATTTTAATTTTATAAGGTTACAATAAGGATTAAAATGTGTCCATTTTTTTTCTAAAGGGCTACGGAAAACATTGAATTAACAGACGAAATAAGAGAGCTTAATATACGTCTCGAACGATCTAGTGATGAAATAAAACAATTGACGATACAAAACGAGTCTTTTAATCGAGAAATAATTGAATTAAAAGAATCTTTATCAAAAGAAATTGAATTGCGAAATAATTTAAAAATGGATTCAGAGCTAAAAGAAAATATGAACAAACGTATTTTGTCATCATCGACACCCAAACAAAGTTCTAAAAAATTGAATGTTTTTAAACAAAATGATAATTCATTGAATGATTCTGACATGAGTTTGTTAACACCTAACATGAGTCAATCATTTTTTCAAACTGACTCTTTGCAAAATTCGATTCCAATACCACCACCTTTACCGCTTACAACATCACTTTCGGTACCACTAGCACCACCAGCACCCCCTCTACCAAGTCTTTCAATTACACCAAAACTAAAAAAAAAAGTTCCAAAATCCGAGTTAATTATGAAGCCTGTACATATTAATAAATTTAATAACAATTCAAGTAATACAATTTGGGATGGTGTTGATGAGGGTAAATATTATTCAAAGATTGATTTGAAAAAAATTGAAGAAGCGTTTTCTGTTTCAATGGATGATTCGGTAAATTTAAGCGCTAATAAATCAACAAGTCTTCTTTACGTTTCGGATCAACCCATGGAGTCATTGTATTCTTTACCAATGACACCTAAAACTATTTTTACTGATCCCATGAGATCGATAAGTGTAAACGTAGCTAGACGTAAATTACCATCATCAGATGAACTCGTTAAAATAATTGAGAGTATGGACCCTGAGAATCGGCTAGGAGAAACCGAAATAACAAATCTTTTACAATTGGTTCTAACAAATGAAGAGAAAGCTAATTTGTACAGTTGTAATCTATCTCAAATGGACGAATTACACAACTGTCTGTACAAGATATCAAAAATAATGTACTATTCAGAAAAATTGGAAATAATTCGATTTAAAAATAGTCTCAAAGATCAATCGACAAGTCAATTAAATAATGTTAGAATGTGTTGTTCAATACTCAAAGAGAACAAGAACATATTGAAATTATTCGAGTTGTTGTTGTGTATTGTTAATTATGTGAATCAAAATAACCAAAACGGAAATGCGTTTGGTTTCAAGTTGAGTTTTTTGAATAAATTGTGTGAAATTAAAACAAATGAACGTGGACTTACATTGTTACACTATCTAGTCATGATGATCAAGGATTATGTAAGTTTTAATTTTAATCTTTATAGAAAAATTCAAATCTTTTTAAAGATTACTTTGTTTAGAATCCAGAGTTGTTGAAGTTGCCCGAAGAGTTAGAGATTGTCAAAAAAGTGGCCATCTTCAAGTGAGACATCTTTTAATCTTTCAATTTTTCTTTAAATTTTTTTAATTTTGTTATTATTTTTTAAGTATTACTGATTTAAGTAATGATATTACCAATTTGGATATCAAAATGAAAAGAATAAGTGATGTAAGATTTTTTTGATTCCAATAGGCTGAATCTTCAAGTCCTTCCTTTTACAACTAAGGTTCAACTAATTCAAAACTTCAGCATTTTCAATACCATACCTTTAAACCTATAATTTTCATAGTGTTTATTGATTAAGATTATTTATTCTCGTCTAAGTCAAAAACCAGAAGCTATCCTTTACAAAAAATGTTAAGAGATGATTGAATTTTCTCCTATGTAGCTTCAGACGGGATCAAACCTTTGACGTTTTTAATAAGACACTCTATCAACTACAGCACATCACGCTATCGACAACACCATTTAGGTTGTCGAAAGAAATTTTAAGTATTGTCTAGAGGGGTACCAACTTTAATGCTCATGCAAGAGTTGGTCTTAACACGTTTTATAAATTTGTCAAATAACAATAGATAGGATACTTATGATAGCGATTCTGAAAGAGCGGAAAATTTTACATACAAAAAAATATTCAGAGGGTCAATTTTTAGGGTCAAAAACTGAAAAAATTGCCTATTTCTTTTTTTTCAAGTCTTGTCCCATAAATGACTCAAAACTTATTTATTTTTTGGCCCATCAGCGAGTAGAGCAGAAAATTCTGAAAAATTTTTTGGACTAGATTTTTGACTTAATGACCTACACTATAAACTAGTGGTTCTCAGTTTCTCTTAGAAAGGTAAAGATCGAGTACCAGTCTTTTCTCTTTTATCCGGAATTTTTATCCTCATCTAATAATCTCACTGTGTATTAGACGAACACTGTGAAAGACCGTAAATGTTAAAAATGTTGAATAAATCTTGTTTAATTTTTTTCAGTTGATGGAAAGAATCAAAAACGATCCTTTAAACATAGACAAAAACCGTAAATTTTTAGAGTCAATGTCAATTTTGTATGAAGACAACAAGAAAAAGATAGAAACAACTCGAAATGATTATAACGACGCCATCAAAAAAGTAATCCTAATTTTCTAAAATCAATTTATTTTATTCACGATCTATTTGAACTACTTTAAAAGTATGCTGAAGTGTCTAAATACTTTGGAGAGACTGGTTCACCAACAAGTTTTAATGATTTTTTTCTACTATGGTCGACATTTATAAAATCATTCTCAAGTGCACGTGATGAATTAGAAAAAAAAACAGCCAAAGAAACAAAATTAAAATTTTCAACGACCACATCGAACAAAGAAAATCGTAAATACAATTTAACAAGACGTTTTAATCATCACCAACGAAATGATATTGAATTAAATAATGTTTTAAATAATATTGGAAATGATTCAGAGTTTACACGTTTTTGCTCTGAAATACAGAGCGGTGAAATATTTAGTAATAAAAATAGACTTTTAAGAAAAGACGTTAGAAATAGAACTAAATCTTATAATTTATCTAAAGGTACAACAAGTAGGAGTCGTAGTCCTTCTGTTGTTTCTTAGAAAATGTTTAACTTCTTTTTTTTTTTTCTTTATGAAAATCTTTCTTTCTTTTTAAGTTAATTCTATTTTTTTTTCAAGTTTGATGATTTTTTTTTTTGATAAAATTAATTTGTAAAAAAGCAAAAAAACAAAACCCCAAGCCAAGTTTCCAAATGATAAATTATTTTAAAAAAAAAAAACAAAAATAAATTTTTTACAAATTAATTTATTGAAACCATTTTTTGTAAATACCGGATTTAAATCGTACAGTTTCGACAAGTCAAAACAAAACAAATGTAAATGATGATCACTTTTTTCTCTTCTTAAAAAGATTTTTTTACTTTATTTTTTTTTTTGATATTGTTAGTATTTTGTCCGTTTAAGTTTTTCTTTTTCCGATTATTTTTTCCTTTTTTTTTTTTGTATTTAAACCGTTTTGTTTAGAATCACACTTTTTATGTGATTTTTTGTTTCATTTTTTTTTTTGAATTTTTTTCTTTACCCATTTACCATTTTCAAATCGAATCCATTTTCATGTTCTTTATTTTTTTCTAAATTTTTTTCCATTAATAAAAAAAATTTTAAAAATAAAAAAAATTATTTTTTTCTATTTTATTTAAAAAAATTAAAATAAAACAATTATACAATGTTTACAATTAGAAAAAAATTATTTGACTGTTTTCTTTAACATCAAGACGTCGTTAACACGCTCTAATAAAATTAGTCGAAAAATTATTTCTTCTTAGAAGTCTAGCTTTGGAAAGAAAATACCTTTTCAATATAGCCAGCTCGCACAAAAGTCACACCAAAACTGAGTCAAATTATTGCTAAACCCTGTTTGATGAAATACAATTATGGCCATTCGCGTGTTTCTCTTGTGAACTTTAATGAACCAATTATCTCTAAAAGCTACCATTTATTTATGGGTATCAAATGAAAGTTTGTTTTACAAGCTTTAACTAGAGCTTTTAAGCTGTCATTTGATACCCATAGATCAATAGTAGCTCTTTCAAATCATTAGCTCATGAATGACCACAACAGTAGTTACATGGAGAACTTAAAAATAATGATAAGAAAAATAAGCATCACACAAATTTTTTAATTTTTTAAAAGAGTACAGTGAAATAAAAATTTAGAATTTATATTCAATTTTTTTTTATTTTGACACACATTTTTCAAAAAAATTAATGAAGAGAAGAATGATGATGAATTTCGAATTTTTTTTCGAAATCTCAAAAAATTTTCCATTTAAACTTCAATTTTCCGTTTTCTTGAGAAGCTAAACCCTGTTTTTTGATAGAAGAGACCTTAAGTTTTTCCAAAATATGGTTCTAAGTTTATCAGCTTGTTTGTGAGATAATTTAGAGTGGAAAAAAAATTGCTGAAAATGTAAAATCTGGCTTTAAAAGCGTGTTATGCAAAAACATAAATACCTATTAATTTTAAGGTAATGGGTAGATAGGTGTTAGTCATAAATTTTGGACATTTCCAAAACCTAATTTTTGTCGAAAAAACTAAAAAACCTATAAAATACCCAAATTTTATGGATTACCAATCCCAGACCAATACCTTAAAATTAATGGGTATATATACCTGGTTATGCTTGCTTAAAAACCTGAAATTCATTGAAATTCAATTCGGTCAAAAAAAATTAAATATTTGCTTTACTCGTTTTGTCGGGGGGTCTGGAATTTTATGAAATGAAAAGCATTCTATTAAGACCTGATTAATTAATAAAACAAAAATCGCCATTTTCACAGGTAAAATTTTTTTTTCTCAACAATAATTTATGTAAAAGAGTTTTTAACGAATTCATCGAAAAGACTCTGGTATTTCTTGAAACAACAGAAAGGAAGTTAAACATTCAAGAAGGAAGTTGATTTTGTTTTTTACCAAAGAGATAAAAGAGAGAATCAGATGGTGTGTTTATAGTGCGGGATGACTGTAATATTAGTAGCATGTAGGCTTCTATCGAAATAAAGTCAAATAATTTTATCTATTTAAATCTTCTAAATTAAAGTTCCAGGACAAGAAATAATAACAAAACGTATTAAACCATGAACAGATTTTAAATATTGAACGGCATCTGAATGAGATGAATTTTGTAGACTAACACCATCAACTGACAAGATCATATCACCAGATCTAAAAATTAAACATTAGGCTTTTAAATACAAGATATTTAATCCCAAAAAAATTACCTTAATTTTTTGGACTTGGCCGCACTCGAATTCGGAATAACTGATTTTATAAATATTTTATCAAAATTAGTGTCTTTACCACCTGCTATTGTAAGACCTAAATACTCATTTGAATCTTTAAAAACTTGGACACTTTTGGCTATTTGATACGTTCTTAAAAATTTCAAAATTATTAACTTGGACTTAGAAACAATGGGTGTACAAATTACATTGGAATTGATATAAAGTAACGCCAGCTTGGTTTAAATATTGGACTGTCATCATAATTGTCCGGACAGCGAACATAAGTGATCGTTACCATGTCGTTTTCTCTAGTGTTATTGATCATTTCTAAAGAATTTTTTTTCGTTTCGCCAATTAATGATTCGTCATTTAAATTTATAATTAGGTCCGCTTTCTGATTGATACTTTTAGTCTAGTTAAAAGGGATCAAATGATAAAAATAAAATTACTCGAATGTATTTGCTTTTTTCAATGCAACTCTTGTGTTCGATAGATGACACAAATATTGGTGTACTTTCATTATCAAATGAATTTAGACCACCATCAATTACTAAACCTAATGGTTCATCTCTTTCCTTTAAATTTTTTAAAAAAATAGAGAACAAAAATTTTTTGATTTTATTTTTTTGTACCTTTGCTAAATTTAAATTGAATTCTTGCCAAATAGCCGGTGTACCTTGGTTTGATTTTTTGTGTTTTGAATCGACATGACAGTTAGGTACAGATAAATTGGGTGCTATTTCTCTTGATATTAAAAATGTTACTGTATTTTGACTTTCCTAAAAAATATAAATGTTTTTAGTGTTTTTTTATCAATATTTTAGAATTTTCAGAAATGTGGACCCATTAATTTTCGTGTATTGGGCCGGTTTGAGTAACCCAAAAAAATTGAGTTCGGGTAGGGTAAAGGTTACCCATAAATTTTAGATTTTCGGGTATAAGTTGGGTTGGGTACCTAAAATAAGGTATAACCTATTTTTGGTACCCAACCAATAATTTATTAAAACCCCAGTTTTTAACCCAAATAACCTATTTTTATACCTCTTGAACCCGAAACCGATTTTTCGGGTTACTCAAACCGACCCAATATCCGAAAATAAATGGGTACACATGTTTGAGAATATTTTTTAAAGCATATCCGCCCGCAAAGCTTCTCTCAGAGATCGGTTCTTTGAAAAAGTTAGCAATTGACAACTCGTTTTAATTTGACCTAAGTATACACTAAAACACTAAAACAAACGCAAGCTCGATTTTTATGACATGTCAAAAATATGGAAATTAGCATCCATTTAACATGGTTATTTCGGTATTTGTGACATGTTAAAAAAATCGAACTTTTACGTTATTTTCTAATGTTCATTGAATGAGGATGGGGATTGAGCGGTGAGTTACGGTATTTTAAAATTCTAGTGGAAATCTCTTCGACTCACAATTGACATCGACTACATGTTTCTATCAACAAACAACTAATTATGCCAGACATATAACAATTCTAATTAGCAAAAACATCAAGATGACAGCACAGCAAATTGTGTGAAAAAATTTAAAAAAAAAAGGCATCCTTTAGTTAAGCCTTGTGGAATAACACATAAGCTCTAGAACATTCTATATAATTCTTTATGTTTTTAATTATGATTTTATATAATATTTTAAATGTTTCTAATTAATGAAAGAGCTGAGTTAGTATTTTAAATACTTTAAGTTAATGCATCATTTGGAATTTTTAATGAGAATTCGTTTCATTATAAATAAGACTTTATTTTATATTATTATGTTTTTAAAAAAAGCTTTAAGTAAAAGTATCAACACAAATTCCTACATCTCTTCCATAGCCATCCAGCCGTCTCACATTTGGTAGCAGCTCATACGATCCACCACACAACTACAACTCAACAGTTTATGTCAAAGCAAGAGAAAGAAGATTTTGATTTAGCATTTATATCACTTTCAAGCGAATTTGAACATTCCGTAAGATTAGAAGACATGATGGATGAAAGAACCGTAAATCAAAAAATTGCCGAACACGCAACAATCCAGAAGAAATTCCTAGAAGATAAGATGAGTCAAATATTGGTAGAGATGTGTAGTGCAGAGAAGCACTTAATAAAAAGCTGTCTAGATTAATGTAAAGCCGTGGCTGAGTGGATCGCGTATTCGCCTGAAGAGAGCAAGGAAGCTCGAAACGTGTCGCAGCCCAACAACAGCAAATGGATTACCAGCAACAAGTTGTCCAAGAGCAACAAATCCAACAACAAGTTCAGCAACCTCAGCAGCCACAGGCTACAAGTTGGTAATGGCCAAAACGACTACCTTCATGCTGTTGCAGCTCTAATACATGAATTTAGAACTAGCAGAATAGCGAACCAGGTACCCGCAAGGATCTTTAGTGGTAAAGATTCTGAGTCGATTGAAAAATGGCTCATATTAACAAGTATAAACTTTCGACTCAATAGGATTGACGAAAATCTATACGTCGATTTAGCAAGTTCATACTTAAGAGTTGTAGGAATTTGTGTTGATACTTTTATTTAAATTATTTGGATTGTTTCGTGTTCGGCAATTTTTTTATTTACGGTTCTTTCATCCATCGTGTCTTCTAATCTTACGGAATGTTCAAATTCGCTTGAAAGTGATATAAATGCTAAATCAAAATCTTCTTTCTCTTGCTTTGACATAATCTGTTGAGTTGTAGTTGTGTGGTGGATCGTATGAGCTGCTACCAAATGTGAGTCGGCTGGATGGCTATGGAAGAGATGTAGGAATTTGTGTTGATACTTTTACTTTTTTTAAAAACATAATAATATAAAATAAAGTCTTATTTATAATGAAACGAATTCTCATTAAAAATTCCAAATGATGCATTAACTTAAAGTATTTAAAATACTAACTCAGCTCTTTCATTAATTAAAAACATTTAAAATATTATATAAAATCATACCGTAAACTCTTGTCTACAACTCAAAAATTAAAAATTAAAAACATAAAGTATTTTATAGAATGTTCTAGAGCTTATGTGTTATTCCACAGCCTTAACTTGTGATTAAACGTCCTCCCAAAATTTATAAACCGAATTTCATGCATAATTTTGATCAAGTAATTCGATTTCTTTATCATGACTTCCCGTTGCATATCCATTCCTCATGTATTGGCTCTCAAACAAGTAAGGACCATTATTTTTGGACAAAAGCATGAAGTTGCCAAAAATTTGGATCTACAGGTAAAATTATTTACCGTAAAACTCTGCGAGTCAACCTATGGGATAAAAGAACTTTGCCCGTTCACTAACAGCTCTTAAAAAAATTTCAATTTTGGTAAATAGTTTGCCATATAAAAAACTTTGCTGAAAATCCATAATATTGCTGTAATAGTATTTTTTACCTTTTCAAATTATCTTATCCCCACGATTCTGACATTCCTTAAGTATATGGCAAATCACGGTATTTTACGGTACATTTTGTTGATAATAGCATATATTTATTACTTAGTTTAAATATGAAATTAGAAAATAGATCATTTTTGGTCAAATTACGACATCCATAATAATTTAAAAAAATTTAGTCATTCATTTAAGTAAACATCTCTTGTTCTCGTATCTTGTTCGGTAATGAAATATTCCAACCTTTAAATTTTTGACCTTAAGCTTTGTGGAAATGAGAAATCTGACGATTTTAGTTTTTGCTTTTCACCAAACTGACTAACTGACTTTTTACTCTAATTTTTTTTCATTGACCTGGAATTTTTGCTAAACCGACATTCTCGGCCATAATTGGCCGGATTAACGAGAGTAGACTCTATTTGTTTCGTACCTCACTTGACAAAAATTTACTGTATTTGAATCATCATCAGTTCAAGACCTCATCCTTTTATCTTTTCTTGTTTTTGTAGATGACAAGTTTCTATTCATAAACAGTAACAAAATTAAAATTACCGAAATTAATTTATGAGCTTCTTCTTTTGAACCATACTTCAAATTATGACCATTAATATGCAAAATTCTATCGTTAACACGTATTCGTCCATCATGATCAGCCATACTATTTTTAAGCTTAATTAATTTTAATTTTGGTTAACGAAACAATTACATTTTTGTTTTGTGAAAATTACCACATGCAAAATGTATATCCCTTTTTCTTTCCTATTCCCAAAAGTAATCAATTAGCAAATTTTTCAAATACACACAAATAAAATTTACTTTCGACTACCAATTTTTATTCCTAAATTTTGACCAGGTTTTTTCAATATTTCTATTTTAATAATTTCTTAAAAAAAATAATAAAATATTTTATCCATTTTTTTAATTTAATTTAATTTATTTTACATACCTTCCCGATATTCGTAATTATCTACATCTTCATTTTCTTCTAATGATTCACGATAAACTGTCATTTTACATAATGGAATAGCTTGTGAGAACAAGTCTAAAACTTCTTTGTGAGTGTAACTAGTCAGATCAGCTCCATTTAACTTACACAACAAAATTAAAGTTTACTTTTTTTTTTTAAATTTCATGTAAATTTACTTTTAAAATATGATCGCCAGGCTGAAGACGACCATCTTTATCAGCAAAACTATCTGATTTTATTTGTTGAATAACAGTTGTAACCTTAAGTCATAAATCATAGTCTCCAATCATAAAAATAATATCAGAGTCTTTACTTACAAGAGGGGTATCACAGCCTCCGACTACGTATAGACCTATATCAAGGTACCCTCGATGAATTTCGATTTCACATAATTTTCCCGGTATGATAGGCTCTTTCACTATTTCTAATAATGAAAATTTTTAGAGTGGAATTTTACGGAATTATTAATGAAAATAACAAAATACCGGTTTTACAATCTTTATAAGGACAGTCTAATAAATGACTTGATAAAGCACTTCTAGGTCCTTGAAATTCGCACCCTATACTAGCATTTGAGCAATATGTCACTGACCCTTTACATCTATAAAAAAAATTTTAAGAAAATATAATAAAAGGTTTCGGGTTAGTTGGGAATACTTTGTTAAAAGATGATGTTCTAGTTGATGTCTTGCAAGAACTTCTTCGCAATAATCGACGTTAGGACAAACTACTGGAAGTTTGTCCAATATTCGTCTTAACGCTTGACTTGCTCTATGACAATATTTTAAATCTATTTTTTGATTATCAATCGGACAGTATTTGAATCGTTTCAAATAATTTTGAAGACAAATAGAACAGTAGGTACAACCGCATTTGGCATCGATTGGCTCAACAAACGGTTGAAAGCATAAATGACAAATAAGATCGTCATCTACAGTTCCTTCATAATCGTACAAATGAGCACTTTCTTTAGGATGACACTAAAATAAAAAGAACAAATTAACCTAAGAATTTAAGATAAAGTTTAAACATTTGTGGGCTAACTTGACCGCAAACACGACACGCGACTAATAAAACACCTTTTCTCAAAGCTTTTATAAAACTATTGTCGTTGTCGTAAATGTTCTGTTTTTCGTGAATTTCTTTATTCATTTTTTTTTATATTTTTTAGATCAGTTTGTTTTTCATCAAGAGGTTTATCGAAATTCTGGGCTCTTAAAAGTCAAGACTAATAAAAACAAAAAGGGGTCTCTTGATATTTAAATAAACTTTTTTTTATGTGATCTATTAAAAGCTTAGACAAGACTAAGCAAAAAATCACAAGTTTGTATTTAATCTACTTTCATAAATAATTAATTAATTGACCAATGATCGACTTATTGTAACAAAAAAAAAATAACGACTAAAAAAGGAAGTTTATGATTTTGTTTGGTTTGAAAATATTTGCTCATTAATCCTACGCTTTTTAAGTCATTCTTAATTAAGACTTTAGAGAACGACGAGATTTTTTTTGTTGAATATTATGAGTCTAAAAGGGGATTTTATTTAAAAAAAAAATATTGAGTAACTTTTAAAGTAGATCTTTATCAAGGCTTTCGTCTGTTCATCTCAATTTATCATATCATTGGATTTTTTTTGTTGATCTAAGTTTAATGAGTTCTTAAATTATTTCATGATTTAAACTATATATAATGATCGAAACAAATTTGAGTTTTGAAAAGATTTTTTGTACCATGGGCGAAATGGTTTCTTCAATGTTGATTACCTACCACATTTTTAATTTTTTAGTAGTAATAGTGTTGAGACTGCAGTATAGATATCTATACTAACGCCTTTTGGCATTTAGCTCTATAAGAGCTGTGGCAGTCTTTCTTTTCTTTCTTCGTTCCATACCAAACACTTCTCTGTCAATACCCGCTTTAAAGCCATTAATTGTTTCTGCGTTGACAACACTTTGCGGCAAAACATTCCACTTTGAAACCACTATGTTCGTCAAAAAGTTATATCTTGATGTTGCTTGTTTGCAAATTTCTCTCTCTAGTTTCATGTCATGTTTTCTTCTTAGGTTCAGCTTCAAACTTGTGGCCAAGTTCACTCCTTTCACTAGGTTGATCTTCTTATGTCGGTTGATTATTTTGAACATTTGGATAAGGTCCCCTCTTGTTCTACGGTCTTCTAAACTCATTAAGTCTAAGGCCAGAAGCCTTTCTTGATACGGTTTCTCCTTCAAGCATTTGACTAGTTTTGTCGCTCTTCTTTGGATTCTTTCAATAATATTTATGTTAGCTTTCGTTGAAGGGTTCCAAATACTTACAGCATATTCAAGATGTGGCCTCACAAGCCCTGTGTATAAAAGTCTAAATGTTTCTTTGTCCAAACTAACGAATGAATTCCTAATTTGACCCAACACTATATTGGCTTTAGAAGCCGCTGATGAACACTGTTTGTTCAATTTTAAGTCATTCGATACAACAATCCCAAGGTCCTTCTCTTCAGCAGTTTCTTTCAGAGTCACCTCACCATTCCAAATTGGAACTGTATATCCAGTCTTATCTCTATTCCGACCAATGTACATTGTTTTGCATTTTAACACATTCAGTTCAGTAGACCATTTTGTTGTCCAATTATTCAGTACGAGAAGATCATTTTGAAGTTGAGTCGATCCTGATTCATTCCTATTAAAAACTCCCAGCATTTTCAAGTCGTCTGCATAGGATAGACACGGACTTTGAATTGAATCCAATAGATCATTTATATAGATAACGAACGAAATCGGGCCCAAAACCAACCCTTGAGGAACAAATAATTTTCAAATAATTTTTAAAAAAAAATAATTTTCAATTTAAAAAAAACGCTGTAAATTTACCATGGGAACAATTTTGAATCGATGTGCATCGAAAATTCATCAAAAATTATTTAAATTTTTATATTTTTTTTTATATCGGTAACTTCTAAATTTTTCAATAAAAATCAATAGGAAAGTCCATGAAAAATCAGATTTTAGTCGTCTAAACAAAACTGTATGGCTTACTGTCAATCGATTACTTTCGTCGAACTGAAAAAGAATTTAGCGCCATTTTTTTTTTCATTCAGTCTTCAATAAGTCCTACAATCCTTTGTTAAAAATTTATAATAATTATCGAGTTCTTAAGCCTTTTAACCCTCTACAGAGTGATTGCAAGATAGTAACGGTCGCTTAGGTTCTAAAAATATGACATTAAGCCACAACTGGCATCGTTCGCTCTATGAGGAAAAAATATAATTGCTTTTGTTACACAAGCTGTCACTTGTTGAGACACCAGGTTTAGACTTTAATTGACAAGTAAAAGACAGACTGTGTGACATATCGTGATTTATCGTGACAAAGTTCTTTTTATTCAATTCAGTAATTTCAAATTTTTTTTTGTTCATGAAGCTCTGCTATGTAAAGTCTAATAATAGAAAGCCAGTTTGTTGTCGTTGGGTGTCACAACTAAGTGTCACCCCTGTAATACAGTGGTAAAAGTTATAATTCAATAAAAAAGGAAAATTTTTGTTTGATTTTAAAAATTTGGGAATCGATATACGAGTAACACGCCTTTGTGGTAAGATTTTTCAAATTCAGATAGCATGGAAGTTTTGCATGACGCGAACCTCAATAAAAATAATCTTTTCCTATACTGAAATCAAATTTATCCGATTATTGGGTTATCTCTAAGCTCCGGAACACGAACCCCGGAACAAAAAAAAAACACGGAGCCTAGAACCAAAGACTAAATTACGGGACAAATTTATAAAAACCCGGATCCTGATTTGCTTTTTCTAGAACTCGGAACCGGGACAATCTAAAAAACGGAACTGGAACCGACTAAAACGCGGAAATTGATACTTTTAAGATACAAAATTGAATTTTTTAATTGCAAATTATAATTCTAAACATTACTAAGTATAAAACGCGCGACTATGAAGTGTTTTAAAGAGTTTAATAAATTTTATTAATGAAAGCCTCCATGATGTTTAGTACTATTGAACCGGACGGTTCAAGTACTATTCAGTATGGAATAAGTTGATAAAAAGTTACAGCACTGAGGATTTACAAAAAACAGTGGTTTTTATACGAAAAATTCCATTGCAGTGTGATTTTGATTCTATGACATTTAGACTCAAGTGTATCCATGTTTAGAAAAAAATAGATAAAATTGAAGACCTCATTAATTGTTCAAAAAAATCATCTTATATTTAAATAAATTTCACCAACCGATTCTAATTTCAAAGCTTCATAGATTGGAGTTACATGAGTATATTTCTCAAGACCAATAACCCATTTAAGCAATAAGCTCTGGAAAAACAATACCGTAAACCCCCACTTTTTGTATCCAGTAGTTTTTTTTAAATATTTCGATAGACAAAGTATTGTTTCAAAATCTCATACCTTCAGTTTAAAGACTAGGTTGAGGCGGTTAGAATGAGGTATTTTCGAGCCATTGATACAAAGGAATTTAATCATAAATCGAATATTAAAGGCCAAATTTTCTGGGTACAAAAAGTGGGGGTTTACGGTATTAGTCAATCTAAAAATTCAAATAAATGCGTTCTTTTTTAAACTTTTTGGTTCCGTGTTTTTGTCCGTCGGTGATCCGGTTCCGTTGATTAGGTCCTTATTCCGTTAAAAATTTGTCCCGTGTTTTAGTCTTTGGTCCCGGGTTCCGTTTCCGGTTCCGGAGTTTAGTGAAAACCCGATTATTGCAATGATCTGAATAAATGATAATGGTATGATTTAGTGAAAAGCGTTTAAAGTATTTTAAAAAATACACTGTCCCCTCGATTTTGTGACGGGTCAGGGAAAAAGTTTCTAATGCCATAAAATTGAAGTATCGAAAAACCGAATACAAATTTAATGACGAATTTTAATTAATGAAAATTTTTTAAATAAATTTCTAAAATATCTGAAAAGCTGCCGACAAGTTGATATTTTTCCGAAAAAAGTTACATTAGGTTAAAATTGCCCAAACAACTCTTGAGCAACGTCCGTCTGAAAAAGACACTTGATTTGGATCAACCTTGATGTAAAAAAACTCGAATCATCGCATCAAAAAAAAAATAAATACTGATTAATAATTTTATTCAGAATTAAAGTCTGGTGACTAGATAATAAGGAGATTTGAAGTTGCAAATCAATTTTTATAAAAAAACTCAATTAATGTAGAATGAATTCGAATTAGTCAAAAATTTTTTGTTTTAGGCAATAAACTGCACCACGTTTTTCATGGCGATTTTTTCTCCTAGACAAAGAAAAAAAATTCATGACCATAAAGTCAAACCTTAGGGTCATATAGGTCCCAAAAAAGACTCTTTTTTATGATTTTTTGTCATAAAGATGATTATTTTTCAAGATTCCAATATTTTTCATTCTTAATAATGTTTTGCATATAAAAATACCTAGGAGAGCTAAATCCATAATTCCGATCATGAAATATCACAAAAAATAGTTTTTTAAAAGGTGCTTGCAAACTCGGCTAATGATCTCCCAAAATACATATTTTCGGATATGCGATATCGGTATATGTTGGAAATTAAATTTGGAAACTTAATATCGAGACATTTTTTTGAAAAAAAAAATTAATTTTTCTAGAACAATGCGAAAACAAAAAATGCCATTTTTCGGTCGTTGTAAACTGAGTCAGGATTAGGTCCAAGACAATTTAGACTAAACTTTTCGACCAAAATTTACTTCATCGTCTTTATGACAAAAAATAATAAAATAGGTCTTTTTTGGGATCTATAGGGCCCTAAGGTTTGACTTTATGGTCATGAATTTGAAAAGCGCCATGTAAAACGTGGTGCAGTTTATTGCCTAAAACAAAAAAAATTTTGACCGATTCGAATCCATGCTACATTCGCCTTTAAATTCTTAAAAGATACAATAAAAGTAGGGAAGGTTTTACTATTCCAGAGTTATTCTATCAAGGTAAAAATTCGGCTATGTTTTCCAAACTTATGCAAAATTATTCCGGAATTAAATTAATCCAATTAACACTGTCTGCATTCTGAACTCTCCAATATGTACTTGCAGGACTTTCCATTAGATTTTACATTGAATATTTAACTTGATAGAATAACTCTGATATAAAAAAAACTTATCCATACTTTTATTAAATCTTTTTTGATTTTTTATGAATTGATTTGCAACTTCAAATTTCCGAAATTAAATTTTTTTTTTAAATTAAACTATTCTAATCAGCTTTTGAATCATCGAAAACCGAGTAAGTTAACTTTTGAATAAAAGTTGTAATTGAATCTAAAACGAGATAAAGTTTTTTATGAAAAAGATAAAAATATTTTGATAAAAATAATTTACCAATTTTTGATTGAACTGATTTTGGCTTATCAATAACAATAAATAAATAATAAACTGGAACACCTAATAAGATCACAAAAATGCATAACAACGAATCCAACGGAGAAATTATCAATGTCATTACAATTGTAAAAATACATGTTATCAAAAACACATAAGGGAAGAACAGATTTACCTAAAAGAAAAAAAAAATTTTACAGTTGTAAAAAAGTTAGATTATAAAATTACTTTAATTGGTCTATGATCATTGGGTCTAGTCTTTCTAAGCCATAATAATCCACCTACAGTTCCACCTATAAATATGTACTCGGATAACATTGTCAATTTTAATAGAACAAAAGTATCCTCGATGAAAAGACAAACCAAACTAGCTAGGCCCATGAATAAAATTGATGTTATAGGTGTCAAAAATTTGATGTTAATAAAAGCCAAAAACGATGGCATGTGACTATTTCTAGCCTTTGAAAAAATAGATAAATAACTAATCTCTGAACGACTAATTTAATTTTTTCTTACTGCTCCAAAAATGGTTCTAGAGGCCGAAAACAAAGCTCCATTAATGTAACCCAAAGATGAAAGGGACACAAAAATCGATATTATCCATGAATGTTGATGCAATATCTTTTCTGCAAAACTCTAAAATAATTAAAATTATGAAATTACAAAGAAAAAAGTTTAGGTTTAAGTTTACAAAAGCAACAGCTTGAGAGGCGATCATTTCTTTAGGGGTTAAAAGGGTAAAATAAGCAACATTTGCAAATGCATATATAACTATAACAATTCCAAGACCAATAAAAATAGACAATGGCAAAACTCTTTCAAATACAACATTAAAAAAAACATCTAAAAGTTTGTCTAAATTCTTACTTGTTTGGGTTTTTTATTTCTTCAACAACATAGTTTAAGAAACTCCATCCAGAATAGCTGTACATACCGGCGTAGAATGCGACAGCGAGCTTACCTGGATTGTAGTCTGAATTTTCAAAAGGAGCTTGAAAGTTTTCGGTCCTACCTTAAAAAGAGATAAAATTATAGATTAAAAATGAGATTGGCCATAATTTCTTCATACCCATGTAAAGACTGTAAGCACCGAGACCAATTATCATCAACAATCCGGCCACTTTTCCAATAGTGAAAATATTTTGAAAAAATTTTGTTATTTTAACACTAACGCTGTTTATTAATGTTAAAATCACTTGAAAATTGTTTATTTTTTTTTTGGACCAAGAAAATACATTTTGAAAAATTTACTTATGGATACTGTTCCTAAGAGGAGTCTAGCTGATAATGGTGGTTGACAACCATCGTAAAATGGTTGAAGAGCATAATCAGCAAATGTTAATGCAGCAAGTGCAAATGAGGCCGGTATCATTACAATAATAAATGTCCAAATGAACAAAAACCCTGGAAGTTTACCAAATGACAACATTAAGTATTCATATTCTCCACCTGCTTTGGGAATCATGCACCCTAGCTCTAATTAGAAATAAAAATGCTTTTAAATCAAGCAGATTTTTAAATCTTTTTGAGCTAACCTGCATAAGAAATAGCACCGAACATCGATATAACACCACATATTATCCATATAACCAAAGCAAGACCGATCGATCCACATTCTGTAATTACACCCTTAATGATGAAGGAACATAGATTTTGAGTTTTAAAAAAGTGTCGTAATTGTTTTATTTACTTTTGGAGATATAAATATTCCAGATCCAACAATTACACCAACTAAAATTGAAATTCCATTTATTAAACCCAAATTTTTTTCTAATTTGATCGTCCCTTCGCCCATTTCTAAAATTTCAAAAGATCATTTACCCCGTGTTACTTCATTAGGCTTAGTTTTTTCATTCAAAATGGAAACAAAGTCAAAGAGTTTAGACAAAAGTAAAAATTTAAATTAGAAAAATAAAATGAATTATTAAATTACAAGCAATAAACACTCTACTTTATCAAGGGAAAAAACACTTATTTTTTTTTGCGGTAGGTTTTTGTCGTAACACCAAAATATCAAATTTTTTTATGAAGATAAAATTAAATTAGTATATAATCTAATAAGAAATATGAAAACATGTGCTTGTAAGTGATATAGGTGAGAAATTCAAACAAGTCATCTAAATAAAAAAAAAGAGTCAAGTTTAGCTTGTTTATTTAACATAAACGAAACACAAAAAAATTCATCGATCTTGTTCAAAATTTGCTTTCATATTAAATTTTTGAAAATTTTTTTATTTTAAAAAATAAAACGAAAGTGTGAAACATAAAAAGATATCAAATTCTTTGCTAAGATATGTTTCAAATCAAAATCAAAAATTAATTTTTTTTGCTTTTGAATAAATTTATTTACCTAATCTTTTCTGTATCTTTAAAATTTTTGTTTTAAATTTAATTTTCATGTTTAAAATTGTAAACATTAAGAGAAAAGAGTTTTTTCAATTATGTCATCCCAATATCAGAAAGCAGAATTGTAAAAAAATTATTTGATTTGGATTCTAAACAACGTTTTATAAAAACTACGCGTAATTTTCCAAAGGGAAATTAATTTTTGAATATTTTTTAATTTGATTCCTGTATGACCTGTGAAAAATTTCGCACTAATAGCTGGTCAAGTAGTTACACCACAAAAGGCTTTACATACTCAACTAGGTACTAATCAATTAAAATCAGAGGCGACATGCGTTTTTTTTTAAAGAAATTGAAATTGCATCATTTTTTCCAGGAAATTGCGATGTAAATTGCAGAAAAAATTTCAAAAAATTGTGGAAAAGTGGGGACAAAATGAGACTTTTAATTTCGAAATTTTTATGCTTTTTCCGCATTGGGAAGCTTAAAATTGCATAAAAATATAATTAGATCACTAAAAGTATAAATTTACATTGAACTTACAGTGGTGCAATGAATGGTCAATGGATCTTAATATCGATAAGTGTGAGGTTATCCATATCGGCAAAAACAACCCTGAAAGTGAATATTTTATGTTCAAGAACGATCGGTTTCACAGACTTTCCAAAACAACAGAACAAAGAGACTTGGGTGTAATCCTTACTGGAGACATGAAATGGAGTAAACAGGTGAGTACGTCGGCTGGGAGGGCAAACAGAATCCTTGGCCGAATTTTGAACGGTGTAAGAAATCACGGCAAAGAGATTATCAAAAAAATGTATACAAGCCTTGTTTGACATTTAGAGTATGCGGTGTCGGTATGGAATCCTTCCCTAAAAAAAGATATTGACATCCTTGAGAGGGTGCAAAGGAGAGCGACTCGGAGCATACATGGCTTTAGAAAGTTTGAATACGTGGAAAGACTCAAAAGACTCAAACTGACAAACCTTACAACCAGAAGAAGACGAGGTGATCTTATTCAAATGTACAAGCTCCTAAACAAGCAAGATCACGTAAACTGGTATAAACGATTGGATAATGACGAAACAGTCAATCGGATATACGATACAAGAGGTAATCGATATAAACTAAGACAAGAACTTGTGAAAAACTGTGCACCAAGATTCAATTTTTTTACAAACCGTATCGTGAATGACTGGAACGGGCTGATTTTGTTTCATTTACCAAAAGCAAAGCATGAACAAAAAATAAAATTTTGTAAACAAACTCAATTTCCAAAATTTAGCAATTTTATTATTTTTTGCGAAAGTGCTCAAATTTTTCTTATTTTTATATTTTTTTCTCTCTCTCTCCTCTTCTTTTTTTTTCTCTTTTTTTATATTTTGGTTGTTTAATGAAGTTATTGAATCAAAATCAATTAACATTTTTAAAACTAATTTTGACAAACTTTTGAAAGACTAAAACATTGCTTATGGTCTGGATAGAACCAGACTTAACGCGAGAGCGTAGCAATTATTTTTACTACTACTACTACTACTAAATGTAAAAATTTGAAAAAAATTTTAAGAAACTGTAAAAAATTCAGTTTTTAATGTCAAAATTCAAAAAAGTCGATTGAGCGTCTCCAAGATGAAAAACATTCTTGAAAAAATTTTTAACGAAAAAAGGATTTACTGAAATTGCATCATTTTTTCCAGGAAATTGCGATGTAAATTGCAAAAAAAATTTCAAAAAATTGTGGAAAAGTGGGGACAAAATGAGACTTTTAATTTCGAAATTTTAATGCTTTTTCCGCATTGGGAAGCTTAAAATTGCATAAAAATATAATTAGATCACTAAAAGTATAAATTTACATTGAAAATTTAGAAATTTGAAAAAATTTTTAAGAAACTGTAAAAAATTCAGTTTTTAATGTCAAAATTCAAAAAAGTCGATTGAGCGTCTCCAAGATGAAAAACATTCTTGAACAAATTTTTAACGAAAAAAGGATTTACTTTTGCTTGAATCAAATCATTTTTGATTTAAAATCCATCATTTTCTATTCGGTGATTTTTTAGATACGGAACAAACATTAAACAAATGTATTGAAACATAATGTAAGTTGTTTTCTTCGAGAGTGAATATTTCATTTGGTAAATTATTATAGTAAACGGGAAAACTTTTTTCCGAAAATTTGAATTCAAGCATTCTTTTGTTGGAAAAAACTAAATTTAATATCAGAATTTTCCGAACGTATTTAATTAGCCGGCAAATATAAAGGGTCGAATATCTATACGTTTAATTCTGCAGAGTCTAAAACATATATTTATGAAAAATCTATTGAAAAGCTCAAGATGGAACAACGCTCAAAGAGACATGAAAAATTTGGCAAAAAAAAATTACTTGGGAGACGTTTACCGTATTCTCTCGTTCGATTATGCTGCACCACAAGTTAAGGCACGCTTTTGGACCATGCACCAAAGTGCATGCTATAACATTTTTAACTTGGAGCGCATGCTCTAATAGCATAGGTCCGCATTAAACATTGAAAGTCTTAATTTAATGCTTCATCAAGACTTGATTTTAAAGCAAAAAATAAAGAACAATTTTTTTGTATTATGCATTTGGTGCAGCACCGAAGATTAAGAAAAAAAATATTATAAAATTGATTTTTTATTTTTTCGATTAAAAAAATACTAAAATTCGGGCATCCTGAAGTTTTGTATGCTTGTATTATTGTACGATTGTCTTATTGCTTTAAAGAAAACTTTTCGGAAATTTTTTTTTCACATCTTGTGTACAATACAATGTACACAGTGTACAAGATAATTTTGGACACCAACTCTTAAGAAAAATCATTGTACAATCCTACCAACCTCTTTTTCTTAAAACCCTCGAGGAGTTAAAAAGTAATTAAAAAAATTGCTTTTTTGATATTATTTTCGAATTATCCGCTAAAATGTACACCTTGTACATTCAATTCTAGAATCCTTATTTTTTTCATTTAAAGTAAACTTGGTCTTTATAAATATTGTCTAAAAGGACGTTAAAAACAAGAAAAATAAAAAAATTATTTAGTTTGAAATGGGTTTCAAAATGAAGCTCTCGGGATGAGACGTCAGAATCAAACAAGAAAATCGTTGAAAAAAATAATTCAACTTTTTTTATATACAGTCGAGTCGCTTTAATCCGAACCAGGTTAATCCGAATTTTTAAGAATTTCGGTTAAAATTTGCCTCCCATTCAGGTCTTGGTGCATGTAAATTAAGACCTTTAATCCGAACAATTTATCCGAACTCAATTTTTACAGTCCCGAGAAGTTCGGATTAACGCGACTGCACTGTACTCTAAAAAAATAACTTTTTTCAGCTAATCATTTCATATCCGAGACTTTATTTTTTCTTCATAAAATTTTATTAGTTTCACCGATCGAAAGACTGGTAGAAGTTTTTAATCCTTAAGATTTTTGAAACTTTTTCGATTGATTAAAACGTAAATTTTGAACTATTCAAAATTGAATAAAATCTTGGTCTAGATTGAGAAAAAAGTAAACCCAAGAATTGTACAGGATGTACAAAAATGTTGTACACATCCTTATAAAATCGTACTTTTAATATTTGTTAATCTGAAGTTGCTTGTAAAAGTTTTCTAATTTTGGGATTTTTTTTAATGTATTATTCATATCTTTTAAGAGGTATAAATTTGATGCATAATGGAATAGTTGTACAAATTAAATCTGAATATGTTTATAAGGTTCATTTTTAGGAAAAAATATTCTATCACGAATAGTACGCGAATCGTACAGAGCAATCGTACAAAATTTCAGGTTGCCTAATTTTCCTTATACCTGTTAGTCTTTGGCTTTGTTTTTAAGGGTCTTAAGGTCGTCATTAATCAATTGCCTAAAATTCGAGTTCTGGTGCGACATTATTTTTGTAAGATTTCAAGAAAAAAGCAAAAAAAAATTAAAAGATCTACTGTGGTAAAACTTTTAGTTGATAAAATAAAAATAAATTGCCGGAACCTTAAGAGGAATATGTTTATTTCATACATAAGGATTACGAATTTTTGGTCAAAAATTTCAAATTTCCTTACTTAGTGATTTCTGATTTTTTTGACTTTTTTCGACCTTTCGTGTACAAAAAGTAAAACCCACAAAATAAGGGGTCTTGATACTTTAGACACCTAGGGAAAAAATTAGCTCTCGAATTTGAGGTCAAAAATCACTCTTTCTCAAATAGTGTGTACGTTTTGCATTTCCGGAACCTTAAAAGATGAACAGCCTACAATAGAAAAGATTGTTGAAATTCGAAAAAAATTTCAAGAGGTGGGTTCAAGAGAATAATACAGAAAGTACCTTAGAGACAAAAAATGTCTGGAGCCGGCCAAAGGGAAATCTTTATTGTTCAAGCCCTTGTTATGCTACTACAAATTCTCCAATCGAGCCCGGCAATTGTTCCTATGAAAATTCAAATTTTTGTGTTAAGTTTTTGCTTTGTGACAACAATTTACGTGAAATATTGTTATTTTTGGTTAAAAAAAGTTAAAAAAGGTCAAATATAGTCAATTGAAGAAAAAAAGGTCAAATAAAGTCCACTGAAGCCTGTTACCTGTTAGTCTTTGGTTTTGTTTTTAAGGGTCTTAAGGTCGTCATTAATCAAGAAGTTAAGGTATTTAGCAGTCAAAGTAGAAACAAGTTGAAATCAGTCGATTACAAGCAATCGTGATTATCCTGGAAAAATTTTCATTGTTACACATATCTCTTTGTCAACTTACTAAGAACAAGGTCAAACGACTTAAAATCAAAGAAAATGTTAAGAATTAAACAGAGATTTCTATCGAAAATTTTTATTAAAAAATTTTTAAAACAAACACCAAAAAAAACGACAAAAAATTTTTATAAAAGGGTTCCTTCTGCAACAACTGGGATACTTGCCTTAGATTTTTTGTTCGAAAACCCAAAAACTATCAAAAAAAAATAAGATTAAAATAAGAAAAAAAAATACGGTTTTTATAAATTAAAAAAAAACAACAGATTCTCTCAGTTATCTAGTCATCATGACAATCATCATTTAAAGAAAAAAAAAAAAACAAAAAACTATCAGACTCTGTTAGATGCATACATTTAATTTTTATTTATAGACGCGAATCTTTTCATGTCAACTAAAGTCGATGCTACTTCCATTTCAAGATCTGAACTTAAACTCAAAATATCGATTTTATCCTCGTCTATTTTGAGTTTTTTGTACCCGGAGTCGTCTGATGATAAACTTGAAAATGCTGATGACAGTGATGACGAGGATGCCGATAGATCACACTTATCATCAAGATCACTTCGTATTGAATTGTTCAATTTTTCTTGCTGTTTTTGCACAAATTCCAACAAATTCGAATTGTATTCGTTCAAATAATCTCCAAATATGTTCTCGTTTGTTTCGAGTTTTATTTTTTTGTTATTTACATTTTCATGATGATGACTATTTTGTAACTCACTAGTGTCAAAGTTGTTCACAACTTCATCTAAATTTGGATAAAACTTTGAGTTTTGAGACCAAAAAGAAGACTTTTTTAAGGTCTGAATCAAGTAGCCATTGCATTCTTCGTTCACTTTCCAACAAGTACCCACCGAGTTTGGTGCTCTACGCTTGCGACCAAACGGTTTAGAATTATTCGTCTCGGGCCTTTGTCTCAAAAAGACAGACTCATTACGATCCATTTTTTTGAAACATTTACTAAAAGATAAATTATGTCTAATCGAACTTTTCCATCCAAAATTTTCATTATTTTTATAAAACGGAAAATTTTCTTCTATCCACTCATAAATCTCTCTAACAGGCAAACACTTTTCACTTGACTCTTCCAAAGCCATGAATATCAAACAACTAAGTGTTATCGACGGTTTGTTTAAGCCACAATTGTTTCTATATTGAGATACATCTGTTGAGCTTAAACAAGTGTTTTCATATTTTCTATGCGATTTCTTCTTAGATGTTTTTTGAGATGAAGTACATGACGTGCATGGTGAACGACAAGGTGATATTGATGAACACGATGATGACGACGAAACGGACGACGGTGATTCAGGCGAATCAATACGATTACGTTTCGAGTTAATTATATTCAAATTAGTCTTAGGTGGTAGAATAGATGTATTGAAAATTTTGGGTGCAAGTATGTTGATGTTATTTGTTAACCATGAGAGCTCTGTAAGATCAGATTCCATTTCATTTTGTTGACGCATTGAGGGTACTTTTGTAGTTTGAACAATTGTTTCTTGATTTTTTGTAACATTCATTTTAAACAACATAAAACAATTAGCTCATCTAAAACAAAAAGCAAAAAATTTATGATAAGAATCAAATTTCATTGTTTGCATAGTAACAACATTAATAATGAGAACATTAAAACTGTTCAAGGAAAAAAGATGCACGTTGAAAGTTATATAACATGAATATTATGAAATTCTTGTATATCTTATCTAAAATGTCTTGAAAATGTATTTTTGAAACCAAATTTTTTGTTTTGTTTTTAATAATCGCAATTAGAATGTGATAGACTACGTAATTGAGTATTCCGTTTGTAATATGCGTTCTTCTTTTGAATGAGTGTCTCAGAATTCTTAAAATTTCGAAATATTTTCAAAAAAAATTCCATTATCTTTGCAAAATTCAATTTAAAAAATTACATTTTTTTTCTTAGTGTCATGGCAAAGTCAAAAAATTTTGTTGCATACATTATGAAAAATATTCCGCATTTTAATTTCAAAATCCATCGAAAAAAAAAGAGTAAATAACATTAAAAATGGCTTATTGCATTTGCCTTGGAAATTTTTTAACTACCGTATTACCTCGTTCGATTATGCAGCATCATAACACGAAATCCAAAAGTTTAGGAAGCTCTTTTTACCAATTGGCCTTTGTTAAAATATTCGAAGCAGACTCTGCTTTCAAAACTAGAGTATGAAGAATGTCTTAAGCGTGTTTTAGCATTTTTCTAATCGTTAAAAAATCCGAGCGAGGGAATACGGTAGTATTCAACTTTGACGTGGATTCAAGAAATTGGAAACAATCTAAATATTTTACCAAGCAATGGAGGACATCACCCCTTCCCCCTCTAAAACTTAACATTCAATTTTTAAGGGTTTTTATCCCTGTTTATAAAAAACTGAACCTTTGAATTGAAAAAAACCTTTAATTTTCCAACTCAAGAGTTCATCTCTTCGTTGTTAAAATATAACAAAAAGTTCGTTTAATCAGGTATGAAAAAAAAATCTATCAACTTGCTTAGTGAACCCAATCCACCATCATAAATTGGCAAATTTGCGTTTACTAAACACCGAAGTTAAACATTGCTCCAATGGCTTAGTCAGACACTTTTGGATAGTGCGGCGAAGTTAATGGTTCAGAAAATTTTTACATGCTTAAACCCCGTCCTTCTAAATCTTTGTTTTGTCTTGTAAAGAAAATCTTTTTCACGGTCTTTGAAATTTACGGATTCAAGTCTTAGAGACTCTGATAAGGTTTTTTGGTAGTGAAAATATACCACCCGCACACCTGGCCTTGTGCGTCAGAATTTCTAAAATGTTACTCCATGCTCATGGAAAATAAATTTTTTGTCAAGCGGAATTTTTGTCTTAGAAAAAACCGGAGTCTACTGCTTAAACTTTTTAAGTTTTAAATTAAAAACTTTAGAAATCATAAAGAGAGTAAATTGAAAAAAGACTGTGATTTGTAACCCTCGGAGCCTATTTCAGAAATTTAATGTAGATCAATGTAAATTAGAATGAAATTGTGTATCAAAAATGTAAAGAGTTGTTACATAATGAGCACATGTAAACTCCTAATTTACCATTAATTAAAGATAAATATCTTAAACGTGTTTCTTTTGACTAAAAAATTTATAAAAATAGAAGAAAAAAACTACACATACATAATATAATAACATGGTAAAAATAAATAATGTAAAATAAACGAATCTAACGAGGAAATGAATTTCGAAATAATCCACGCCTTGTTTAATACCAAGGAGACAATGCATAAATTTTATAAAAAAGTGACGTAAATCGAATATTTTTAGGGTACAATTTCCAAGAATTACGACAAGTATTTTAGGTTTTTATTTAGGTATATGGTTACCTTTAACAAGAAAACAAATTTTTTTTTCTACATTTAGAAAGAGAAGCAAAATAGTCAGGATGTCTCAAGTTATTACGAAAAATGAAATTGAAATTTTTTTTTTAATTAAATCTAGCATGCAAATAAAAAATGGAAAACAAGAGAAAAACTGACTAAGAAACTTTTTATAGATTTTTTTTTTTTGAAAAATCAAGTGAAAGTAACGAATCATGTTGTAAAATAAAAAATACCTGTTAATTTATATAGCCGATCTCTGAGAAGAACAAGTGAGAATAACATCAGCTAAATAAATATACAGATAGTATCTTGAAGCAAGTTGATTCTCACAAAAAAAAGAAGAAAAATGTTTTAAATAACCATAAGGGAAAATTGTAATGTTTAATTGGTATTTTTATTTCTGTTAAACAAGCTAATTTTTTTTTTATTTTATTGCGTTAAATTCCAGGACACTCGAGACATTTTAATTTAATCCATTAAATGAAAACAATATAAAACGACTAGGAAGACTTATCTATTTCGTTTGATTCAAGTTATTTGTTTTTACAATTGGGATTTATTAGGTCTTGGAATTTGTACGATGAAATTTTAGTGAGACAGTGAGATAATTGGATTTCGTTTACGGTTTAATCGACACGATTGAAAATAATAAATGAAACGAAACAAAATTCTATTTTTCTTTTGTATTCCGTTTGAATTAATTTTACTCATTTTTTTTTGATGATTAAGATAGATTTAGGCTAACTGAAAAATTTTGTCATAATTTTACAACTAGAAAAACTCCAAATTTTACAACCTAAAATCTTAAATGCGGCATTTAAAGTTGACTTTTGAGTTTTAGAATAATTTAGGTATGAATATTTAATTTTAGTTTGTACTCTTAGGATAACACACTTTTTTAACTTCCCTTTAGGTAACATTTCGCATATTTAAAAATCATCGTATGATGTCTAACGCAATTTAGAAGACCAATCATGATCAACTTGCATACTGAACACAAAAGCTAAGGGCATCTTGAAGTTGATGATCAATCTGGTCATGATCAAATAATATTTTCTTTATAACTTTTGAAAGGTATTTGATAGACTGGTTCTGCAAAATGCTTAATAATGCAACAAACATGCTAAATATTAGATGAGTCTCTGCAAAAACTCTGCAATTAAATTGCGCAGTTGAATTAAATACTTTTTAAAGACGTGCATTTTACTGCAAGATGCACAGTTTTTGCAGAGCCAATCTATCAAATGCCATACAAAAGTTATAAAGAAAATACTATTTGATCCTGATCAGATTGATCATCAAATTCAAGATGCCAAGCTAAGCAGATGCGTAACTTACGACGAATTGTAACTCTGGATGGGCGCCACCATTCGCCACCAAATGGGCCTGATTTGTAAAATGATTAAGCTTCCGAGTCTTGGTGACTTAATATAAGGGTTCCCTAAGGTGCAATGTTGCAAATGTAGCGATCAGCTCTACGTGTTATGGGATTATCTTTTGGAGTGGAAAAAAAGAAAAAAAACAGTTACTACATTATACAATAATCTTGTCAACAATCTTGAGCTATAAAGATTCTCATTTTCAACTTTTTAGCTTTCTGGATGATATTAATGGTTAAGTTTAAGACTATAAATATTCAACCTAGCCTAGCTTCAACGAGTGCTTTTGAGTACCCAAACTCGCAAGAATACATAAGTACATCTACGGTGTTTAAATTCTGAGAGATATTCAATATATTTTGAAATATATCTGAAATATATTGATATCTCAACTCAATTTAAAATATCTATAGCACTCGCAGTTTAAAATGAAGGTACCTAAAGTATTAGAAATTTTATATTAAAAAAAATTTCAAGTGACTTTATTGTTTTACTTAACCCCCTTTGACGTATTTTTTGAAATTTTCAATTTTATTCGAGCTAATAAATTTGAATTAGCTGAGTACCTATTGAAAAGAATCGGAAACCCACGAGTCAAAGGGACTTAAAATAATGGCAGAGAAAGGTTTAAACAGAGAAAGAAATTTACCATATAAGAAGTTCTGGCTTCTGGTTGTATACTCAAAAATCCATGTGAATAATAAAATACTTCTACTACTGCATAAGACTACATGTTAACTCAAAACGGGAGGAAAAGAAAGTCTTCATAAAGACTATACAATTTAGAGATTTAATGTCCAATTTTGATGTACAAACCTCAAATTGAATTATGTAAGATATTGTAACCATGAATTCATATTTCGAATATTATGTTTAACTCAGAAGAACAAAAAAAAATTAAGTTGAGCTTTGAAAATTAAGCATGCAATTTTTTTGCATTTAAAAAAAGATATAGTGCTAGCATATTTTAAATAATCAAGACTTAGTTACAAATTAATACACCCTTAGGTACATCTAGACATATATCAAATTCAACTTTTTAACTTCCTTTTATCTATTTAATTAAAGATTCGAAAGAACACTTTTTAATTAAAAGTCGAGTTCGATTACAACCTTGCTATATCTAATTTTGTGCAATAATAATGATGACTAGGTTAAAAAAAAAAAAAAAAAAAAAAAACATAACCAGAAAAAGAGAATTATTTTATCACATAGGAATTTATATAAAACTTAAATCTATAAATTTGCAACTAAGCAACCAGAAATTCTCTTTTTTTTTTAAAAAAAAAATGTGTATGTGTGTTTTAAAAAAATGAGATAATACAAAATGAAAAAAAAAGAGAAAAATTTTTTTTTTTATTGATTATTATTTAATTTTACATATAAACTAAATATTTGAAAACAAAAAAAACTACCCGAACAAAAACAACAACAACAAAAAAAATAGAAAACTAATACGTATTTATTCTATCCAGCAACAAAAAAAAAAGAGGGAGTAAGGAAATAGAAATGATCCTGAAAAAAATTTTTTGAAATAAGGAAATATTTTAAAATTTATTAAATCTCTAATATTTAAAAAAAAAAAACATAAAATATTAAAAATCGCTGTTTCCGAAACTTAAAGTATTGTCAATTAATGTAATTTTATAACTTCCTTTTAATGGATTTTTAGTATTTTATATTTTGATATCCCTTCAAGCTATAAGATATTTGTCTGTCTATAAGACTTTTACTAGCTAGTTCCGATCGAACCCTCTCTTTAGAATTATGTTGTCTTGAGTTAAAAATATACCGTAGTGCTTCATTATAGACACCAGGGGTCTTAAAATCAAAGGGTCTGAAATTTATTTATGTCTCTAATGAGGCACTGCGGTAAAAGAACTCGAGCATAAACTTTATTACAATATTGTAAATGATCAAAAGAAGGTAGAGAGCAAATCAAAATCTTTCATTTTGCTTCTGATGACCGAACACCATCCTTGGGTTAAATTTGAATACAATGGTTTTACATAATGCTTTTGGTGATGTGCTTAAAGACTCTGTTTAACAAAATTTAAAATTGAAACTCTCGGTTTTTTAACTTTTTTGCTTGAGTTTAAATTGTTATGTTCGGAATAAAAGATGATTGGAAAAATAAACAAAACTAAAAGATAGAGGGGAAATAAAATCCAAGATAAAGCTTAACCATAGAAACCTAGCCAAAAAAAAGATAATATTTGATTGAGTCAAAATGAAATGAAATCTTAATTACAGTCGAAGACAATATTTAAATAATGATAAGAGGGTCGAGTAGAATGTGCTTAGTTGCATAATTCATTCAAATTGAATGAAATCGAAGAAGTCTTGAAATATTCTCAACAACAAAACAAAAACGTGCTTTTTTTTCCCTTTGAAAATTTTTTAATTTAAAAAAAAAATTGAAATCATGATTTTGAGAGAAAAAAAAAATTTATTTTTGTTTTTTTGAAACGATTTATGTGTTACCAAGATAATCGAGCGCATAGATACAAATATTTTGAAATTTATATTTTGACTACGATTAGTCATAAGTATCTTAAAGAATTAGATGATGAAAAGAGAGAGAGATCGCGATGAACAAAAACAATACTTGAACAAAAATTTTCTTAAAAATACTTTAAATAAACTTGAAACTTGACAAAAACAAAAACAAAGAAAATTTACCTTTCAAAAGTAAATATCTCTTAAGGTTTTCTTTATTTTTTTTTTTTATTTTGAAGAGGATTTTTTTTAAGAAAACGCTTCGTTCAAAACGTCTGTGCCTGAGACCACAGTACATTCAAAATTAATTAGTCTAATATGATTAACTTGATTCGAGAATATTTAAATTTGATTATTCTGAATGCGCCTACTTTAAAAGCGGGTCTAAAAATAATAAATTAATTTCAAATTTTTTTTATCAACTAATTTACATTGTTTTGACAATACCATGCGTCATCTATTACTAAATACTTGTGATTTAGATAGATTTTATTTTACATTAAGAGATTAAACTGACTCAGACAAAGCTGGATCGATCGTAATATTTGAAGCCTTAAATTTTCAGTTACTATGGCTCTTGGAATTTTACTATCAAAACAATAATAAATGTACTTTAAGGTACTTTTTTGAACGCATCATTTCTTTTGATCTGAATGAAATGGTGTAGAAAATATGAATGAAAAACCTGAATTGAAATGAAAACAAAATATAAACGTTTTTGCTATTAAATAATTTAAAAAAACATTAAAAACATAGTAAAAGTAATTTTGGAATAACTCTGAAGACCTGTGTTGTGTGTATCTGAGTGCTTGAGAAATTCTTTTTTTGAAGCCTCAATGCAGCTAACAAAACCGATTAAATTTAAATATTAATGGTAATTGTGTAATTTTTTTGAACGAGGTAAAAATTTTTATGTGACTCATAGAATGACTCGATTAAAATTCTTTCAGGTTTATGAATATTAGATTGAAAATTTAATCCAGTTCAAGTAAGCTTCAGTTGTTAAATTATTTCTTCACCATGCAGTCATCAAGCTTTGACTTCAGGCTTCTTGCTTCAATCACATATTCCGGAAATTTGTTCCAAACATTCACAATTCTATCAACAAAAAAAATGACAATTTGGAAATATAATTTTTTACTTTTAGATCTATTTACCTTTCAATCTTCTTGTATTCTGGTCACCAAAGCTTAAAGCGTTGCGAAAAACTAACTGATCGTTGAAAAATGAATAAAATTAAGTGCTGTGAGTCGATTAGTTTCACTTTACTGAAGAAATTTTGAAAAATACAAAAGTTTGCATTTTGGAATACACCGTTTTCACATCTAAGAAATTCTGCACTGTTTTGCAGGGTTTTAGCTGACTGATTAAATTTTTTTAACAACTAATTAACTTTTTTAATGTTTTTTTAATTTCTATTTAATTGAATTTTTCGTATTTTTAATTTTCGAAGTTCCGAACACAGTGAATATTGCGAAAATGTAACGTTCCGCTTGGAACGATCTTTAAAAAAACGTTTCCATTTGGATACAAAAGACTCTAAATATGGCTCTTAGAATCATCCTTAGGACGAGTCCAGTGTTAGAACGAACGAACGTCATTTGACCTTGAATGGGATCATTGATACATGGTTGTAAGAACTACTCTATGTCGGCTATAATCGACTATTTCCTAGTCGACTCAAAACACAAGTTTACTTACCTAAATTTTTTCAGTCAAATTAATTTCAGACTCATTATTGAAAAGAAAGCTCGCAAAAGTGCTCAAAATAACGCTGGTAATCACAAAAATCAATTATAAACATAATTCATTCGCCTCAAAAAAAAACGAATTTAATTTTTTTTTACAAAAGTTAGAGAAAAATAGAATATAGACACTGAAGTTTTATATGAGTTAAGTTATCTTGAACTTTTTGTTAATTCTTTTTCATTTAGGTTGAAGAAATGACGTAAAATTATATTTTTAGGTTTCGATCATGTCATGATCTAGCATGACCCAAAAGCAAAATATCTTTCTAAAACCTCATACATTTCACCATTAATTTTAGCTACAATTGTTTTAAGGATTTTCAAAAGTGAAGCCTAAGTGGTCGTCAGTCGAGATAATGAATTCTAGATTTTTCATTTAAGTTACCTATTAAAAATCTTTTACAGTCTCTCGTTAAACTTGAATCGATTTAATAAAACATCAAAATCGGGAAAAAAAAATTACCGTATTCCCTCGTTCGATATTGCTGCGCCACAAGTTAAGACACGCGTTTGGACCATGCACCAAAGTACATCTCGCCCATGCTATAACATTGTTAACTTGGAGCGCATGCTCTAATAGCGTAATCACGCGTTTAGGTCCGCATCAAACACAGAAAGTCTTAGTTTAATGCGTCATCAAGACTCGATTTTAAAGAAAAAAATCGAAAATATAAAAAATGAATTTTTTAATATTTTTTTTTTCTTAATCTTTGGTGCTGCACCAAATGCATAATTCAAAAAAATTATTTTTTATTTGTTTCTTTAAAATCTAGTATTGATGACGCATTAAACTAAGACTTTCAGTGTTTGATGCGGACCTAAACGCGTGATTACGCTATTAGAGCATGCGCTCCAAGTTAACAATGTTATAGCATGGGCGAGATGTACTTTGGTGCATGGTCCAAAGGCGTGTCTTAACTTGTGGCGCAGCAATATCGAACGAGGGAATACGGTATTTGGTAAATTTTCCATGATCCTTAATGGCTAAACTTTAAAAGGTGATAAAATAATTTTTACATTAATCATCCCAAAATTGGTTTTCAAAGACGTTTTAAATTCAAAATTTAGAGATAAGACTTTACTTCTTGAATAAAATTTAAAGTTGCGTGTTTTTTTTTGAACTTTTCGAAATTGTTTTACCCTTCAAATGATTTTATTGTAAAAATCAACGAGTAAAACAAAATAAAATACTGAAACTAATTTTTAAATAGTAGCATCAAATTATATTTGAAACAAAACAAACATCAATATGTGCAGGTATTTTAGTTTAGTAAATCTATTTAGCTCTTTAAAATGTCAAACAAACTTTTATAAACCGAAATTTTATTGTCAATCAAAAATCTAATAAAAATAAAGTTCTAATCCTTAAAATAAATTTTTTGCAAAAACAAAAAAAAATCAAAGTTATATAATTAAATTTCCAATTTTTGTGTGTTTGAACAAATATTTAGAATCTGACAAAACTTGTAATTGTCCACACATTGAAACAATGACACAAATTACACAAAATAGAAGAAAATAAAAATCTCAAATTTTAACAACAACAACGACGTAAAATTCCAAGTGATAGCACGTAGTTTAAAATCAAATAATCGTTCATTAAATTTAATTATAAATTTTTTGTCGATAAAAAAAACAAAAAAAATTTCAAATTCCGACTTTAGTATTGACATGAAATTTATAACAGAAAGTGTTGAGAATAAAAAAAAAAGAAATATAAAGACACACGTTTTCATCAACAACAAAAAAAGATGCTTCGACTAAAAACAAAATTTTTTATTAGATGTCTCAATTACCATAGTTACAAGATTAAAATAAAATGATAGTTTTTGTTGCTTATCTATTTATTAACATGTGCTTATAATACAAGTAGCTTGGTCGTTTAAATTTATCATTAAAAAAACTATGACAACCTCAAAAATCAACCAACGGCTACTTTATCATTCAAGATTAAGTTGTTTTGTTTTTTAAATCTGACAATAAAATATTTAAATTAACAAATTTGAGTCTTAAATTTTTTGTTCGTTCATATCAGAACAACAAAAAGCTTTTAAATATTTAGACTAATCCTTAAATCAATAATTTTACTTAGTACACTCTTTATTTTTTTTAAATTTTATTTTGTGGATTTATTATTGAATTAAAAGATTTAAAATCTGTGAATTAAAATTATTCACTACTGGTTTTATTACAAATGGGCTTGTAGACAAGTTTATTTATGCTTGATTTGGTTTTTATCAAGGTCCTTTGAATGCATATTTATCGTCTGATCATTTTATAAAGATGGCTTAAATACAATTTTAGATTGAGTGAGTCTCATTTAAAAAGTTCATTTTATGGTGATACCTTATGCAGCCTTAAAACTTTTTTTGAAATGAATATATTAGCAAAGCCTTTAAAATTGAAAAATTCAATTGAACATTTAAATTTAACAGATTTACATTGACTTCTTTGTTTGATGCATACATTTGAACAGATTAATTTTAAAGAATTTAGTGGGTATGGGTTACCCGAAAATTTTTGATTTCAGGTATGGGTCTGGGTTGAGACACCCATAAACATATCCAAAACCTTTTATTTTCAAAAAAAACTTCTAAAATACCCAAATTTTATGGATTAATCAACCCAGACCCATACAGTACTTTTAATGCTTTTTTTAATTTTTTTGAAAATACGTTAGACACTGTGAAATAAAAATTAATCGGCAGAAAGTGTTAGTAAGAAAGAAGAAAGCATTAGGTTTAAAAACAAAAGCATTAGAATTTCACAAGTAAGCGTTGAAAAAGTGTTAGATGTTAGAATTATAGCGTTGGGCAAGTGGTGCGGTCAAAAAGAGAAGCGTTAGGATAGTGTTAGGTAAGTGCTGTGGTCAAAAAGGGAAGCGTTAGTGAAGTATTAGGGATAAAGTTTCAAAGTTTTTTGTTTTGAAAAAAAATATTGATTTTTTACCAATGAATTTTTAAATCAAACCCTTATTAAGTTTTAACTTCGAAGTAATCTCTTCCAAAATCATACAACACGGCTACTGAGAAAAAGGCGTACCATCCAGCGTACCGTACCCTCCTAGCGTATCGTACCGTAACCTCAAAGTGTATCGTAACGTACATTCTGAAATTTTTGAAACATTTATTCAAATAAATGTTTAAATTATATTTAACCATATTAAATTATATTTCAAAATATTTTTCTTTTAATAGGAACCCTTTTATTGTAAACTTTTTTCTCATATAAATTTAAATCCAAAAAATGTTTCAAAAATTTCAGAATTTTCGTTACGATAAGCTTTGAAGTTACGTTACGGTAGGTAGGGTACGGTAAAGTACGCTTCCCAAAAACAGAACGGTACGGTACGCTGGACGGTACGCCTTTTTTCCACTAGCCGTGCTGTAAAACCCAAGCCTGTAGATTATTTTATCTACTCACAATTACATAAAGAAACCTTTTTAGTCTTTAACACTACTCCAACGCTTTCGTTTTAACTTCTAACGTTACATTTTTTTTCTAACTCTGTCTAAAACCTATGGTATGTACTTTATCCCGCAATACCTTAAAATTAATGATTATATATATGGTTATTTACACTACCCGAAGTCAAAACCTGAATTTTTCGGGTAACCCAAACCAACTCAATGCCATAAAATTAATGGGTATAAATGTCTGGTGCTGGAATAGAATGATAGAAAAAGTTATTGATGGATTAAAACTAACTTTAACTTATAAACTATTCAGGTTGAAAGAAGCCGTTTTTAACGATTGTTGTAATACAAGAGATAATAAAAAAGATAACACTAAAAACAATAAACCAAAATAAAATAAAAAAAAGTATCAATAAAAAGTTAATGCGTTTTTCTTAAAATTGAATGACAGTTAAAAGAATTATTTTGATGTCAAGATTAGAGATAAATGATTTTATTCTTGGTATCTTTTGTAATAACAAGATAGTGAAGCAACGCTTTTTATATGCGAGTAATGAGTCGTTTAGCAGTAAAACATTTTAGCTTTCGCTTTCAGTGTTTTAAGATATAGCCTATTCAGAAAAGTAGGAGTGCTTAGAATACGTTTATTAGACCAAAAGCTTAATGGTCCTCTTTTGTGACTCATAAAATAAACCGTAAATATTTGTTTTTTTTCACTGCTCTAAAAATCAAAAAAACGCTTATAGAGCATGCGCCTCTTACCATCGTTTCCAAGTTATAGTGTGTTTTACAAGAAATAACAATGCACCATATGCAAAAAATTGGATTAATACTCAAAAAAATGAATGATTTATTGACAAGTTGACAAAATAGGAAAATTAAACATTTTTTGAGGGTTATAAACCCATAATAAAAGAACAACATTTCCTAAAAGATTTTTTCATTCTCTATCCAAAAATGACATCAGTTTTTGGGTGTATTGAGAATCTTATGGGCCCAAAAACAGGATTTTTACTTGACCTTTAATAATTGACGGTTAAAAAAAATGATAAATTAACGTCCAATCGAATTGCGTAAGAAAAATGTCCAATAAAAACACATATGAATTCAGCCAATAAAAATCGATTCACTGTTTTCAGCATGCTCCTAAGTGTCTGGTTATTAAGCTCGTTCCTCGCAATTATTTATGTTCTTTCAAAATGTTTTCAAAATCCTTTCTTTACCAAAATTTTCTTCGTGTTAGTACAATCAATCATTCTAGACTTTTCTTAATGTGTTGTATTAGCATACGATTTACCAAATTTTTTATAATCTTAAATTTTCTTAAATCTTAATTTTTTGCAAATGGACAAATTACTTGCTAAATTATAAACTTTATTACAAGTCAAATTACTTTCATTACGGAATTAAACAACTTCGAAGCCATTTAATTTGAATATGATCGCCTCTTTTACGTCTATCTTCCAAACTCGACAGATTCAATAATTTAAGTCTAGCTTTGTAATCTATGTTCTTGATAGAGTCTCGTAGCTCTTCTCTGAAATTTTTCCAACTCGTTGATATCTTTTACAGGCACGGACACCAGTATAACCAAGATGAGGCCTGAAAAGGGAGGTATAAAGTAACCTCAATATTTCAAAATTAAAATTCCTGAAGTTTTTAGCTATCATACCAAGTGTAGGATTTCTTCGGCTTGCACTTGATAGAACTATTTCAAATTATTTTGAACATAAATTCCAAGATATTTTTCTAACTCGGGTTTTGACAAGGCTTCTTTTACCTACGTTACAAATTTTCTTAGTTCTAAGTTAAAAAACTTAGAATGTTTTTTATTTCCATTCTAAGTTGATCAATAACTTAGAACTGCTTATTTATTCGAATCTAAGTTAGAATGAGTATTTTTTCGTTCTTAGTAAATTGATAAACTCGAATGGCTCTTTTTTTAAATTTTCAAAGTTAATTTTATGTCTTAGAACTGCCGAAAATAATCAAGACATTTCAAAGAATTTTCCCAAACTAGGAAAAATACCTCTAAACTAATATATATTTTTATTTGCAAATGGACAAATTACTCTATTGGGTCTTTATCATTAAAAATGAAGGAATTATTAAATGGTCTTCAAAAAATTTTTCAAGAGAAACTCGAGCAGTAAGATGAATATTTAGTTTTTTTTAGATTTTTAATTTATTTCCTTTCTAAGCCGAACATTATTATGATATTTTTAAGGTAAACTCAATGCAAAACTTCCACGCTCCTCATCATAAACATAAAAGCTATAGTCCGAAAATTTTTGAAAAAAAAAATTTTTAGAACTTGATTTCTCAAACCAAATGCATAAAAAAGTACCAGTAATCCACCAAAAACTATATTTCCATACTCATCAGTGTCTAGAGAAGAAAATTTGGCACAAAATGTAAGCACTAGATTTTTAGGTTAATTGACCTAAAGGAATAAACTAAATGCCTAAAAAGGCGCTTAAAATCAAGCTCAAAATTGAGGAATTTCAAATTTTTGAAAAATTTTTACTCTAGGTCACTGGGACCTCTCTAGGCAAAAATTGAATCGCTTTCCGTCCACCTAAAAATTTGCGAACTATAGGTTTAAGGTATATGATGAAAACGTTATCAAGTCGGTTTAGAAATCAACGTCGTCAACATACAATCAAATAAAAAACCCAAAATTACCTGAACCTTCCTAATTCAACCTTATAAATTAAGAACTATTTGTTAATTGTGTTTTGATTATTCAAATAAGTTAAGCTTGAAGATTATTTTAAATTGAAATTGAAATCATTATGAATTTGCTTTGAAGAATTCATGTCTCGTTAGAATAAACTTTTAACTTTGAGAGATTATGTTCGTCTTTCGTCTTGTAATTCTTAAAACCTCATTCTTTTATGAATGACCATGGGACGATAAAAAATTTCAAGGTGGTTAATAATTTAATTTTTACGTAAAGGGGTTCATGGTTTGATACAGAATGATGGAGTTTCATCAAAAGTCTCATAAATCAATCAATATTTATAAAGTTTTTGGATCAACAGTTGTAAGAGTTGATTGTTGATTGAAAACGATCGTTTTTTTACTTTATCAGCTGCTAATAGAAAGTGGTTTCCTAAACTCTTATCTATAATTTCAAACAAAAAGTTCAAAGGCCGAATTAATCGATATCAATCATCTTATCTTTTAACATTCGACTCATCTCAAAAATTTATGAGTAAAAATCAAGAAATAAACCCGATACCAAATTAGTTGCAGAATTAAAAGCCCCAAAAATTGCCTTAATTTGATGAAATTTTTTTACAAAATGTGGGATTGAAGCATTTTTTTAATAGCGATATTAAGAAAGTGATGGTCTCATCTTTTTAAGTTTACAAAAACTTAAGGCTTTATCTTTATGTTGATAAAAATTTTTGTTGAAGACATATTGTGATAAACTTTTTTTTTTATTGATTTGATTATGAATTATAACCATTGAGTTTGCTTTTTTGATAATTTAAAAAAAATATGATTTTTTAAATTAAAAAAATATATTCGCCATTATGATAAGAAATAATATCTCATACTTGTTGTTCATAAAAATTTATTACAAAGCAAAACTTTTCAATTTCATACTTATGCAAACTCGGTTGCATCCCAGCTACGTAAATCTCTACCTATTATTGAAAGGTAACGAAGAAGTATTTACGAAGAAGGTTAAAATAAGTTGATAATGATGAAGCTTTTACAAGATTTCTTTCAATAAATAAAGGTTATAGAAGATTTTCGACCATCTATTGTACAGAAATTGATGAAAAAATTGAAAAATTTAGGAAATCTGATGATTTGTTGAATTATTTTGATTTAATGTTAGACAGAAATTACATAATTTTAAAGAGCAAACAGTCATATTCATTAAAAATTCGAATCGATCAAAATTCACATTCTAATCAGTTACAAAATTATTTCGGGGTTCTAAAATGAACTTTAATAAAGCTTGATTAAAGGAAAAAACATTCATCATGACATTTTAAAGTTGGATTTTAAATAAATATTCAGTAATTGGTTACTTTTAACTAAAGATAATTTTTAAAAAAATCTTTTATGTAAGGTTTCCAGGAGACAATCATTTTTCCAAGCTAAAAAATAATCAATGTTTCTTTTGTCAATTGAGATTTTTAAATAGTTTAAATTGACTTGATTTCTATAGCCTCAGGGCTTAAATTCAAGCAAAAAAAATACATGATCGAGTTAAGAGTTCTTTTTTGAAAGTTGTTTTTGTTTTTTTAATTTTATTTAGAAATTTAATACTTTTTGGAGGCCTTGAAAGTTATAAACCTAAATTTTCATTGGTTCCAGAATTTTTGACTATATTCAAAGAGTGAGTTTGAAAAATTAACGTAAAGGCGCGATTTTTGCGACATGTCGTTAAATTTGAAATTCGATTTTAACGAATTGTCGCAAAAATCGCGCCTTTACGTTATAAAAGACTTTGATCCTGTTAATTTAAAGTCTAAGATAATTAAGTTAATTAAATAAATGAAAATTATTTTATTAACGAATGCGAGGTCGATATTCCTTTCAAGGGAGGAACAAAATCCTTTTGCGTTGGTCATTTATTCCGAATTTAATCCTGGAAGAGAAGTAACGCTGTTATGCCCAATTCACATTAACTTGAAAGAAATTAAGATAGATATAAATAGTTTTAGTTCAATTTTTATTAAGTTTAAGCTTAGAGAAGGGTTCTTGTCAGGCCAAAACATTTACCTGTGATATAATTTCATGTTTGAACAATAAAAGAAGTATTGGTTTCATCTTCTCAAAAAGAAATCTTAAAGTAAGTCATCATCAGAATTATAGTTAATGCAAGGAAAATCTAATTAATTATATTGAAGTGGTAATTATTTTTTAAAATATGCATGATAAAAGTCTTTTTAATGAAAATATTAAAAAATGTAACCGTATATTTTCGCAATTTTAGACTCTGCGAAATTTCCCTAGCGAAGTTTTTTTGTTGTTAAAAAAATTGACAATTTTGACTTAATTTAAAGGTTTTCTTCGAGTTTACCCCCCATTAAACGGATATTCACTTCTTTAACATCGACAGTTAATGGAGTGGCTTCATAAATTAAAATTTCCGAAAAAGGTTACCCGGTTAGATCCGTTTACAATACGCAGCAAAAATTTTCTAGAAAATCACTTATAGTGTTCTAAATTAAGGAGATTACCTCGATCAAATTAGTTTCAAGAGCGCTTTGTTTAGCAGTAATTTTTACAGTTGATTTCCAGGGGATTAATTTTATTTGATTTACCTTGGAAGGCTTGTACATAAATATTTTTCAGCAATTAAAAATTTTGAGACAACATTGAAAATTATTTAAAATAAACTTACAATGGTATAAAGTAAATTATGGATTTACATAATAGAGGTTTTAATGACTTAATTTTTCATAAAAGTTCACAATCAACTCAGACTTTCAAGATTCGAATAGTTTAAAACGAATATCATTTTGTAATCTAAAACTTTTCATTGAATAATATTAAGAATAGATAGTTTGTAGTGATAAAGAGTTTAAGATAAAAATTTAATCTTAAAGAGATTTATTGTTTTCTTTTTAGACTTTAAGCGACAATAAATAATGTTCTGACTGAACCAGAGAATTTTTATTTTAAAAAATTCATTCAAACAACATACACACGCCTTTTTTAAAATTATGAGGTGCTTGTTTCTTAAAAAAAACTTGAAAATAAATTCATGCATATTGTAGAGCGTATGGAACATTATGTATACATAAATGTTTAAATGATGAGACATAAGGTCGTGAGCATTTATACGTGTATGATAATAATAATAAATAAAAAAGAGATACCTATCAAAAATCAGGTCTACGTATCAAGTTCATCATTTCTAGTCAAGTTAAACTTCTTCCAAAAAGTTTTCTTCGCATTTTTTTTTTTAATACTTTTTATAAATTATAATAAATTATACGAGATACCGACTAGAAAGAAAACAAACTTATATAAATCGCAAAACAAGAAAAATAAAAAAAAAATTATTTTTTCAAATTATAATTTATTTTGGATGAAGAAGTTTTTTTGAAATTGTTTAAAAAATTTTAATAAATTTTTTTAAGATGAAAATTTTGTTCTAATTTTTTATTGTTTTGTTTTTTTTAATTTGTTTTTGTTTTTGGTAAGTAAGTATGAATCGGGTTAATAAAAAGTTGAAATCAGACTCGACAAAATCGAATTTTGGTCGAGGAAGTAACGCTAATGGAAGTAGTATACACTCGGGTCATTATATGACGAGTTATCTTCACGATCAAAATGAAGACACTGTTGAAATGCCGATTGCTAGTCCCGATGCAACCAATAACGATGTCACGCTTAATACTAATTTAAATTCGGATCAATTTCATGATCACGAAACCGAAACGCAAAATCAAAGCGTTATGAACGCTAAAAATCAGATAGCATCGTCAAACTTGGTTATCAAAAATTCTACAAATAATTTTTCAATTGCTCGAAAAACTATTCCGATTGGCCCATTGGCAAAAATACAAGCAATGATTAGCTCGAATGGAAGTATAAGTGGTGGACTTACACTCGATAAAAATAATAAAAGTCTTAAAAATCTAATGTTTTACATTAAATCGGCGTATAGTAACAATTTAACATCACCAAAATGGAAAAATTTTAAAGGACTCAAGTTACAAGTCACAGAAAAGATTCGATTGAATAATGTTATATGGCGTAGTTGGTTTGAACAATGTAAGACATTCTTTAATTTAACTTAAAATAGTTCATTTATGTTACCGGTTCCATTTACCTTAATGCTTCAATTTTGAATAATTTCATCATTGCAATTTTAAGTTTTTTTCAAACGTGTTGTTTTTGCCATCTGCTTAAAAGAAGGCTTTTAAAATTTATGAGAAAACTAAACTTTGATCGCGTCTTAAAGTAATCCTGATTCTTTTTTTGTAATAACAGACACACTGTAAAGAGTGTTTCCATTTATAACGTACTCTTCCATCTTTTGGGATTTTCGAGGACGAAAATTACAAAAAAAAGGTTTCTACTGAATTTTTGATAAGCAACGTTCTAATTATAAGGTACTGCTTATAAGGAACGGTAAACGACTTCCGCGTTCTTGAATATTTCGGTATAAAATTCGAAAAAAAATCTAAATAATCTAAATTTTAAAAGACGGTCGTAAAGACAGTTCAAATGTAAAGCTGCGTTTGATCTGTCAATTTTCAAACGGCTTAGAAGAGAAGCCAGTGTCACAAAAGATGTCAAAAAGAGAAGGTAAATTTTGGAAAGCAAGACTCGAGTCAATAACAAACGAATACAAAAAATGGCGTGAGATATCACGTAAACAAATAAAACCTCCAAATGATAGTAACGAAAATTTAAAACAAAAAGATATACAACGTGGACAAACGCCTAATTTAACACAATTAAGTTCTAACTTAAACAATACAGCAGTGCCATTAAGTTCCAGTTACGGTGAGACAAGTTATTTTGAAAATACAATTACCTTTCAACAAAACTATCCTCAACAACCAAGCTTTTTGTATCAACCGAGTAATTTTACAGTAAATGAACTTGATTTTAATGTACAATCGAACCTACCGAACGATTCCAATTTTCAACAATATGGACCCAATACACCCCAAAACATAAATTCTTTTAATAATTTTACTATCCATTCAAATGCGCCGAATTATACCGTCAATGGACATTTTCAAAATACAATAACGACTCCGCAAGTTCCGATCGCTAGTAAACAAATACCATACAATAATCGATGTCGTTCACCCTCACCCGGTTTATTCGACTTCGATTTTAACAATTTTAGTTCAGATACATTGTTCAGTACACATTTAGCCGAAGACCCTAAAGACACAATATTTGGCACAAATCCGGATTTTTTTCAACCAGATTTGATGCATCTATTTCCAAATTTTGATTTTTTTGATTTACCCGGAAATAATAACATGTTTAACTTGAATAATAACGACACTAACTCGGAACAAAATTCACCACAATCGAATAGTAACCCTCAGATTGTGAGTGATAGTCAAATACAAGTTTATAATCAATCTGGTGAGCAATTAAAGGTTGTTGAAGTTGAAGAAGTTAACAAACCAGAGATATCGATTGCAATTGATTATTCCGGTCTATCGAATTTCGATACTTTAGCTACCGTTGCTGCTGCTCAATCGATTAATATATCACCTAATCCAACGAATCAACCACAACCGCCACAACAACAAAATAGACCAATTAGACAACGACATATGTCAGATTTGGGAGATTTTAATCATTTAAAAGTATGTTATATTTTATCATTTTAGGGAGAGGGGATTGCTTCAATTTAAATTTGTCAATTTTTACCGTTTTTCTAATGTAAAAGATAGTTCCGTTTAATCGAACTATCTTTTGACACTAAAATGATCGTAGAATCTTGTGACACTAAGATGATCGTAATGATGGTCTACGTGTGACACTATTTTTGGGTAACTTATAAAAAAAATTCTTTAAAAAATACAGTAAAATTAACGAAAGCGTGACTCAAGTTACACCGTAGCCGTTACTAAACTTAAACTTGATCTATAGGTCTCTAAAAAAAGTCAAGAACGACCAAGATAATCAAAATCTAATTAAAAAGAGTAATCTCAACTTTTGAGGCTCTTGAAAAACATACAACAAGGTGTAACTTTTACATGAAGTGAGATATGCAAAAAATTGAATTAATGAAAGTTTTTCATTAGCAATTACAGTATGATCGAATATCTTAAGTGGTACGGATATAGACTTTGCTTAATCCTTAAAATAATTTAATTTTGTAAAAAACATCCCAAAAATGACTTTTTTTAGCCAAATTAAGATCCTATGGGCTTCATATGCCTATTATCTTTTTTAATAGAATTCTTAAAAAACCTGTTTCTATGTTCCTATACACTTTTTATTATGCTTACAAAAATGTATTCTTGTATGAAATGATTTTTTAATAATATTTATTTTTCTTTGTCGATTTGTACCTCTAAAACCGAGCATCCCAGTTATAAATGGACTTGACATTTAAGTAGATCTTGCTGAGAGGTTTCGATTGATATATAAAAAATAGGGGTGTGTATGAAACAACTATGGGGGCATTTAAGGGTCCTTTAAGGTTAAAAAGTGGTAAATCAGTTTTCTTCTACCAATAACTTCATTAGGGTCTAAATATGGTATCATTTTGTAGCCCTTTATTTACTCTATCCAAATGACGTTACATTGATTATACTGTATAAAAATCTTGACCTTCTTAAAATAGATAAACTAAAGCTAAGTCTTCCAAATAAATGGATATTTTATGAATTTTACGACCTACATGATTATTAAAGATTGATAAATTTCCTACAAGATTATGTTAGGGCACAAATTATATAGAAGGTAAAATGGTTCGCAAGCTTTCAAAAGTTAGTTTTTAAGTTCTTGAAATCATTTCCAAGATTATTCGATAATCATCCGTAAAAAAAATATTGGGGAGCTACAAATTTTTAACTTTTCTCTTTAACATTCTCTCCTAAGCCTAATTGAATAGAAAATGAGAGTATTTTGATACAAGACAACTAATTTCGCTTATACATATATGATAAAACTATCAATGTATAAATTTATTGATGCTAAGTGTCTTAAGGTACACCAACGGATTTTACGATTTAAGGTAATTTGTTTTGCTTAGGCTTTTTTAAAAACTTGATCGCATAAAAAATTTATGATCACAGTAAAAAAATTGCGATTTAGTTTCTTGGGTCTAATGATCTTGTGTGATTATTGTTGGTCACATATCCTGCCAGAGTTGTATGATCAAATATTCAAGACCCATCTTCTGAGACTAGCTTATTTATATTGACTATGCAATTTTAATCTTTATTTCCGATTATTTTCAAGCAAAAAAAAATTATTTCTGAACATTAAAGCTATAAGAATTATTCTTGAGACCAATTTAAAATTTTGAAATCGCTTCTGGATATTACCTTTTTTATGATAGAGAGAATCGACATTTATTTCATTATTTTATAAGCGAATTTAAATCAAGTATCATTTGATCTATTTTTTTTTTGTTGATCAAACATTTGCGATCCAAAAAAACATGTTTTTTAATTATTCCATTTTTTTTATATTTATCCAAAAATATTCAAGTTTAATTGAATTCACTTCTACTTGTATAAATAATACGCAATTAGTAAATCTAGAGCGAATATAATTGAATAAGATTTCTAAATTACAATTTTTTATAAATTTCTTAAGATAAGCATTAAATTAATCAAAGAATTTTTATTAATTTATATCACAAATTGTTTCTAATCCAAAATTCTGAACACTAGGTCTATTTAGAATTTTTTGCTTGTACAAAAATCAAGCTCAAACATAAGTAGTTATCAGTTTCTTTTCTGTAAGCCATGGTGTATCGTTTTATGACTAAGATCGCCTAAGTAAATATTTAGATGGCTGTTGTATATTTCACTCAGGGATTTAAAAAATAAGCAAGAGCGTAGTTAAAACCTATCATTACTCTTAGCCGGTTGTCGGATTTTTTGTAATGAAAGTTCAAAATGGAATAAGTGAACTAAGAATGGAAGCTAATTTTTTTTCACAAAAATTCCTTCAATCGGACCATTTTAAAATTTAAAAAAAAATTTTGGTTGCTCAAATATCAGACCTCATACTCTTAAATTTTCAATTTTCCGTCATGGGGTTGAAAAAAAAAACGCTTTTCTACACGAGGCTGGGGGAATGAAGGATCACCCACCCCGTCCTAGGGGCCCCCTCTGAAATCCGTTATTGATTACTATTGATGGCTTTTTAGAGATGAATGTGATACAATATAAAATAGTCTAATCATTTGTATCTCCAAAACCTTTTATAATAAGATTCTGAGATGAGGAGTCCCAGCCTCATGTAGAAAAAACTTTTCTTGCCTATTCTATGTTTTTGTAAAAGATTTTGCCTTAAAAAAGCATTTCTTACATTTTCTGGTATATTTTCCGCATTCTTCGTTACTGAAAACCCTATTATTGATATATTTGGAATCTCAAAATCTTGTTTAAAATTGATTACTTTTCTCGTTTAAAGACCAATTTAACAAGTGTTGTTAGTCGACTCTAAATTAGTCGATCGATTATCGACTTTTCAGGAATTTTCGATAGTCGACTTAAGATTTTTTTGTGTCGACTAAAGTTGTTGTTGCGTCGAATATTGTCGATTAAATCGGCAAAGTTGAAATTTAAAAAAAAAATTGTGAAAATAAATTTTTTTTGAAAATTTCATCAGAAACACATTTTTTAATTTGAGTCTTAAAAAAAGAAAAGTTTACTGTAACCATAAATACAATTGAATTATTCTAAAAACTTAGTAATAAAAGCTGTTCAGCAAGTTCTGGTTTAAGCCTATTTCTTTTGTATGTATAGTCTTTATAGACTCGAGTATTACGAGTGGGACTCAAATCTTTAATTGAAAATTTCTTTATGAGAATAGTTCATGACAAAAGAGCTAACTAACGACTTACAAATTTTCAAGTCGACTAACAACACTAAATTTAACCATTGTATCTTCTTAGAGGTGCTCAAATTTGACTCTTGTCTGGTCATAAATCTTTATTTTCTTGAAATGGAAAAAAAAATTTTCATAAACGCTTATTTTATATATCAAATCTGATTTTCACAGTTCTTATAGCCTGAGAATCTAAGTCAAACCATCATCAATACTTTCTATTGAAAAGAAAACAGTAAAAGATTATTTCAGACTAGTAATCAACGTATTCGAATACAGGTAGAATCAGGTTAAATAAAATTACTTTTGGTCTTACTTTTTCGACTACAGTTTATGACTTGGGACAATTTTCATTTTCTAGTCTATCTTTTGCCTTAGAATTCATTGATTTTTCGGTTTTTGATATCTTGAAAATTTTACAAGCGGGTGTTTAAGGGCTAGAAATATCTATGAATAATATAAAATCTGGCTCCAAAATTTTTGACTCTAAAAAATAACATGTTTGAAATCAATTCATTCTAAAAAAATATGATGATGAACCATGTATTAAGCTACATTTCAATTTTTATCCAGAGTCTATATCATTTATTTAACATGATTTTAGACACCTTAATATTGAATTTGATGTTAATGACAATAATAAAAGTTAACCTGAAATCTTTTGAATTAAAGTAGGGAAATACTCTCTATACATTTTTTTACCTAATGTATTTTTTTTAATTTTGACATAAAGTAAATATACTATTGGCATTAATGTTTTGAGATAGAAGATATTATGCAATCATGTCTCTTAAAATGTAGACTAATGTTATAAATAGAATAAGAAAAAAAAAGGCTTATAAACCAAACTTTTTTTCTTATTCTTATATTTTTTTTATCTTGTTTCTTTTTTTTTAGAATTCATCTGAACAGTCAATTATAAACGATGGGAGTAGTCACATCAAAATGCCAGTGTCTTTGTCACAAATCAATTCAAGCCTTAACATAAATCCGATCCAAACTCAATTTTCTGTCAGTAACCCAGCCATTTCTACACAATCTTCCTTACGACGAACATCAGCTTCTCAAATTCAATCAGCACAAACAAATTCATCCAACACTATACGCAATTTACTTGCTTTAACCACTCCAACAGTGCCTATGCCGCCCATATCACCGTCCAAACAACAAAATTCGAATATGAGAATATCCGGTATTCTTTCAGCGACTGGTTCAAATATACCTTCAATGCGTAAACAAGTAGCGCCTCAAAAAATTATTTATCCACAAGAGCCCTTGTCAAACATGATCCAACCTTCGCCGCCACCGTCTCAAAATTTAGTCAAAACTGATAATTTAACAATTACTGGTTTATTAAATTCGAGTGTTATTATACCACAAGATATTCCGATAAACCAAATTGTTAATCAACAAGACCAGTTTATAGATAAACCACCGCCCAATAAACGAGGAAGAAAAAGTAGTATTGAACCACCAAATTCAAGGTCTAATTCAAAAACAAAATCAGCAAATCAAACTAAACAAAAAAAAGACGACTTAGTCATTCATGATGATAATTTGAACTCGCCAAATAGTTCACCAAATCAAAAGTATCAGTTCAATTCATACCAATCGACGAATCAAAGTTCTTTTCAAAATCAAGATTCAAATTTTTCCGATTATACCAAATTATACAAAAGTCCTGGACCAAGGTCTCAAGAAACTTATCAAGCAAGTGCTAGAATAAATCGTTCAGATAGCATAAATAGTCTTAACACAGACGCAAATATATCAACGGCTGAACAAAAGAGACGATGTAACATACAACAGGGCTTTGATCGTTTACAAATTTTGGTTCCTTCTTTAAAAGATGGTAAGAGCTTGAAAGTGAGTAAAGCTGTTATGTTACAAAAAACATCCGAGTATATAAAAGAACTTCAATTGGCAAGGGAAAAACGATTAGCCGATTTAGATGTTTATAAAAAAGAAATAGAAGAGCTTAGCGATAAAATAACCGAATGTCAAAATCAATTGCCTGCAAATGGAGTAAGTGTGGTCGGTAGTTTGAATAGAACTGAAGTATTTGAACAAAAATTCAATGCGTACATAAAAGAAAAGACTATGAATAATTGGAAATTTTATTTATTTTCTTTAATATTGAAGCCTTTATTTGATAACTTTATACAATGTGTCAACACATCGTCCAAGGAAGATATGGAAAAAACATTCTATGAATGGCAGCACAAGTATTGTAGTCTTTCACAATTGAGACCTATTGCGTCAAATGCATTAAGAAGTTTATCACGTTCAACGTCATTACTTACCGATCCGAGTAAATTGCCAGAAGAATGTTTTAGTGCAGCTTTGAGTAAAATTTAATAAATTAGAAAAGCTCGAGTCCAGTCATTTTAATTTAAAAAAAAAAATAATTTCACAATAAGTGTAAATTGATGGGAGTTTCAAATGATAAAAAATTAGTAAAAGCAAAATAAAAATAATTTTTTTTAGTTATGGGTCTTTTAAGAAAATTGTTTGTTTTTTTTAAATTTTATTTTTTTTCTTGTTGAAACACTTGACTTAAACATAACTTGACTAAACTTGATAAAAATCTTAATAAAATTAAAAATGAAATCAATTTTTTTGTTTAAATGTAGTTCATTTGATTTAGTGTGTATGTGACTAAATCATTCTTAAACTTGAAAATTTGCTAAGTGTTTTTGAGGTCTCCTCTGGATGGTAGCGACCAGTGGCGTAGCTAGGCTATTTCAGATGGGGGGGGGGGGTCTCAAAAATAGATGAAAATTCCAAATTTTTCTTTAACATTTTTTAGAGAGAAACGCCAGATTTTAAATGGTCAGGGGTGACCAAAAGTTTCTATAAAAGTTGCGGATGTTGCTAATTTATTTTAAGGTTTTTACATACTAAATTTTTTTAAATCAACTAAAAATTTAATCAAGACCCCTTTTTTAAGTAAATTTTGACTATTTGAGTAACATAAAACTGTTTTTGAATTTTTGTTGTAATACTCATGGTCTAACAAAAAATGCTAAGAGAAGATAAAGGATCTGTCGATGTTTCGATATTTTATGGACACTTCGTTATTTGGGTCTGCGAGGAGCTTTGATACTTTTTCAAGGCTCATTGTTTCAATTCGTTCCACCACATCAACTAGATTGTATTTATTAAGTGCTTCGTTTTTGTTGATACTCAGGATTCGCTTCTGCAGATCGCCGATTTCTGTTTTGATTCCTTTACTTGCCATAGAGAGCACCGGGCTGTTGTAATCAATGTGGCTTATGATATTTGAATTTGGAACGGAGTTTATATCTAAAAAGTGCTTTTTGTATTTATATGTAAAGGAATACGGTTGAAAAATCGAGGATACTGATACTTCAAATGGCTCTTCATTTGTACATCTTAAAATTTTAAACAGAACACTTAATTAACAACAATTTAAATTTATGCGTTAAACGAGACATATTTGTACCTAAATATCAAAAACAATTAGATGTATTTTTAATCAACAAAACGATCTTCTTCCTACAAAACAGCTTTGTTTGAAAATTTTAAAAAACTTTAATAATTGTCTCTAGTTTGAGCTGAATTAAATCTTTCGTATCGCCATCAACAGAACACTGGGTTCCAAACTCAAATAAATTAAAATAATTTTTACAGCTAAAAAAGGTAGAATTGTAAAAACTGGTGTCGATACGAATACGATTTACTAAGATTGGAATAATTGTGTGTTGCAAAATTGACTTTTTTAAAGTATGAATGTTTAGACTCAAAACGCATAGTTGAATAAGCTGCTTATTTTTGTATTTTTTTTCTGTTTTGTCTTTTTCAATAGGTATCTTGTTCCTAAGGAATCATTTTTTTAAATTTATTTTTATTTTAATATATTCAGCAAAAAAAGGGCTTCAAAACTTGCTATTTAACTTTTTATCTTTAATAAAAAATCATGTTGTACGCAGACATGTTTACCCATTTGTTTTCGGGTATTGGGTCGGTTTGAGTAACCCGAAAAGATTGGGTTTTAGGGTTCGGGTAGGGTATAGGTAACCCATAAATTTTGGGTTTTTGAGTATAGGTTGGGTATCCCATAAAAATCGGGTAGGTATACCCCAAAACTCCAATTAAAAACCCAATTTTTAACCCAAATACCTGATTTTTATGGGTTACCCAACCCAACTTATACCCAAAAACCCAAAATTTATGGGTTACCTATACCTTACCCGAACCCTAAAACCCAATTTTTTCGAGCTACTCAAACCGACCCAATACCCGAAAACAAATTGGTAAACATGCCTGGTTGTACGAAAGGCTAAAAGAGGCAGTGATTTGAGGAAAGATATAAGCGTCAGCTTAAAAAAAACTACATTCTATTTGATTTTGTCATTTTTGACCTTACTTCCATATTCTACGACCACGAAAACCACTAGAAATCATTTTTTTATACGGGGTAAAAAAATCCAGGAATTTTTCCCTAACTCACTGTACTTTGCAGCCAAATGCTGAAATTGTTTGCTTTTTTGGAACTTTCGATATCCTATGATTGGAAAAATATGTTTTTGATTTTAGGATATGCTCAGTTGGTACTGTCGTGGACGTCCATGCAGAAGGTCGAAGGTTCAAATCCAAGTCGTGTCAAAAAAATTCAATTCGAGTTCCCAAATTATCCTCAGTGTTATGAGCAGAACACAGCATACCCCAGCTCCTGGTCGTCAAAACATCAGTTTTATAAACTTTACTTTAACTTTACTTTGTATTTTACTTCTCCAAATAGGAGGTTAATTTTAATTAAATAAATAAATAAATAAATAATGCTAAAAAGCTCCGATTGACACTGAGACCTTAATCGAAGTTAAGAAATATTGCATATGCATTGAACTCGGCCGAAAGTTTATCATTAAGAAGTAAAATCGAATCCCGTGAGACCTAATATAATGTTTTAATTTTCTTTCATTTGCTTGAAAAACGTTTAATTCTGCATATTTCGTACTCTTTTTGAACTCATTATGAAAATTTCCCTCATATTTACATTTTTTTGAGTATTTTTAGGAAACATCCAGCATCCATCAACCTTCATCATTTATAATAATTTGATTATTCGGATGAAACGGATCCTTGAAAAAGAAGCATCCCCTTTTTGGTCCCAATTTTGAAAGCTAGCGATGTTACCCCAACCCCCATGAAAAAATTAATTTTTTAGGCTTTTCGAGGTGGTAGATTAAATCAAAATTGATGAATTCAGATACTGTGGACGTTTTGCTCCGACTGAACCTTACTTACTTTAAAATAATTCTTTTCGATTTCTGATAATTTTAATCGACTCGAGTCAAAATTTAAAACAGCTACAACAGCCCCAACAACCCCTACAACAGCCCCAACAATAGGAACTGCAACAAAAGCCCCAACAACCTCAACAACAGACCCAAGAACAGCCCCAACAACCACAACAACAACCCCAACAACCCTAACAACAACCCCTACAACAGCCCCAACAATAGGAACTGCAACAACAGCCCCAACAACCTCAACAACAGACCCAAGAACAGACCCAAGAACAGTCCCAACAACCACAACAACAACCCCAACAACAGACCCAACAGCCCCAACAATAGGAACTGCAACAACAACCTCAACAACAGTTCCGTCAACCCCAACAACAGACCAAAGAACGGCCCCAACAACCCGAACAACAGCAATAACACCCACAACGGCAGCAAACAAAATAAAAAAAAAAAAAAAAAATTGTAAAATTTTAAAAGCATGCTATATGATATTAAACGGCATTTTAATCGTTGTTAAATTGAGTGAATATTTTTTTTTGTAAATGTAAATTTTTTATCAATTTTTATGTAAATTTTTTTGTAAATTTTTTTATCAATTTTTTTATTAGGAATTTCAATTGTTATTTATTGTTATAAAATTTTTAAAGAGATAAAAAAAAAAAAAAATTTTCAAAAAAAATTAAAAAAAAAAACGAAAAAATTAAAATTTTAACAAAAAAATAAAAATAAAATTATCTTAATTACTGTTGTGGTCATTTACAAGACCACAATGACCAAAACAGTATTTAAGATGAAATGAAAATTATTATCAAATAATTTATGTCTAGGACCCATGTATTTATTTGATAATAATTTTCATTTCCAAAAAAAATTTTTCAAAAATAAAATTATTTTAAATAATTTTTTGTTTTTGATTTCGCCCATCACTCGCCCATTAATCCTTTAGAACCCATCGAACTACTCGGTAGTTTTTTTTTGTCTTGCTTTTGGCCGATCCCAATTATGTCCGATATTTTTCTAAATAAAAATAATACTTACAACCCTGGTCATTCAAAGCTTCCAAAAATGAACGTTCATGAACGTTCATGAACATTCGCGAACATTCATGAACGTTCAAGGGACGCTGAATGTTCAAAAGTCTTCAAAAGTTTTCATTTTTTTTCAAAGGTTTTCATTTTTTTTTAAAATTTTCACATTATTAAATCTGAAAAAAAATGAAAATTTTAGAAAAAAAATGAAAATTTTAGAAAAAAAATGAAAACTTTTGAAAAAAAATGAATATACTTTTGAACATTCAGGGTCCCTTGAACGTTCAAGGTTTTGAACGTTCATGAATGTTCACGAATGTTCATGAACGTTCATTTTTGGAAGCTTTGAATGACCAGGGTTGTATATGTGTGAAAAATATGTGAAAAAAACTTGATTTTTATACTGAAATTACTAATTGATTTATTTTATTTTTTTATTTTATTTATACATTTTTAACACAAGATGAAGCATAAAATCAATAACAAAGAAAAAAATATATATTGATTATGATATGATTTTATTTTTAGGTCACTTTGTAATTATGTGCAAAAAAAAACAGTGACTTTAAAAAATGTCTGATTTTTCGTACCTAGTTCATAATTTTGGGTTACTTTTTTGAACAGACTAATTTAAAGTCTCGGTGAAGTTATTTCGGGAAGTTGATTTAACAATTTTCTAATGTATTAATACCCCTGTCTACAGTATGATAGAGTAGTTGAACGTGACCATATGTACTACCCTGGTCGTTCACATGTTCCAAAAATGAACGTTCAAATTTTTTCATTTGAATTCAAATGAAAACATTTGAACGTTCATTTTTGGAACATGTGAACGACCAAGGTAGTATCTCTTTCACTCAATAAAATTCGATTTTATGCAAGATATTTTAACATTAATTTTGTGTCAACCAGTGTTCATGCAAATACCGAATATAATCATATAACTAAAAAAATACTAATGTAACATTTCTTGGTAACTTTTTGGGTTTTTATTTTTTTCCTACATTTTGTTTCAATCAAGACCATCTGGTTCATCATATCAGGTCAATGTGAACAAATCACTAGAGTTGAGTAAATTTCCAACTTTTTACATTATATTGGTAATGGGAATGTAGCATTAACTCGAATCGGTAAATATTACATTAATTCGGTGTAAGTGTAGTATCATGCTTACTTGATCTGGATAAAGACCAATCAAACATGATTTTTTTCCATAAAAAAATCTTCGAGACTAAGACTTTGACATGTTTGTAACCTTAGTAATCTTTTCGTTACAATTCTTTCCGCAAATCAAATTTCAAATCTATTTCAAGTTACAGTGTTGACAATGAGCTGATGTTTGACCAATAAAACCTGTTGACAAACAGAAAGGTTTTTGATAGCAAAAAATCTTTTATGAGATTTAATACGCGGTGATTACGTTCCGTCTATGGTACTCCAAAATTGTAATTTTACATTTACAATACAGTTAGTCCCGCTTTATTGACCAAATGTCTAGATAAAAAAGTAAAAACTTAATTTTAAAAAACTTTATTAAATTTTTTAATAAATGATGGAAAATTAATTGGTACTTGAAACGTAAAAAAGAGCTTAAGCTAAATTTAAAAAAGTCAAGAAGGAATATTAAATAGAAAAAAAAAATTTTAAATTTTTTGTGATTGTTGTTCGTGACTAAAAAAATTTAAAACTAGAACATATAAATGCCAACACCAAAGTTTTTTTTTTTTAAATTTTCACTCTTTTGTTTTTTACTCTAAACAAGTTTAGAAACGAATACGGAAAATATTTTAAAAAAAATATTAAAAAAAAACATTTAAATAAATTAATTTTTGCATGAAAGGGTGTCCAAAAGAAAAAAATAAGTCTCGTATTTATTGTTCAGCTGGTTTGGCGCCGGCGTTCATAGCTGCCGTTGTAGCTGCAGCACGTGGATAAAACTCGGCCAAAACACTTTGTGGTATACGCTTAAGCATTTCTTTTGGAAAAATACGCAACAAACCCCAACCGATCTCTAACGACTCAAAGATAGTTCTGTTCTCATAGTGACCTTGAGAAATGAAAGTCTTTTCGAATTTGTTCAAAAATTCTAGGTATAACAAATCATCTGCAGATAAAGCTTCTTCACCGACTACAGCTTTCATGGCTTGTACATCTTTGCCAATAGCGTAATTAGCATACATTTGATTTGATACATCGGCATGGTCTTTTCTGGTCATACCTTCACCGATGGCAGACTTCATCAATCTTGACAAAGATGGTAATACGTTGATCGGTGGATAGATTTGTCTGTTGTGCAATTGTCTGTCAACGTATATTTGACCTTCAGTGATATAACCAGTTAAATCTGGAATTGGATGGGTAATATCATCGTTGGGCATTGTTAAAATTGGAATTTGTGTAATTGAACCATGACGACCTGCAACACGACCAGCTCTTTCATAGATTGTAGATAAATCGGTGTACATATAACCTGGAAAACCACGTCTACCTGGTACTTCTTCACGGGCAGCTGATACTTCACGCAATGCTTCAGCGTAAGAGCTCATGTCTGTCAAGATAACTAGAACGTGTTTCTCGCATTGATATGCAATAAATTCGGCAGCTGTCAAAGCGATTCTTGGTGTGATGATTCTTTCGATTGTTGGATCGTTAGCCAAGTTTAAGAACAAACATACATTTTCCATTGAACCGTTTTCTTCGAAATCTTGTTTGAAAAATCTAGCTGTTTCCATGTTAACACCCATAGCAGCGAAAACAATGGCAAAATTGTCTGAGCTGTAATCCATAACATCTTTGTGTTGTTTGACCAAGCCCGCTTGACGACAAATTTGAGCTGCAATTTCGTTATGTGGTAGACCAGCAGCCGAGAAAATTGGAATTTTTTGACCACGAGCAATACTGTTCATGACATCAATTGACGAAATACCAGTTTGAATCATTTCTTCTGGATATTCTCTTGAGAATGGATTGATCGGCTGACCCTGAATGTCCAAATAATCTTCGGCTAATACGTTTGGACCTTTATCGATTGGTTTACCTGAACCATTGAACACACGACCCAACATGTCTTCACTTACTGGAACTTTCATGATATCGGCAGTAAATTCACATGATGTGTTTTTGGCATCGATACCAGATGTACCTTCAAACACTTGAACGACAGCTTTGCTACCTGATACTTCAAGGACTTGACCACTGCGAATTGTACCATCTGGTAATGTTAAACTTACGATTTCGGCATATTTTGGAAATTTTACATTGTCTAATATAACTAGAGGACCGTTTACACCAACAACAGTTTTGTATGCTAAAAAATTCAAAATGTTGATTTTTGTTTGCTTACATTTAAAAAAAAAGTGATTTAGAAATTTGACTTGCTCTTTTGGTTGATTATTAATATTAAATATCGACCTGTGAAAACACTGATGTCTCCAACATGAATTCTCAAACTAAATAGCTGGGGTTAAATAACGCCAAAGCAAATTCAATTTAAGGTTCTTTTGGGATTATTTATATACTGGTCTTCAAAATCACAAGGTAAGGGCTGGACTGATCTCCATAGGTCTACAAAAAGAGTGTATTAGGGTGGACTTGTAATCAAGGAAATACGGTAAACTTAATTAGAGAAAATAATTTCTCAAAATACTTAAGCGAGTGATTGGTTGCCAACCATTACAGTTCATCTTGGAATATTAAAACTATAAATTCGTCGTTTGCTTATGAGGGTTAATAGATACTGTATCTTCAATATTAAATAACCCCATACCTTTCGTTTAGAATAAATAAAACTTGAAAACTTAAAAGTAACGATGAATCTATTAGAACTCAAAATTGAGTAGTTTTGTCTTGAATTATAGATTTTTGCCTTGAGTTTGATCCTCATTATCGGAAATTGCAACACAGTCAAAACTTCAAAAGCATTTAAATAACCTAGAGCAAGTCTTTCCCGTCCCTGTAACCACTTTTTAACTTAAAATTGCTTACTGATTCTTGGCTGAGATATATAATCTCTAACAACAGCAGCAGCGTGTACAGTTGCAGCGGCATGAGCACTGTTTATTCCAATTGTCGGTGGTGCCATGTTTATTCAATCTCGTTAAATTCTAAACAAAAAAAATGATGCTAACTTCTATCTCAAAAAAATTTAAAGTTGGCTTGCTAAAAAAAATCACTTGATCATAAGTAAAAAAACTTTTTTTTAAAATTTAGTGTTAAGAGTGTATGTGAGAGAGAGTTAAAAATTGAAATAAAAAAAAAACTAGCTTCAAAAGTTTAAACTTAAAATATAAAAAAATCAAGTTTTTCTTGAACATAATAAATATGAATCCTTAACCAAGATTCCCAATGATCAATTATGTACACTCTGGTTTTTTTAAATTATGTGTATATCTAGTTTTTTTTCGTTTAGAAAGCTATGATATTTAGAAAAAAAAAGAGTTTTAGATAATCAAGTTTTGAAAAAAAAACTTGAATGTATTTAGTCTTGTTTGAGATTGCAACTAAAATCATCCTCATCATCATCATAGTCGTCATCTTAATTCATAATATTAATATTTCAAATTATGTTATTTATTTTTTTGTTTGATTTCACAAAATATCTAGATACGACAAAATTTATTTCTGTTTAGAATAATTAATGCAAATTATATCCTCACACAATCTTGAAATAAAAGACATAAACTCTAACGACGGTTTCATACGAACTTAGAAGAGAATATTTTGAAAGTCTTGAAAGATTAAATTGAATTTGAAAAAAATCAACGCTTTAGTTATGCATGACTAAAGCGATACGTGGCCAAGAATTAATCAAACATTTTGACAAGTTGAATTTAAAATGATCAAAACTTATGAATGAAATTATAAATGTCAATAACAGATAAGCAACTTTTGAAAATATAAGGCAGAACAAATCCTAATAAAAATCACCTTAAAGACTAAAAAAAAGGATTTGATGAAAAGTGATAGTTGCTCTAGCTCGTATTCCAAATATTAATTCTGTTTTTGTTTTACGCGGCGATCAGTGTATTGGTGTTTGAATTACGTAAATACACGAGGAAAAAAATGTGTCATATAGAGCACAACAGGTGTGTCATTTTTTCACATGCACAAATTGTGTAGAATTTTGAAACAATGTTTGTGACAAGCCTTTTTTTTAAACATTGATTTAATGGACAGCAAAATTTTGTATTTTGAACAAGAAACAAAGAAAATGACTCAAAATGTGTCATTTTGTAGTAAAATTAACACAACAAATGTCCTTTTTTACGAACACAAAAATTGTGTCATTTTTCAGCTAAAATTTGACACATTTTTTTTCACTGTGTAGGTAGTAAAGGGAGTAAATTCCACATTTGGGAGCAGAACTCTAATTCTTAAATAAGTTAACATGTTTCAGAAAAATGCTTAAGGCACATTGCTTACAAAATTCGAGGTAAGGATTAGTTTGAATGTCACAGAGATACTTAGATTTATAAACATATTGTCTAGCAAACTTTAGTTATGTAATAATCATCGCCGGTGGCGCTCAGTAAAAGCTCGGGCGTAAATCCTTATGGGATCATACCATATAGTGATTTCAAAAATTAAAAATCAGTTGCATTTGTGCATCAATACTTTTTAAATTGGACGACTCAAAATTTAGACTCGAGTCGACTAAAATTTTAATGGAATCGAAAGTGTTTACCGTAAAACCACGGGAGGTACTCCATGGAGTAAAAGAAAGTTAAGACAAATTAATCTAATATAAAATATCAGAATTCACCAACTATTTTTATTCTCTGATAAAAGAAAGTAGCTTCACTAAAAAGATTATTTTATGGTTCTTTTACAAATAAATGATCATTTTTTTCAAAAAATTTTTATTGTTATAGCAATCTTGGCAAAGACGGTAAAACGCTGATTGGTGGGTAGATTTGTCTGTGGTGCAATTGTCTGTCAACGTATATTTGGCTTTCAAATCTGGATGGGATGGATTGGACCATGACGCCCTGCAAAAGACCATGACGATGACCATGACGATTGTAGACAAATCGGTGTACATATAACCTGGAAAACGACGTCTACCTGGTACTTCTTCACGGGCAGCTGATACTTCACGCAATGCTTCAGCGTAAGAGCTCATGTCTGTCAAGATGACTAAAACGTGTTTCTCGCATTGATATGCAATAAATTCGGCAGCTGTCAAAGCGATTCTAGGTGTGATGATTCTTTCGATTGTTGGATCGTTAGCCAAGTTTAAGAACAAACAGTCTTGTCTACTTCAAAATCACAAGGTAAGGACTGGACTGATCTCCATAGGTCTACAAAAAGGGTGTAAAATAGTGGACTTGTAATCAAGGAAATACGGTAAACTTAATTAGAGAAAATAATTTCTCAAAATACTTAAGCGAGTGATTGGTTGCCAACCATTACAGTTCATCTTGGAATATTAAAACTGGAAATTCGTCGTCCTCTTATGAAGCTTAATAGATTCACTTTTTCATTCAGTTGCTTTATTGTTTGACTTAAATTACATACACGTTTTTTGAAATGAAAAGTTATTGTTATTAAAAATTTAAAAGAAAAGCAACACTGTTACGACTTCACGTTTTACAAATCTTTAAACAAAAGAAATAAAACAAAAGAAAATAAGAACGAGAGGAAAATTTTTTAACTTAGAATTACATTAAAATCCTAATCGATGTCTATATTTTTATAACACAGAGATTTTATGAAAAATTCTATAAAAAACTAAAATTAGACTCTAATTATTTGACTTTAAATATTCGAGTATTTTTTGTCAAAGAGGATTCATTTTTTCTAAGCTAATATAAAAAAAATAAAAAATAATTTTTTATTAAAAATTTTAAAATTTTATTTTCCAAAAATTTAGATTTTGAAATGTACGGTTACAACGGCTACCAACAATTACCAATACTGGAACAACCAAAACCAAAACCAATTCAATGCGTCCAATTTCCCCAACAACTTCAATCAATACCATTTCAGTGAGTCAATTAACCAAAACGAATGATACAGAAACAATACAAGCATAGATTTCGCAAATAAAATACCAAAAATTTTGAAATTAGTGTTCAAGTTGGCGAATGGTGTTTTTATTATTTTGAAAATAACAGATTTTTTCTTTAATTTTTTAAGAAATTTTTTTAATTTTTTTTTAAATAATAATTAAAAATACAAAAAAATAAGAAAATTCAAAATCAAAAAAAAAAAACAATAAAATTAAAAATTAACAAAAAAATACAATTAAAAAATTTTGTTATGTCTTTTAATTACTATTTAAAATGTGTGAAAAAATGTAATATCCTCTTACATGTACATTAGCTAACTTTATTGCTAACTTTAAATTAAAAATTAAGTTGCGACTTAAAAATTGTCTGATGGTCTTAATTATATTACCAATACGTAATACAGGTGATTTTTTTTTACTAAAAATGAAATTAATCACTAAGCTCTGATTTGTTCTCAATGATTAAATTTTCAAAAATCAACTGATTTCCCCGATCAAAAGATCTCATTTTCTTCCTACGACTAATTCTATAATTGGATAATCCTCAAAATCATCATCAGACTATTTTTTAAGATAAAAATAATTGGAAAATTTTCGTTTTTAATAATCCTCAAATGTTTCACAACGTAGTGAATATGTACTGAAATAAATATTGATTGAATCTGTGAATATGTTTCTTACAAAGCTCCTTCATAAACTATTTTCATCGAGTAGTGTTTTTTCGATTTTACACTGTCATAACAATGTACAGTCTATTCTAAGTATATCAAAATCTCTGTACAAATCTTAGATACAAGGATGAAAAATAAACACATTATTTTTTACAAAGGAACCGTATCACAGTTTCAATTAAAAAGTGTCAAAAACTTATCTAATTATCAAGTTAAGAAACACAATTAAAACAAAACTTCATGTCGATATGTTAATTGTCAAGAAGAAAAAAATTTTTCATTTATTTCTCACGATACCAGATAATTAATAAAAGCTTGAAAGACACAATTGGTATAGTTAAAAGCTGTACATGGTCACAATATCACGACATGCATGATAGACATTTTCAGGCAGAAACTTAAAGCTTTAAATTATTTTCAAATAAGATTCGAATCTTAACACACCTTCATAAGTAAGTCTCTTGGAGTAAAAGTCTGTCTCAGTCATCAATAAATTGTGTTTGGTCACTTTAAAAGTTTTAAATTTTAGAAAAATTACTAACACCTGTACCGGGGCTACTGGGTTTGTTCTTGTTAATTATTAAGACAAAAGAAATGAAAATTGTTATTAAATATTCACTAACTTCCACTTAGTGAACTATTGGATAATAATTTTCATTTCAAATATAAAATTTAAATAAAATAAAATCAAAAATTTAATTTTTTTTTTTCATTTTTCCTTTGGAGACGAATTTTACGACAGTTACTAAAATACTGGCTCCCTTTTTTTTGAAAATAACGAACCTATTTTTTTTGAAGGCCCAACATGGGTTTTTCATTAAATTAAATTTGGATAAATTTTTGTAATTCAGCAAATATTACAATAGTTGTCCAAATGAAATTTAATCTAAAATCCTATCGAATGGTGTATGTAAAACCATGGCTGGACTTTTCCTTCGAAAAAAAAAGCATAGGTCTGTTACTTTCAAAAAATAGGTGACCCGTATTTTATCAACATCCAATTTTACTTAGTTTTTAAAAATAATTGATCTAAATAAAACTTTTGAAAATTATAGAATTTTAGTAATTAATATCAAACTAAAAAATAAAAATGAATCAGAAAAAAATCTTTTAAACTTAAGGAGCATGGAAATGTTCAAAATATTTTTGTTTTTACTTTTGGTATTATCGAGACCGAATAAAAGTAAAAAATCACTTACTGTTTAGATAGTGTGGTAATTTGCATTGCGCGAACTATACCCACTGGTCAATTAAAGTATAAGAAGTTTGTACCTAATTTCTTTATTAGATTATGCATGAACTTTTAGCAGTAGATTCGATTATAACTGGTAACTACGGTCAGTAAATTTGCATCTTAATAATTTTGAGTTGTTATCGTTGTTGTTGTTAAATTTCGAATATTGAGAAGAGATCTTGATTTTGGATGGATTTTTTTTTTCCTTAATTTATACATTTTCAATGACAAATGAAGCGTTTAATCAAGATAAAAATGATAATAAAAATAAAATGGCGAATATAATATATCGACAACCTGTGTTGTAAAGAAAATCTCGCTCCATATCGATTCAAAAAAAAAGATTGATTAACATGTATCTTTAGGTCATCTACATGTCAATTTAAGATAAAAGGATAATTAAAAGAGTTCATGCGTTCAGCATATATTCATTTTAAAACTCAAAATATCACACAAACAGATAAAAAAAAATATCGACTTGAGACTTGAACTTTCTTAAAAGTTGTAGTACCGAAAAAATATCTTTTTAAAAAAAAAATTCCGATTATTAAAACCAAAGCTAACAATATTTTAGACCAACCTATAACTTTTCCGTTTATGGTGTATGTTTTAACATTTAACTTACGGCTTCGAGAAAATACAAAATAATCTAAAAGAAATTCAAAAAAAGACATTTAAAATAACTTTATTTCATAAAATAACAAAAAAAACATCAAAACTATTTGCTATTTAACAATTTTTCTAATTCATCGACTTCTTTTGGGCATTTGTTACTTAACACTTCACACCCAGAATCAGTTATAACCACATCATCTTCAATACGAATCCCTATTCCTCTGTATCTTGCTGGTACACTTTCGTCATTTTGTCTAATATAGATACCAGGCTCAATTGTAATCACTGTGTTTGGTTCCAAATCGATATGCTTCGATACTTCTGGGCAATCGTGTACATCCAAACCTAAATAGTGTCCGACATCATGAGCACAAAAGTTTGTTAGTTTCTTCATATAGTTCATTGGTAATGGTGTTGTTTCTGGGTCTTCTGGTCGACAATTACTCTCATGCTCTTTTCGATCGATCAACCCAATCTTACTCAACTCGTCACCCATCTTTCTCATCATCACAAAATACAACTTTTGAATAGTCATATTTGGCGAACAACTGTTGATACAATGTTTCTGAACATTCAAACAAGCTTGATACAATTCTAATTGTTCTTTATTAAATTTACCACCAACGGGCCAAGTACGAGTGATATCACTTACATACTCATTGTACTGGCAACCAGCATCCATCAACAAAAGTTCATCATTTTTGATAATTTGATTATTTCTGATGTAATGAAGAGTCGTTGCTCTTGGACCACCTGCTATAACGGGTATGTATGCCAGATACGGTGAGCCACGTACTCTGCAATCAAAATCAAATTTGGAGTATATCAAGTGTTCGTTAATAAAAGGATGGGATATTTTCATCGTATTAACAAACGCTTCGGATGAAATATCACACGCTTTTTTCATCAAACTTAACTCGGCTTTAGATTTTTTAACACGACATATTTGGACAAAATAACGCGATGTGTTAAAGTAAGACGATGCTGCACTTCCATCTACACTCTCTTGTTCATTCATGTCAATTAGTCGATTCGACTCGCATTCTTGAACAAAATTGTCCAAGTCTGCTTCGATTTTTTCATTAAAAACATTCGGACCTGATTCATGCTTTACGACGTGTTCAGTCGGATACCGCCATAAACTTATCTTTTTTGTCAAACTACTCTCTTTAACTAACGAATTTAAATAGTGCTTGAACTCGGTTACAGAATAAGCATTTTCGATTCCACATAATTTATTGACATTTTCAGGACCTGTACACGGACCGTCCCAAAGTTCTTTCTTAGGATTTCTATCTTTAACAAAAAGAGCGCTCTTGAATTGATTACGGTCACTTCCAGTACGAGAAATAACTAAAACTGACTCAGGCTCCAAGAACCCAGTCAAGTATAAAAAGTCACTGTTTTGTCTGAAGGTATGTGGTACATCAGGCGCCATAAACGTAGTCATTGAACTTGGTATAACAGCGATAAAGTTATGATCGATAGTTGATAAATCGAACCCATTTTTGATCCATTCATTCAATGGCATTTGACTGAACTTGGCTTTTTCGGACAAACTCAATCTGGTTGAAAAATAAAGCATTTGATAATTGGTGAGATTAGACACGTAATTGAATCGTCTTTCTTCGTATTCTTGTTTTGTTATACCCGGTGTGACCTGTTTGCTTATGTCACCGGGATTCGACATTTGAAATAGATGAGGATGGGTCCAGTATGTAGGTTGACCTAATTCGGTTATAATTGGTCTTCCGCTGCATTTTTTAATGGTTGTATTTTGATCGTTTTTAGAGCTCGAGTATCTTGTAAGTTTTTGGAATATTTTAAAATTTTTAGACGATTTGGATAAATTCTTAAGCATTTTTATAAAAGTCTTCGTTTGGTCAAAAAAGCTTCTCCTTTCTAAAAACAAAAAAAAATATCAATTGAAAGATAATCAAAATAAAAATAAAGAGTTTACATTATAAAGTCTTTGGATTTTAAGGGTATCGTTTGAGTTAGCACTTGTAAATTGATTTCTGATAAAATTCATGTAAAATGTTTTGTCAGTGTATTTTAGATCTTTACCATACCTATAGAGATTTTTGTACAGATTTAAAATAAGATCTTTGGTAACTTGCATTTAAGATTTTTTTATTTTTTCTGAATGGATTCTAAAGAAAGAAATTTTTCATCAGTTTACTTTTATTTTGTTGTAATAAATTTTTGAAATTTTGAAATAAATTTTTTTTGCAATTTAAACTAGACAATTTACTTTAAAATTTAATTAGATTACCAATCCCATTGCTTTTTAAAAACATAGGAAAATTGAACTGAACAAAGGGTACCAAAAAATTCGCAAAATATACAAGCTTTTTATTGAGTAAAATTTGATTTACAAAGTTGAAATTTTAGCCTCACCAGCAGTTTGGAAAGTTTTGCTCATCAATTTCAAGACGATCTTCAGTTAATCAAAAATGGGAAGAAATTAAGAGTATTTTTTGGCCTAATTTTAAGGTATTGGCCTGGGTTGTGTAACCCATAAATTATGGGTATATCTACCCAAAACCATAATATTGTCGGCAACAAACTAAAAATAACTATATGATCACCAAATTGTATGGGTTACTCAAGACAAATCGCTGAAATCCAAAATTTCTGGGCGACCCATACCGAAACCAATGCTTTAAAATCAATAAGTAAATATGTTTGGTTTAGTATAGTACTGACGTATTGAAAAATCTTAATTTTATTGAGTTTACCAGTGTATGCATTGCAAGTCATTTTCGAATTCATGCATTTTGACTTTCAGTGTAAAGGAATATGTTATTTAGATGATACAAAACGTCCGTCCATCTTAATAACATATTCCTTTAAAAGTAAATATTACTAATAAAACCTTAATAAACATATCTCTCTTAACTAATAGCATTTTCCTGTAGAAAGTCGTTTTAGGGAAAAAACACTAAGATCAGGGATTATGAAATTTTTGACCAAAAATTCGTAAATACATAAATTTTTCAAAAAATAACCAAATTGTTTTTGCTGGGGCTTTTTTCAGAGTCTAAAATCGACAGGAAAATGCTGCTAGTTAAGAGAAATAGGTTTATTAAGGTTTTCATATCTTATATAAGGATTACGGTAATACGAGATCGTTTAGTTCTTTATTTACAGTTCTGGTCGTTCACCAATTTCGCCGACGTTCATGAAAATATTTTTTTTAAAGAACGCGAATGGCTACGTATGGATACGAAAGAAAATTATTTTTCTTTTCACGAAATCATGAACGTTCGCAGATTCAGTTAGCATAGTTAGTCGCATTTACATAGTATTGTGAATTGAAATTATTTTAGAGTTAAGCCTTCGATGATTTACTCGATTTTACACCAATGGCATTTAAACGCTTTTTCTAGTTTATTTGCTTCTTAGAAACAAATTTGACCCGAGCGGGATTCAAACAGATATTTTCGTGAAGCATTGATCAACCGACGATACCTGAGCTACCACTCCCATTAAACACAGGTATGGACGTTTTCCATCCAGGAACCTTATAAAAAAGGCTTTTTTATCAATGTAAAAAAGATTTTTAAACCTGTTTTAATTAAGATCTTTTTTCTTTTCAATTGAAACGTATTTTTCTCCTTTTTCCGGTATTTTCCCGGACTTACACGGATTGTCCGGGATTGTCCTGACATTTACGAAAAAAATCAGAAAAAATATCAAACCTTAAAATTTGAGATCTCTCGGATCTTTTATGGGGTTTTCATGCATAAAGATTACGAATTTTTAGTCAAAATCGTCAAAAACCCTCATCTTAGTGATTTTTTTTGTTGACTTTTTTCGCCTCAAAGTATTCAAAAGGCAAAATAAAAGTCAAAAATGTAAAACCAACAAATTGTTCAGAATGGACACCCCCTAAAAAATTGGATTTCCCAGGTTTTCATACACGTAGATTACGAATTTGAGGTTTAAAGATTTGAGGATGGAATTTGTGGAAATTTTTGCATTTCTGGAACCTTATGTACCAAAATCTTTGATTACGTGATTAGTTGTTCAATGAATTTTCAATAACTTTTATTACATATATGAATTTCAACAAGACTGGAAATGCATTTGATGACTGGTGAGATTCGATAAGATAGTCAAAATTGGTTGGTTGTTTTGCAAGCGATCTCTGATCACCGAATTTTGTTAACTAGCTGAATTAAGATTAGAAGAGGATCATTGAAAATTTGTCTTTTTAGTTTCTTACAATAATTCATAAATTTTAAAATTCAGCTCTTTTGGTTGCAACTTTTTCTCCTCTAAGATTCAAAATAAACAATAAAAAGAAATAGAAATATTGTAAGTTGTTACATTTGAATTTTTCATTCATTCAGTCTCGAAGTGTCTTTTCAAAAATAAATATACACGCAGTTTCCAAAAAAGTTACTTAAATTGGTTGTAAACTGTTATTTTATAAATTTCATATTTTTTTTTTCTTTTAGAATTTTGGTTTTTTAGCTTTTTTTAATTTAAGTTTTTTAGCTTATTTTAATTTAAGTTTTTTTACTTTTTCTATTTTAGATAAAAGATAAGAATCCAAAAAGAAACAGAATGGACGAAAAAAAACGAAGCAAAAAAGAAACAAGAAAAGAAGGGTGAAGATGGTGATAAAAATATCAAGCTTGGTCGTAAATGCTCTACTTTATTTATTTATTTATTTATTAGTTCTAGGGCTAAGGCCGTTTCCGACCACCTTATACAGCACGCTGTGAAATAAAGCGTGCTGTTGATTTTGTAAATGCTCTACTTATCACATTAAAATGCACAGAATTTTTTTTAATTTTGTTAAATTTAAATTTTCAGTAAAAAAAAATATTTGATATTTTGTACCATTGTAAATTTTTGTTATTTTCCTAAAATATTTTATTGGAACAAAAGTCAAAGTTAAAAAAAAAACAAAAAATAAAATATAAAAAAAAAAAAAAAACCTTAAATTCAAAATAATAATAAATAAATTACCTTACCAGAACGCAAGAATAATAATTTTTGAATCTTTTTTTTTAATAATTTTTGAATTTTTTATTGATTTTTTTAGATCGTTTTTGAATTTTTTTTTGATTTTTTTTTTGAATTTTTTTATGAATTTTTTTAAGGAATTTTTTTTGAATTTTTTTTCGAATTTTTTTTTTAATTTTGTTAAATTTAAATTTTCAGTAAAAAAAAATATTTGATATTTTGTACCATTGTAAATTTTTGTTATTTTTTTAGGAGGGGGATATCTGACCATATCCCCCTCCTAAAATATTTTATTGGAACAAAAGTCAAAGTTAAAAAAAAACAAAAAATAAAATATAAAAAAAAAAAAATAACCTTAAATTCAAAATAATAATAAATAAATTACCTTACCAGAACGCAAGAATTATAATTTTTGAATCTTTTTTTTAATAATTTTTGAATTTTTTTATTGATTTTTTTAGATCGTTTTTGAATTTTTTTTTGATTTTTTTTTTGGTGTCTGTTTAAATTCTTTTTAAATTTATTTGTAATTTTTGACGGTAAGGTAATTCATAGAGTTCTCATAATAATAATATAATACATTTATTTCAAAATAATAAAAAAAATACAAAAAAAATAAATTTTTGCATTTCGATGGCGTTTTTTTTAACTTGTAAAAGTTGAATACCAGTGCTTCCTTCCTCCATTTTTTTAAAAAAATTTTGTTTTATCTAAATATGAAAGTTGAGAAGATTTAGAAAAGTGTAAATGTTTCGCAGCTCATAACAAGGGTTTACGGTACTATTAAAAAAGTTTTTAGCAGCTACGCAACCTCTACGTTATTTTTTTTCAAATAAAAAAAAAAAAGAAAAAATAAGTGGGATTTTGAACTCTCTGACCTAAAATTCGTAATCCTCGTAATCTTCGTAACAAAATTCGTAGGAAAACCCAAAAAAAAATATATTAGCAGTTTAAGCAACAGCCTTAAATGTTCATGTCTAAAATTAAAAATTACGAATAAACGTTCGTAATTTATACGTTTTCATTGAGATTTAGTAATATAAGATGGTGAATTTTAGAAAGCTGACCTTCATTTTTAACATAATAAAGTTCACTTAATTTTGATAACCGGCTAAATTTTCGATCACATATACTCCAATTAGATTAGAGGATAATTATATAGTCAAAATTCGCTTATATGTGAATTAAAAAAAGAGCAGTGACTTATTTTAATGTCTGACTTAGTTTCACAATTGTACCGCCTATTTTGTTTTAAAAAGAGAGGTGGAAATCAAACAAGGACAAGAACAAGTCGTAGATACTACTTTTTTCACTCAGTAAAAAATTTATTATTTTAAGTGAGACAAAAAAAACTAGTGTTGTGAGTCGACTAGAGAATCTTCAAGTCGACGAAAGTCGACTCTATGAATTTCGACTTTCGAAAATTGAATTTCGAAAATTTTTATCGACTCTAGTCGACTTTAGTCGACTTTTTTCGACTATCACGAGTAAAACGAATTATTGATTTGCTCTTCGCAAATTTTTCAAATTTTCATATGCAAGTGAATGTCATAATAAAACATACTGTGTGCTGGGGTATGAGTAAGAAAAATTTTCAACACAAGGTCCATTTTAAAAAAAATTCATGGTTATACCCTCCCTCCCTATGTAAGAAAATTACAGAGTAGTCGAAATTTTGGACCCCCATTCCCCTCCCTCAAAGTAAAGATCTATTATTTTCAACAAAATATTAAAATTTTAACGTATTTTGTTGACTAACATTTAAAAGTTGAATCGCTTCGTTAAAAAAAATCTGGGTTTAAACAATCGCTTTTATTTTTTTTCAAAAAAAAATTTCTCATGGAGGTGAAGGTGGGTCTAAGATTTTATCAAAGTTCAAAAAAAAATTTTTGATTTTAATTTTTTTTCTCGTCGTTCTTCCACTCCCCCTCCAATTTCTGACCATTTCATCTAATTTTTTTTCAATTTAACTAAGAAAAAAAATTATCACCAAGTTTCGACTTAATCGACTAAAGTCAACTTTTTAAAACAGTCAATCGACTATAGTCGACTCTCAAAGTTTTCGACTCAACTAGTCGAAAAATCGACTAGTCGGAAAAATAGTCGACTTTTTTCCAGTAGACTCACAACACTAAAAAAAACTACTTTTTTCACTAATGCAAAAACCAGTTCCCATGTATTGTTAACAAGGGTTGTTTATTTCACTTTACCGAAGCTCTTTATAAGAATTTTGTTAGACTCGGGTTTAAAATCGATTATGATGAAAGTGTAGAAGTAAATACGTGGTTTAGACGCCTTTTTTGCTTGTCGGTCATTCCAGTTGACAGTATCTGTTTTCGTTAAAGCTTAATTCAATTATTTCTAAAATCGGCTTTAAAAAAATCCATCAAGCAAATTTTTAAGTTTATTTACAGTTTTAATATTAGATACGGCACGAGTCAGGAATCAACTTGTTCTTGTCCTTGTTTGATTTCCACCTCTCTTTTTAAAACAAAATAGGCGGTACAATTGTGAAACTAAGTCAGACATTAAAATAAGTCACTGCTCTTTTTTTAATTCACATATAAGCGAATTTTGACTATATAATTATCCTCTAATCTAATTGGAGTATATGTGATCGAAAATTTAGCCGGTTATCAAAATTAAGTGAACTTTATTATGTTAAAAATGAAGGTCAGCTTTCTAAAATTCACCATCTTATATTACTAAATCTCAATGAAAACGTATAAATTACGAACGTTTATTCGTAATTTTTAATTTTAGACATGAACATTTAAGGCTGTTGCTTAAACTGCTAATATATTTTTTTTTGGGTTTTCCTACGAATTTTGTTACGAAGATTACGAGGATTACGAATTTTAGGTCAGAGAGTTCAAAATCCCACTTATTTTTTCTTTTTTTTTTTTATTTGAAAAAAAATAACGTAGAGGTTGCGTAGCTGCTAAAAACTTTTTTAATAGTACCGTAAACCCTTGTTATGAGCTGCGAAACATTTACACTTTTCTAAATCTTCTCAACTTTCATATTTAGATAAAACAAAATTTTTTTAAAAAAATGGAGGAAGGAAGCACTGGTATTCAACTTTTACAAGTTAAAAAAAACGCCATCGAAATGCAAAAATTTATTTTTTTTGTATTTTTTTTATTATTTTGAAATAAATGTATTATATTATTATTATGAGAACTCTATGAATTACCTTACCGTCAAAAATTACAAATAAATTTAAAAAGAATTTAAACAGACACCAAAAAAAAAATCAAAAAAAAATTCAAAAACGATCTAAAAAAATCAATAAAAAAATTCAAAAATTATTAAAAAAAAGATTCAAAAATTATAATTCTTGCGTTCTGGTAAGGTAATTTATTTATTATTATTTTGAATTTAAGGTTATTTTTTTTTTTTTATATTTTATTTTTTGTTTTTTTTTAACTTTGACTTTTGTTCCAATAAAATATTTTAGGAGGGGGATATGGTCAGATATCCCCCTCCTAAAAAAATAACAAAAATTTACAATGGTACAAAATATCAAATATTTTTTTTTACTGAAAATTTAAATTTAACAAAATTAAAAAAAAAATTCGAAAAAAAATTCAAAAAAAATTCCTTAAAAAAATTCATAAAAAAATTCAAAAAAAAAATCAAAAAAAAATTCAAAAACGATCTAAAAAAATCAATAAAAAATTCAAAAATTATTAAAAAAAAAGATTCAAAAATTATTATTCTTGCGTTCTGGTAAGGTAATTTATTTATTATTATTTTGAATTTAAGGTTTTTTTTTTTTTTTTATATTTTATTTTTTGTTTTTTTTTTAACTTTGACTTTTGTTCCAATAAAATATTTTAGGAAAATAACAAAAATTTACAATGGTACAAAATATCAAATATTTTTTTTTACTGAAAATTTAAATTTAACAAAATTAAAAAAAAATTCTGTGCATTTTAATGTGATAAGTAGAGCATTTACAAAATCAACAGCACGCTTTATTTCACAGCGTGCTGTATAAGGTGGTCGGAAACGGCCTTAGCCCTAGAACTAATAAATAAATAAATAAATAAAGTAGAGCATTTACGACCAAGCTTGATATTTTTATCACCATCTTCACCCTTCTTTTCTTGTTTCTTTTTTGCTTCGTTTTTTTTCGTCCATTCTGTTTCTTTTTGGATTCTTATCTTTTATCTAAAATAGAAAAAGTAAAAAAACTTAAATTAAAATAAGCTAAAAAACTTAAATTAAAAAAAGCTAAAAAACCAAAATTCTAAAAGAAAAAAAAAATATGAAATTTATAAAATAACAGTTTACAACCAATTTAAGTAACTTTTTTGGAAACTGCGTGTATATTTATTTTTGAAAAGACACTTCGAGACTGAATGAATGAAAAATTCAAATGTAACAACTTACAATATTTCTATTTCTTTTTATTGTTTATTTTGAATCTTAGAGGAGAAAAAGTTGCAACCAAAAGAGCTGAATTTTAAAATTTATGAATTATTGTAAGAAACTAAAAAGACAAATTTTCAATGATCCTCTTCTAATCTTAATTCAGCTAGTTAACAAAATTCGGTGATCAGAGATCGCTTGCAAAACAACCAACCAATTTTGACTATCTTATCGAATCTCACCAGTCATCAAATGCATTTCCAGTCTTGTTGAAATTCATATATGTAATAAAAGTTATTGAAAATTCATTGAACAACTAATCACGTAATCAAAGATTTTGGTACATAAGGTTCCAGAAATGCAAAAATTTCCACAAATTCCATCCTCAAATCTTTAAACCTCAAATTCGTAATCTACGTGTATGAAAACCTGGGAAATCCAATTTTTTAGGGGGTGTCCATTCTGAACAATTTGTTGGTTTTACATTTTTGACTTTTATTTTGCCTTTTGAATACTTTGAGGCGAAAAAAGTCAACAAAAAAAATCACTAAGATGAGGGTTTTTGACGATTTTGACTAAAAATTCGTAATCTTTATGCATGAAAACCCCATAAAAGATCCGAGAGATCTCAAATTTTAAGGTTTGATATTTTTTCTGATTTTTTTCGTAAATGTCAGGACAATCCCGGACAATCCGTGTAAGTCCGGGAAAATACCGGAAAAAGGAGAAAAATACGTTTCAATTGAAAAGAAAAAAGATCTTAATTAAAACAGGTTTAAAAATCTTTTTTACATTGATAAAAAAGCCTTTTTTATAAGGTTCCTGGATGGAAAACGTCCATACCTGTGTTTAATGGGAGTGGTAGCTCAGGTATCGTCGGTTGATCAATGCTTCACGAAAATATCTGTTTGAATCCCGCTCGGGTCAAATTTGTTTCTAAGAAGCAAATAAACTAGAAAAAGCGTTTAAATGCCATTGGTGTAAAATCGAGTAAATCATCGAAGGCTTAACTCTAAAATAATTTCAATTCACAATACTATGTAAATGCGACTAACTATGCTAACTGAATCTGCGAACGTTCATGATTTCGTGAAAAGAAAAATAATTTTCTTTCGTATCCATACGTAGCCATTCGCGTTCTTTAAAAAAAATATTTTCATGAACGTCGGCGAAATTGGTGAACGACCAGAACTGTAAATAAAGAACTAAACGATCTCGTATTACCGTAATCCTTATATAAGATATGAAAACCTTAATAAACCTATTTCTCTTAACTAGCAGCATTTTCCTGTCGATTTTAGACTCTGAAAAAAGCCCCAGCAAAAACAATTTGGTTATTTTTTGAAAAATTTATGTATTTACGAATTTTTGGTCAAAAATTTCATAATCCCTGATCTTAGTGTTTTTTCCCTAAAACGACTTTCTACAGGAAAATGCTATTAGTTAAGAGAGATATGTTTATTAAGGTTTTATTAGTAATATTTACTTTTAAAGGAATATGTCTAAAGAAAGAAATTTTTCATCAGTTTACTTTTATTTTGTTTTAATAAATTTTTGAAATTTTGAAATAAAATTTTTTTGCAATTTAAACTAGACAATTTACTTTAAATTTTAATTAAATTATCAATCCCATTGCTTTTTAAAAAATTCACAAAATATACATAGCCTTATTCACAAAGTTGAAATATTAGCCTCACCACAGACATATATACCCATAAATTGGTATGGGTGGGTATGGGTTGCCGGAAAAACTGAGCTTTTTGGTTCGGGTAAGGTGAAGGGTTACCCATAAATTTTGGTTTTTCAGGTAAGGGTTAGTTGGGAAACCCAAAAATTTGGGTATTTTAAAGATTTTTAGGTTTTTTTTTGGTCAAAAATTGGGTTTGGGTATATATACCCTATTTTATGGGTTACCCAACCCAGAACCAGGCCCGTAGCTACATTGGGGCGAAAGGGGGCGCCGAACCCCCTAAAATTATTCCACCATCTGAAAATTAATCCGAAAATTTGAGCTTTTCGACATTTTTTTCATTTATTTGTAAGTGTCATGGAGGGTTCGACCCCCCTTACAAAAGTCTCTAGCTACGGCCCTGCCCAGACCCATACCTGAATTTCAAAATTTACCCTCACCATACCCGAACCTAAAAAAACATGAATTTTTCCGGCAAACCATACCCACCCATACCTTAAAATTGATAGGTACATATGTCTGCCTCACCAGCAGTTTGGAAAATTTTGCTCATCAATTTCAAGACGATCTTCAGTCAATAACAAATGCGAGAGTCTTTTTTGGCCTAGTTCAGCCATATGTACCCATTAATTTTAAGGTATTGATCCAGGTTGGGTAAACAATAAAATATGGGTATATCTACTCAAAACCATAATATTGTCGGCAACAAACTAACAAACTATATGATCACAAAATTCTAAGGGTTACTCAAGACAAATCGCTGAAATCCAAAATTTCTGGGTGACCCATACCGAAACCAATACTTTAAAATCAATAAATCAATATGTTTGGTCTTGTATAGTACTGACGTATTGAAAAATCGTAATGTTATTGAGTTTACCGGTGCATACATGGCAAGTTATTTCCGATTTCATGAATTTTGACTCTTAGTGTAAGATTTTAGCTTATAAAATTTGCAGAAGAGTAAAAGAAAAAATACTTGATAATTTACTTTGCTGAATTATCAATCCCATTGCTTTTCAAAAACATAGGAAAATTGAAATTGAATTTATATTGAACAAAAGGTACCTAAAAATTCTCAAAATATACATAGCCTTATTATTTAGGAAGGTTTGATTCATAAAGTTGAAATATTATCCTAACCAGCAGTTTGGAAAATTTTGCCCATCAAAGGCATCAATCTATTTATCTTATAGCCTCAGTCCAGTGTGCAATGTTGAAGATAGTTTGAGGTTACAAAATGATATAAGTCAGTTGTATGAGTGGTCTAAAGAATGGTTAAACGTTCGTTCAAATACCGCAATAAAAATAAGATCAATACGCAGTCCAAGTATTGAGTCCGTATTTAAGGAAAGACATCATGAGTATCGAAGGAGTTCAAAGAAGGGCAACCAAGATTATCGGCGAATTACGTGACTTAAGTTATGAAGAACGGTTGGAGAAGTTAAACTTAACTACTCTAGAAGACAGAAGAATCAGAGGTGATTTAATAGAACAGTTTAAATTATTAATAACATTGACAAGGTTGATTGGGATCATCCCCTGAAAGAAAATTCAATTCATTACATTACTAGAAGTCACAGCTATGGTTTCGAAAAACAAATAGTCCGCAACTGCAACCTCAGGTTCAATTTTTTCACGAACAGGGTTTCACACATCGCAAGATTGGCAAACGGCGCATAGTCAATCAGTTGACTTGGCACTTTTTTCGGATTCACACAGGAGTACCCCAAGGAAGTGTTCTTGGACCCATAATCTTCAACATTTTTTTCAACGATATAACCGAGATTGATGCGTCAGTTGACTTGGCACTTTTTGCTGACGAAACCTTTTCACCAGAAACATTAATAGAATATTGCTAGGAGTTTCCAATCTGAAACTCTCATGAACAACTAAGACCTTTACAAAGTGGTTAACCCAGCTTTGTTGGACACTGCCGTCGAATGTGAGGAGAGGAACCGACCAAAGTGTTCTGTCTAAATTAATCTCGAGTCAAGGCTAGGGCAAAGTTTGACTGACGAAATATACTCCAAAGTCAAGCTAGAAAACATCATTGATCGCTCGTACAACCTTACCGACAAATTCTTACGTAAAGCGATGTTAACGAATCCAGTTATCAAAAGCCTCGTCGAAACCTACCGTTCCAAATGTGAGCATTTTGAAGAGTCCTACTGCAAAGGGGTGCCTAGACTAACAATTCTAGGACTATTGACCCAAATGGATAACTCAATTGTACTAAATACTTGAAACCTACGTGACCCAGCACAGGTAATTTCTGAGCTCCAGATTCATCTAAATTTTTTTGTTTTTTTGACAAATAAATGACGAATTGAGATTATTTAAATACTGTTTGAATACAGTTAAATGAAGCCAGAAATTTCAAATAAAGAACCAACCTAACTTCAACCCTCAATCATGGAATGTAACAGTTTACATACAAAAATCTATTTTTATCTCGACTTTGTTCTTTCTTTTGTATTTTATTTCACTTTTATAAACTCTAATCATAAACTGATAACTTCAAAATGTATTTAAAATTGTAAATTTATTCACCTAAATAAGGGCTCAAAGGGATCATGGTCCCGAAGTCCCTTGTACCCTTAGGGGTACTAAACCATATTTAAATAAATAAATAAAATAAAACAAGGACAAGAACAAGTCGTAGATACTACTTTTTTCACTATTGAAAAAGAGTACTTTTTTCACTCAGTGAAAAATTTATTATTTTAAGTGAGACAAAAAAAACTACTTTTTTCACTAATGCAAAAACCAATTCCCATGTATTGTTAACAAGGGTTGTTTATTTCACTTTACCGAAGCTCTTTATAAGAATTTTGTTAGACTCGGGTTTAAAATCGATTATGATGAAAGTGTAGAAGTAAATACGTGGTTTAGACGCCTTTTTTGCTTGTCGGTCATTCCAGTTGACAGTATCTGTTCTCGTTAAAGCTTAATTCAATTATTTCTAAAATCTGCTTTAAAAAAATCCATCAAGCAAATTTTTAAGTTTATTTACAGTTTTAATATTAGATACGGCACGAGTCAAGAATCAAGCAACAAAAATTTTGAGTAAAAAACTTAGTTTGAAGAAATACATTTTATTCAAAATGGCTAAAAAATCTAAAAATAATTTAGGTTGCAAGTTTTTTTTTATGGCTATGTGAAGTTTTGTCTCAAAATCCTTAAAATCCCAAATGGATAAAAAAAGCATTTCATTATTTCAACTTAGGAATCATTTTAAAACATTGCAGAGATGGATATATTAAGATTTTTAGATATAACTTCACATAGTCTTTATTTTTATTGAAAAATAATTTAGAAAAAAAAAATTGTACGAAATTGGAACTTGTATATAAAATAAGTTATTTAATCTAATTTAAAAAAAGAGGCTAACATAAATGGAATTGCAAGGTATAAGCGTACTGACAAGAGACTAGCATTTGATATAATTTTTTTTTGTTGCCTTATCGAATGATGAGATTTTCATGTTTCGTTGGTTCGACATTACAAACAGAAGCTAAAATATCATTCAATACTTTATCTCGATTTTGTTGGAACATGTTTGTCATTTCAACTATTGACTGATCGGTTTTTATTTTAATCGAATCCTCGTTGACTGATCTTGAACCCATGGTCTAAAAAACATTTAAACTCAATGACACGAAAAGAAGATTAGGATTAATGAATTTACTTGTTGTTCCAAAGCTTTGTAAGCTCTCTCTTTCTCATTCTTGAAAGCTTCAACTTCATGAACAGCCTCTTCTTTGGCACGTTTCAATAATTGAGTTCTTCCTTTAGTCAATAGTTTAGCAAATTGTTTTAGAAATCATGTTTAAAAATTTTACTTTTTCTAGCATCAGAGACAATCTCGGCAGCTTTTTTTTCAGCTTGTAAAAGTTGTTGAATACCAGCGCTTTGTGTAGCCATTTTTTTTGTCAACTAAATTTTTTGTTTTTTGTTCTCTCGAATCTAAGTATAAAACAAGTTTAGAAAACAAATAACTCTTGTTTAAAAGTCAGGCGACTTGATAAAGATTAGAAAGATATGTCTTCTTTTTTGAAATACTAATTATGACTATGTGTAATTTATGAAAAAAGAAATAATTTTTGCAATTGAAAATCTGTTCGAATGAGTTTTTTTTTTAAACATAAAAATTATTATAATTTGAAACAAGAAACAGTCTTCAAATAGAGAAACTGATTTCAAACGTCAAAGGTTTTAACAAAACAAACCAAAAAACGAATTCGAACTTGACGGAAACGCGTTCAACGTATAATTATGTTTTTTTTTTTTGCAATTTAAATTTATTCAGCGCAAAAATCAATAAAGTCTCGAATTTTCGAGACAAAGTTTCCTACTCGTCTTTTTTCTTTCTCTTTTTTAAAATATCTAGTTTCATACAAGTTTTGAATTTCAAAAGTTTTTTTTATCTCATACTCGAACAAGTTTTCAAATTAGATTTTAATCTTGGTCCCTTAATCAATTTGTTTCGTTATCTTTCCTTCTCCTTTTTTGTTGTGTTCAAAATCTATTAGTCAAAATACAACGACAGGGAAAAAAGCTTAATTAAAATGATGAACTACTCTTTAGATATTAGATTTTAAAATAAGTTTCAGGTCAAGTGTACTTATTAAAATCTCATAATTTTTTTAATTTCTAACAAAGCTAAATTAATTTTTTATTTTTGTTTCAAACCATTCAAAATTTGAGTTTACTTTTAGCACCCAACTGATTTTAATTATCTCCAACGTTTCTTGCACCATTTACAAAAGGTAGATAATTATTTCCATAATTTCAAAGGTTAATAAAAATTTTAAGTCTGAGTTAAAAAAATGATAAAATTGAGCAATTTTGTTTTTTTTTTTATTAAATGAAGCATTCGTAAGTTTTCAATTATTCAAATTTATTATTTTGATTAGACAGCTTAACAACTTTTAATTAAGTTTTAAGAAGCAAAATGAACTTTAGTTTGATACAAAGACCCTTTTCCACTTTTTATAAATTACAGTCAAGTCACACTTATATCACTGAACTTTAATCACTAGAAAAAGATCAAAAGGCTTCTGTTAATTTAAATTTATTTCAGTTAAGTCACATTTCTTTTTTTATCACTGCAAACGGCTGGAAAAATGGAGTGTTATCAGTGAATCTTGACTGTATCTTTTTTTTAATCGTTTCTATCTCCTTGAGTTCTTAAATGACAATTAAAAGCTTTATTGAATTAGTTGACATGTGGCAACTTGACTTGGATCTTAACGAGTGTATATTAAGAAGAAAAAAAGTCTAAGAACTGAAATTACGGATAAACAGGATCTGGTATTTTTGAGTTTCATTGGTACATCAAGCGTTTACTAAAATCGAGTTCCTCAGGAGAATCAATATTATTTTTAAAAGAGTCTCCAACATAGTTTTCCGAGTATATTTCAGGTTAAATTACATAATAATTTGGATTCGCTAATAAAATATATAAAATTTAATTTAGATAAACTATTATTTAAATTTTAGCATTAAAATTCTTGTTTTCTCTTCTTTGTTATTTTTTTACAATAGTTGTGAAAAGCTTTAAATTTTGATCTTTAAAGTCTTAATTAAATTCTCTTTCTTTTTTATGTTTTTGGTTGTAACTAATGATATTGGATTTTTTAATTTAAAGTTAACCAGAAATCCTGAGTGATAAGAATTTTAAGTATTTATTTTTATAAACAATAACTAAGGCATTTTTTTCTACTAGACTGAAAATGCACGTTATAATACCTCAAGGTTGTATTTTACAAATTTACTCTTAAAATTTTGTTTGTTTTTTTTTAATCTTTTTTTTTATTCGAAAATAAAGTGGTGAAATTCTACGACCAGTTAACGAACGATTTTAATAGACTATAACATCGTAAATTAATTTTAATGTTGGTTTACTCTTCTTCGTGTTTGACTTGGTTATGAACCGAAATTCCGCGTATCTTTCGAGACTATTCATGACTCACATATTTAAATAAACCATGGGGTAACATTTTAAAAAATTTTGACATACGAGGCCAGGGGTATATTTTCACTGTCAAAAAAGCTTATCTGATAACTTTTTTTACGTGCATAATTAACTCTTGAAATTTAAAAAAGTTCAAAAATAAGGAGAGTCAGTTGAGATGGGATCAGGCAACAAGTTGATTGATTTTTTTTCTGAAAAAATGAAAAGAACTTTTTTCTATGTTTTAACAAAGACGAGGTGAAGTTTTGAGTTGGAAAATTCAAGATTTTTTTTAGTTCAAAGGTTCAGTTTTTTATTAAAAGGTTAAAAAACCGCCTATAAAAATTGAGTGTGAAATTTTAGAAGGGGAGGGGTCCGTATTCTAAGTCTATAAACCTTAACAATGTTAAGTCTTAAAAGAAACATTATGAGCATAAAATTCATCCTCTCTAGAATAATGCTTTTGGGTAACGCTTAGAGCCAGGGTTAATAGTCTCTTTTGTTAGTAAAACTAAATTGAAAATTTTTTTTTCAAAAATTAATTTTATCTAAATTAGAAATTAAAGTTCATATTTTGTGTTCTACTTTTGAATTTTGGAGTCAATTTACGACTTTATCAATTTTTCAATCAAACTTCTTCTTTTTTTCAAAACTAATAATAATTATTTCAATCTGTTATTTTTCTGTTATTCTTTCATTCAATATTTTTTGGCAATGTTTACTTAAAGTCTGATTTTGTAGGCACAAAAGGGTGTATTTTTTAATTAAATTGGTATTCAAGACAAAAATTAACTTAAAGTTTTATTGGTTCAATTATAAATCGCAATTTGAACACAAACATTCCAAAATCAAAATAATTCTTTTTTTTAGTATTTAAAGCAAACTTTACAGGTTTTTTTTTTACATTGTTAATGGTAAATATCATACCGTTCTCTTGCCATTGAGATGTTTATTTAAATAGGTCATATTTTGTTTAGCTCTTGAGTAAACTTTTTTAGGTCAACTGTTTCTCACAACAACAACAAAAAGCTCAACTATAAATTTGAATATACTTTTTTTTTAGTTATATAATCGACGGTATTTGTTTTAAATTATGTAGACACTGAGGTTTTAAAATATATTTGGACTCAACAAAAAAAAAATCTAAACTTTGAGTTGAACATGATTTTTGCTTAACGTACTTAAACTAAGAGATAACAAAATTAAGCGCTCTTTTCTATTCTAAAAAAGATAAAAAATTTATAAATATGATTATTTTACGATTTTCAAGAGTCAAAAATAATTTAAAAAAAAGCAGCTGTAGTGATACAAAGCTAATTCAACCATGTAAGTTATAAAAGAACCAACATGTGAATAATTTTGTAAAAAATCTTGTTCACTTTTTGTTAAAATCGAGTTCTTTTATTTTTGAATCCAAGTAGATTTTATTGTGCGTAATTTAGATTTTTTTTTTTTATTTTCTCTAAAAATATCTTGAAGTTAGCTGTAAGAAAATTTGTTTATAACTGCTATTTTAATAGGTTTTATTATTTTTCTCTTTTTTTTTTGATTCGTTTGTAATAATCATAAAATGCAGCATAATCGACTCAAAGTAATGATGGTTTTATGCAAGTAATTGTAGACTAAACATACGTTTTTAAGATATTCAATTAATAATAATAAATGTAAAATCAAATTTAGATGAAAGCTACTTGATAGCCTTTAAGTGATAGAAGGATTAATACATTTCAACACATCTGTGTGTTAAGAATTGGGAAAGGGGTTTAATATTTGTATTCAATATCGATACTCTAAAAGTATATTTAATTCATCGAATAACAAGTAAACATATGAGATATATTAAATATCTTGAAAATAGATTCGAGATATTGTGTGTAATTAAATAGGGACATGCATGTTAAATCCATTCTAATTTGTAAAATATTTTAAACAAAATTTAAAAAAAAAACAATTTGTCCTTTTCTTTCATAACCTCATTAGGTGTTAAAAAAGTAGTAAATGTTAGATTTAGTTAAGCTTTTTAATCATATAAAACCTAATAAGATCATCTCGAGGATATTACAACACTACGTTTGACCTAAGCAAGTAATTAATTCAAACTTTCTATCCACTCTGTATGAATTTTTCATTATTTTTTTAACAAAATCAATCTTAGTAGGTTGAATAGAGTACAAGGTCCATTTGCAATAGTTTTATTTATATTATTCTATTTCAATTTTTCGAATTCAAATACCGTATTTCCTTGATTACAAGTGCCCTCCTAATACCTCCTTTTTACAGACCGATGGAGATCAGAACAATTCAAATCTTATGATTTTGAAGTAGATCGGACTGAGTTGTATATAAAGCGTCAATTCGCTTAGACATTATTTTATCCCTTAAAGATGCGATTTTTAGTCGCTTATAAGCAAGGAAATACGGAAATGAGTTTTTTTCTTAAAGGATCCTTGTCTTGGCACTGAAATACCCTTGAGTACAGTAAGACAGCTCTTCAAAATCTACTGCAGGGGTATGAGTAAGAAAAAATTTTAACACAGTGTCCATTTAAAAAAAATGTCATGGTTATACCCCCCTCTCTATGTAAGAAAATTACAGAACAGCCGAAATTTTGGACCCCACCCTCCTCCTTTAGAATTAAGATCAATTATTTTCAACAAAATATTGAAATTTTAACGTATTTTGTTGAGTTATTTTGAAAAGTTGAATTGCTGTTTTGTTAGAGAAAAATCTGGGTTTAAACAATCTTCATTTCTATTTTTTTTTCTCATGGGGGTCTTGAGGGGTGGGTCTAAGATTTCATCAAAGTTAAAACAAAAATTTTTAATTTCAATTTTTTTACAGCATAAGTTTTCCTTAGACAGAAGGGTCCCTAGAAGTTACCCAATCATATGTGGTATCCTCGATAATTATGTTTTGGAACAACGAGTGCGACCCACCATTGGATAGAAAAATGGTCAAAGATAACAATGGACCGAGAAAATTTTTTGGGGTTAAAATTAGGATAAGGGTTAGGGTTAGATCAAAGCCTTATAATGTAAGACATTTCATTCGGTGAATCATTGACAGAACTGATACAAGACATTAAACAGTAATAAAAATCCATTTTGCTTACTAAAAGGCACCAGAATCCACTAAAAGTCGAAGATTCGCTCGTATTTGTGAAGATCAAAAATCCGGAAAAAAATATGAGAAAGTGGAAAAAAAGTTTTTCGATCTTCGTTTGAATTTTTTCTTCAATGTAATTTAAAAAATATTTAAAATATTTCCAAATAAACCCTTTGTTAATTTAAACGATTTTAATAAGAATTTTGTTACCTAATTTTAAGACATAACTAAAACTCAATTTTAGCATACCTTGAAAAAAAAAACATGACCCATTTTTTGTCTTTGATTAATCAGCCACCTGTACTTAATTAACATAATCAGGACTAGTCTAATCATGAGAACGTAAATAAGAAAAAAAATATTATAATTAACCTTCTCTTAAATTGGCATAAATTATTCAAAAAATGAAAATAACAAAAAAAAATAAAAACAATTACGAAAATAATTCGCTAGTTCTCTCTTTAGAGATTTTATTTCGTTCTTTTCAAAAAATCAGAGTCAAATAAAGATAATTATGTTACTTGACAATTTTTTTGCGTGGATTACTCAAACTGGTACTCTTTAGTATTTAAAATCTTATTTTTTTTTAGAATTGAAAAAAAAATGATCATGTAAATTTTACAATGAAATTCAAAGACGACGAGTTATTTAAGTATTTATCAGCAGTTGCTGCTGCAACTAAACCATCTACTGATACAACACAAAATGAAATACACAATCAAACAATAACTGATTTACGCGAACAACAATTTCATAATCTAATACGAGAAATTCTTGTTTGTTTATTCATATATGGCTTCTTGTACTTGATTGCTTTTATTACAATCAAGTATTTACGTAAATCAAAAGAGACGGATGAGTATGTAATTGATTACGAGGACGCTGTGGCTGATAGAGTTCGTATATGGATTTGTACGTTCGCTTTAGCCACTTGTTTTGGCGCTGTTCTACTACTTCCAATGTCTATTATTGCTTCGGAAGTGATCAAAATAGCGCCTCAAAGCATCTATTGGAAATGGTTAAATTCCTCATTGTTACACGGGTTATGGAATTTAATATTCCTATTCTCAAATTTATCGTTGTTCATTTTTTTACCTTTTGCTCATTTATTTGTCGAGTCAATTGGTTTGCCCGGGTCTAAAAAAGGAATCAAGTCTCGTTTCATTGAAACTTTGATTATTATATTCTTTATTATAATCATACTAGTCGGTTTCTCGTACATTATATCCGCTATTTTGGACACTGACAATGCTAAGCTACATTCTCTATTAAGTAATTTTTATACCCTCCTTTAATGTTGACGAAACCCCTTTAACATTTTTTATTTTAAGACATAAGCGATTATTATCTGCCTTTCCTCTACTCATGTATCTCGTTTATAGGGGTCTTATTTTTATTAAGTAAGTCTATTAAACCACGCTAACTTGTTAATAAATTCTAAAATTTTAATTTTTAAGTTTGTACACCTCTTGGGTTCGCTCGTCTCTTCACAATTGTGTCAAATTTAATAATGAAATCAACAGTAAAATTTAAACTCATTTTAAATGTTGATAAAATTTTAATTTTTCAATTTTTAGTTTCGAAATGATTCAAAAGAAGACTTGGAAGTTGCTGAATTTGAACGTACATGCCTTAATCGTCAATTGGATGACTCGAAATTAAGACGAACAAGTCTTAATTCAAATGAAATTGATAAACAAATTGATGATTTAAGCAAACAATTAGTTGCCAAAAATAATCACATCAAAATTTTAAGTAATTTTTTTCTCTATTTAAACGTTGGGATCCGTTTAACGATAATTGAACTAAATTTTATGACTAAGATAAAGTAGGCGTAAATTTGCATCATAAACGTAACTCTTAAATTTTTGGAAACAGGTTTAAAACTAGACGTCTACATAAATCATGAGTAATGACGATCATTTATGTAACCTCCATTAGGTCCCGGCGTATTCATCATCACAGACTAAAATTAAAATTTTTTTGTTGATAGAAAACCAATCAAAACGTTTAACAGTATACCGGAATCTGTGCTATCCATTCATAATGTTTTTCCTACTAGTCCTTAATGTAAGTTAAAAATGGAAAAAATCAAGATAATTTTTTTTTAAATTTTTTTTTCTAAAAAGTTGTTTGGAATATTGATGGTTGCAAAGAACACATTCTACGTAATATTTGGTAAACTTCCGACTACAAAATTACCAGCTGGAAAAATTCTTGATTCCGATTTGAAAAATTCAACAATGACCTCATTGTACACATTGGGTATGGTACAAACATCTTTTGAAATAGCCTTAATAGTCTATTTCATAATTGCATCATTGATCGGATTTTATACGACACCATTTTTTAAAAAAATACTTCCACAATACAAATCAACACCAATGGACAAAATTATACTCAATTGTGCTTTCTTTTTGACATTTAGCTCAGCTTTACCGGTCAGTTCTAAAATATTAGGACTCACACGTTTTGATCTTCTTGGCCATTTTGGAGACTTACATTGGCTGTCAAATGTTCATATTATTCTTATTTATAATTTTGGTTTCACAATTGCAACTGTTATTTGTTTAATCACTAAATTTACGGCTACAGTTCGTTCAGAGTTGTTCAATAGAGCGTTAATACTAGTCCAAAACGCGTTCATCGACTCACCTACTTTATTTCTAAACTCTCCTGTTTCACCGTATCCACCTTCAATTTCATCAACAAATCTCAATCAAAATTCAAATCATTTAAAAATTAACTAAATGGACCAGAGAAAACGTCCGCGAACCCAGAATGAAACAAAATGAACAGTATTTTTTAAATGTAAAAAAATTTTTGTGTTTTTTTTTGTTTTTTGTAAGCGTTGAATTGTAAAATATTTGTGTTCGATGTTAAGAGAAGAGGTTAGTCAAAAAAGTTGTAAATAACTCTTAGATCTAGTCTTAGAGATTCATGTCTTTCGTTTGTTGTATCAATTCTTTTTTTTTAAATGTTGTTGTAAAATTTATAAATATTCTGTCTCTTTTTTTTAAATAAATGCTCAATACAAGGCTCATCTTTTTTTTGTTGGTCTTGATTTTGCTTTATAGAAAAAAATTTGCTTCTTTTTTTTAGGAAATTTTCTGAATAATACAACTATTGTGTTTTTTTTTATTGAATTTAATTGACCATTTCTGTAAAACCATCTTCTTGAAATTGTTATACATAAAAACTTTTTTTTTCTGCTGATTTATTTTATAAATAAAAGTAATAATAAAAAAAGGAATTTTAGATTCGATGCTTTTTTTTTTATTGAATAAACTTCCTAAAAACCTTGAAATAATTTATGCCAATCTAAAAATAAAACTTGGTCCTTTTAAAAACGACAAAGAACAAAGTTCAAAATGTCCTTGCCTTTTGTTTCGCTAAACCCCATTAACTTCAGCATTTCCAGCTTCAGCATTAAGAAAAGATGTCGAATTTTGAACTGTTTGTTCTATTCGATAGGATGCTTCCCAATAAGAATTTGGATTAGCTCTGGAGAATCTTGAATAATCTTTCAATACGGTCGGACATCGATTTTGTTAAAAAATTCCGGCTTACAAATCTAAAGAAATCGATGGAATTTAAGACAAGAAGAAAAATATGATGATCATAAAAGTGGTCCTTTGACGAATTATTTACCCTAAATTACCATTTTTGGTGATCAATCACCATTACCAAGGTTAATAGCGACAATTTTCAAAATTGTGTGATCATTTTTTGATAATTAAACCAGTCATAATTCAGTAATCACATAATTTGTGATCATACGATCACAAAACAGGACTGACCCGGCAGAACATACACATTAAAAAACTGTTTTTGATAAACATCCATTCGAAAATACTGTTTAAGCTTTGGAACATGTTTTAAAAAAGTGTTAACTATGCTTTGGGTTGTACTGTAGATTTCTGGAATAATTTTACAGCATGTCTAAGCAATGCGCAGCGTGCTCCGAAAATTTTTCTAAGACGCGCATGAGCAACTATCTTATGCATAAATTTTTTTGCTCAGGAACATGGCTTATTTAATTTTTTTTAAAAATAAAATTTTAAACGTCAAGGTTCAACGGAACAATAAAGAAACGGAAAATTGTATCACTCCTTTGTTTCAAAAAAAAAGTGATCAACTGCTTTTTTGCTCAAAAAAAATTAAATTGTGTTCAGTTGTAATTTGTTAAAATTTTCCGAAATTCCCAAACCTGTACTTAAATCGAGGTCAGAGAATTTGAAAATTCACATTTTTGACAAAAGTATTGTTAAAGAGTGTGTCATTCGCCATCTGACACAAAACGATGCCACCATTATCGACGAATATCATCTATCAGCTGAGCCGCCATATAGTGATTGAACCTGTTTTGCTGTCACCGAAATTTGACATTAAATGTTGTTAACTGTCATTTTTTGATGAATAAATATAGTAAACTCACTCGAACTGACGTGAATCTTAAATGATGTTAAATGACGTCTGTAACGTTTAACATATTGTAGCTTCATGATAAAAAAATTGATGGAAAATAGTCAGCAAATTAAAAAATAAACTTCAACGAAAGTTCGTTTTTTTTTAATGAAGGATTAAGTAGTCAGCCGTTTTATACTTAATCATTTATTATCTCAAACCTGATTTTCATCCTTTAAATTGTAAGATTTGATCTCTTAACGCCAAAAAACGCTAAATAACGTCCCATGACGTTGAAAAAGGTTATAAAAAATTATTTTTTCTTTAATGGCGAGGTAAAAATTCTTAATGTTATCGATATCAAGCTCTAAGAGTTACTGTCACTAAATTAGAAAATATTAACAAATATTAGACAGTCATTACACATTTTGTCTGAACAACAGGCCCAGTAACGAGTGCCATAGAGACTTTTATCTCAACTTGCTAAAAATTTCACAATCCAAGCTAGCTGAATTTGATAAAGTCCAAGCCATCCTAGTCAAAAGGAACCTTGCATGTCCAAGTATACCAGATTAACTGCTCTTCTAGGACCGTTTAGGATTAGCTACATTAGTAAACTTTATTATAAATTCAAAATTCTTTTCTTAAATCAATTGGGAAAGATAAACCAAATGAATAAAATCTTCGAGTATCAGAGGGGCTTTTATCAGCATGGTAAAAGTCCGAATGGATCCTTTATCAGCCAAGTTCAAAATACTGAGCACACTCTCGGTAAAGGATGCGTGATGGTGATATGAAATTTTATCTGTCCTTTTTGATGAGGCGTTCTCAACTAAAGGATACGCAACTGAAACCAGTGAACTATTCAGGAAAATAGTAAAATTGTGTCGTCTGATAGCAAAAGACGTGACGAACTGCTCTTTTTACAGAAATATACTGTACAAGGCCTTGAGCGGGATATCTGTTGATTGACCTATCTTTTTTAATTGTATTTTTATTTTTTATTTTTTTACTCAATTTTTGTTAATCGTTTTGTATAAACTGCTATTTTTTATTTTTAATTTCGTAAATCAGCTTTTTGAAATCACCTATAAAATGTGGTATCTTTTTATTGAATAAATTGAAATTACACATTTTCACTAACTCTTTAGCTGAAATCTAACAAAAAGAACAATTACTTTTTTTTTGAAAAAGCATGATTGGTCGTGAAGGATGGTCATTTAAATTCATTTAGTAAATCTCTAAGACTTGAAATAGTTTTTCCAATTAAAAAAATTCAATACTAATTTAGCAGATTAAATTAGTTTTATTTCTAATCAAACGAAAAGATCAGAAAGTTTATTTTTTTTTAAATAGAAATACATTAAATAATAATTTTTATCGAAATTGTTGAGTACGAAAAAAAAAATATTACATGAAAAAAAAAAAAATGTTTTTCTTCCGGCGAACTAAAAAGTGGTTTAGATTGTAGCCAAGTAATCTTTAACTTCGGATGGTGTCAATTTTCTAAAACCATCTTTATTACAAACACCTATTTCAATATTATCTTCAGTCATTTGACCTTCGAACGATTCTTTAAGTGTCAATATAGCCGTGTGTATAGCATCTTCTAATTCTAATTTTTCCGAGTATCTTTTTTCCAAAAATGTTTTACCATTAATGTGATTTTTACCAATAGCTGTTGCTTTCCATGCAAAATAAGCACCCTAAAACTCTCAAAATTAGTTTCTGATATTTTTGAATTTAACATTTTACAAAATTACAGATGGATCACATTGATACAAGTATGGCACATTTTCATCAGCATCCCAACCTGCGATTAACAATGAAACACCGAATGGACGGACACCTCTTTACAAATAATTATTTTAATAAATATTTTTTTAAAAGATTTTTTTTATTATTTTTTCATTACCCTGATTGAGTGTACTCTTGCATAACATCGGCTACTCTTCGAACTAATTGTACTGTTGGAATTGAATCATCGTACATTTGAATATATTGTTGACCCAATTTACGAGCGTATTTAACTAGTAAACGGTAGTCTGGACCCATACCACTGTATACCATACCAACGTTTGTGGTTAATGGTTCAATTTTACTAATGCTACGGTCGTCGTTTAAGGTTGATTTTTGTTTCTTTTCAGTCGCTAATACAACACCGTTGGTAGCTTAAAACAAAAAAGAAATAAAGTTGATTTTTTATACATTTTAAAGTCTTAGAGGTACCTTTGATTCCGACTGATGGAGCACCGGCAGCAACAGCGTTTAAAGCATATTCGATTTGAACCAATTTACCAGAAGGACTAAAAGTAGTCAATGAAAAACCGTATCTCTCAGACATTTTTTTAGTTAAATTCTATAAAAAAATAAGAAATTAAAAAGAGCATGTATTTTATTCGAGATGGTTTTACATGACATAAAGAAAATTGAATTTAAAAAAAGTAAAATTTCAAAAATACAGTCATCAGGGTGTTGATTTTGCAAAAGAAAAAATTATTTTTTATCAAGGCATTATTAAGTTTATTAAATTTTAGATTCAATTTTTGTTGGAAAATTTTAACTCAAATTTTTGGTCAGGTTTCACTCACGAGTATACACTCTCCATAGAAACAAGTATTCGAAAAAAAAAATTTTTTTTTTTTTTTTGAATTTTAGAACTTTCTTTCACATTTTTTTTTTATTTCTCGAAAAAACTTTAAAAAAATGAAAGACATAGAAATTGAAAATGCACTTTCTCAACCGATTGAGTCATCCACTGCCTTGAATCAAGCTATGAACAAATTCTCTCAAGGCGTCAAAGATGATAGTAAAATTCAGCGTAAAAACGCGTTGGAATCAATCAAGAAACAATTGAATGAGTTTTATAAAAATCCGGACTGTCTAGTCAAATTCACAGATGACTCAATACGACAGATTTTAAAACTCGTTTTAAATGTTTTCAATGATCCAATGGAAAAATGTCGTGAGTTATCTTGTGAAATAATTAAGAATATATTAGAGAAATTCTCTGGTTGGAATGCGGATATGACAGGTATGGTCATAATGACATTTTTTCAACGTCTAGGAGCCAAAGAATTGAAAGAACCAAGTGAAGAAATTCGTTTACAAATGTACAATTTAATAAACGACATGACTGATAAAAAATCAAATGAACAAAAAAATACATTTGAAATTCACTTGCAAGAGTTAATCGCCATGTTGGTCAACTCGTTCTCTGATAGTTATCCAGAAGTAAAAAAGATTGGTTGTTCTTGTGCTAGACTAATTTCGAACCGATTGGCAAGCTCAAATTTTCACATGCAATCCGAAAGTCTAGTCAAACCCCTACTAGCTAACATTGTCCATCAACATTCAAGGGTTCGTAAAGACATTGTCGATTGTCTTTGTGATGTAATAATGAATGGAAATAATAAATCAGTGACTGATGCTATTCCTCATTTGGCTCAACGATTATTTGACCAATCTAACCCAGTTCGAATGGCAGTTGTTAAGCTAGTTGGGACTTGGTTACTAGACTTACCTGATCGTTACTCATTTCAAAATAAACTAATCCCGTTATTGTTAACCGGTTTTATTGACGAATCGCCTGATATTAAAGAGTTGACTGAATCCTTGTGGTGGGACGTTGGAATAAAATATGAAAAGGAGAATGAAAAGGAGTTAAAAGATAAATTAGATTTTATGGAAAAGGAGATTCCAAACTACCCAGAAGAATGTAAGTTGAGCTTTTTTTTGTTTAAAGAGTAGTTTAATGATTTGTTTCTGTAGTTAAAGATCGTAGACCGAATGTTGGTTGTCGTGAACTGGTTCGGTTAAATGCAAGTAAAATATTGCCTGGTATTCTTAATGACATCGGAGATTGGGTCGAGGCAACAAGAATAAAATCAATTCAATTATTGTACATTATGATTTGGCAAACAGAAAGAAACACAACTCAACATTTGGAAACAATTTTGCAAACATTATTCAAAGCATCAAGTGAAAATATACAAGTTATTCAAGATTATATTTTCAATTGTTCAAGATTAATTGGTATTTTTACTGATGCTGATGTTTCATTACAAATTGCGTTTAAAACAATTAAAAAAATGAATTCTCCCAATCATGGTGCTATTGGTATCCTAAATGGTCTACTTATTGGGTATGGAACAGATAAACTTACGTTTAAACTTGCCCATAATTGCTTGGAATTATTGAACGAAATTTGTTTGACATTGGATGTAAGTTTTCTTTTACAGCTTTTAAACCCTACCAAAGATTGAAAATTATTTTTTCTTCAAGACAAAATTGAACACGAAAATCATAGACTCATGTTCAACCATTCAAAAATTTTCTAAAAATACAAAAGAAGAAATAGACAACGAAGCACGAAATAATTTTGAGCATTTAATATTCAAAACAGTGTTCACAATTAATTCGTTAACAAGCGATTCAAGTCTAAAAGAAAATTCAAAACAAATTTTGAATAATTTAAACAAAGAGAACACACAAAAAATTTATTTGGTCAATTTTTTAAAAGAATTAAAAACAGATTGTGAATCATGGTCAGACAATTCGTTTGAGCCAATTATATTTTCATGTCTTGTTAAAGAATGGGGACTTTCCATTGATATTTTAGACCAAGTTTTATTTGTATTAAAAACTTGTTTAAATCCTTCCAAAGATGTTCAAATGAGAACACGATTTTTGTTGATGATACCAGAAGTATTTTCATCGTCATCTAAGAGTGATGATAAAACTTTTTTGGAGACTTGTTTCGAAGATATTGTAAACGAAATGATTATTCCAAACATTGTATGGAAGGCAGGTCGTTCAGCGGGAGCAGTGCGTATGACAGCATGTGCAAGTTTAGTCCTAATTATGCAATCAGAAGTGGCTAAAACAATAACTTTAAAAGACACAAGTATTGATAAATTACTAAAAATGATGTTGGGCTCATTGGACGATGATAACAAATCAACTCGTTTGTATGTAAGTCGTTTATTTTTGATGATTTTGAACTATTATGGAAAGAGTTTGGACAAAGACCAATTGCATAAATTGTACCCTGAGTTTATAAAACGACTTGACGATCAAAGTGATGAAATAAGAATGGAAATATTGAAAAATTTTTTTGTCTATTTTGACTGTTTAAATCAAGAATATGATAAAATTTTGTACCAAGCTCATTTACAAAATATATTTGAGAATTTGTTGTTGTATTTGGATGATTCAAATGTAGAATTTCAAGTGAAAATATTCAGTAATTTTATAAAGTCAAATTAAACTCTTAAAAATTTTATTTTAAAATTCATTTTTGTTTTAGATCTGTTGAAACATGGTGGTGTTTTGAACCCTGAATTGCTTAACCAAGAAATTAAAAAAGTTAAATCAAAACATCGAAATAAACAATATTGTGAGGATCTTGAGAAGCATTGTGAAAGTCTTTTGAAGTGAATTTAGTTTTTGGTCTTTTTAATTTTTTTGTTATAAAATGTTTTAAATAAATTTTTTAAAAGGAAAAATTATCTTTTAATTTTCGCTCAGTTTATAATGACTTGGTTTTGTAAATAGCAAGTGTCCTATCTCTTTGAAGTTTCCAGTGATAATTTTATTCGTTACCGTTAAATTAGTGCGGTGCTATGAGCACTTAGCCAAACATAAAGCACTGTGAAGTTTCGTTCAAAAAGTTCAGTTCAAAATTTAAAAATTGAATTATTTTTAATAGGAAATGAAGATGTGGTTACGAAAATAGTGTAACAACATGTAACAAAAAATGTTACACAACTTGCAATAAAAAAGGATTAAAAACAAAATTTGATCAATCGATTATTGATTATCGTAAAAAACAGATGTTATGTTAAGTTTATTGTGACATCATGAGTTAAAAACTTAAGTTTAAATCTCCAGGCTATTTCAAGTAATTCATTTAATATTCAAAGCCTTAACCGATTTTTATTGCGGTTTTCTTAATATATTCCTAATTAATCCTTTTATCATCACTTAATGTCTGTGGTTAGGGTCTTGTACAAAACGAAATCTAAATGTGATCCAAGCATCTCTGGTTCGATCCCCGGTCAAACTTTAGAGGAGAGAGTTCAAGCATATTTAGGTTCCATGATTTGGGGGCTATAAAAACAACTTAATTTTAATTGAATTATGGAATTGGGTTTCTTGGACACTGACTTCAATAATTCAAACAATTCATCGCAAATAATCGATTATTTGAAGTTTTTAACTCATGATGTCACAATAAACTTAACATAACATCTGTTTTTTACGAAAATCAATAATCGATTGATCAAATTTTGTTTTTAATCCTTTTTTATTGCAAGGTGTGTAACATTTTTTGTTACATCTTGTTACACTATTTTCTTTACTCCATCTTCATTTCCTATTAAAAATAATTCAATTTTTAAATTTTGAACTGAACTTTTTGAACGAAACTTCACAATGCTAAACATAAATTTCAGCATCAGTAATTACTAATTACTGATGCTGAAATTTATACCACTTGTAAATCTAACTTGTTCACAACCAGCAATTATCTTATTAAATTGGATCAGATCACCTTTGATTCTTCTTACCTCCAAGGTCGATAAATTCAGTCTATCCAATCTTTCCTCGTAACTCAGATTTTTTAACGCTTTGACCAGTTTTGTAGCTCTCTCTTGCACTTTCTCAATTAAGTTAATGTCTTGTCTCATATATGGATTCCATACATCTAAGTGTGGTCTAACTAATGATTGATAAAGAAGCAAAAACGACTTACAATCTAAAAAGCTGAATGATCTTTTAATCATAGCTAACATCCGATTTGCTTTGTTTACAACATAGTTAACATGATTCGCCCATTTTAGATCATTTGAAAACATAACACCCAAGTCTTACTCACCACAGCTCGTTAACAGCTTCTGTGCACTAACATCACCGCTTATTATTACGTAATTAGGCTCCTCGATACTGTTACCATATCGTGTAACTTTGCATTTCTTGTCGTTTAACGGAATCTCCCATTCGTCAGACCATAATAGAAAGGTGATTAAAGTTAAAAACCATAACAAAGTCTAGTTGCTAACTTAATTCGAAAATGCAGGTTTACAAACAAACGTGTGAGAAAGGTGCCGTAAGAGCAAAATTAAGATACTGGGTTCATACATATTGAGCGCATGGGCCGAGTGGTGTAAGTCGTGTTGAATGGAGCGAGAGGTTGAAGGTACCATCGCCGCTAGGATAGAAAATTTTCAGTCATCGTATGATTTCAAAAAAGACAAAAAATCGTAATCAACTTGCACATAAAAAAAAACAAAGCCATGCGGATGTTAAACATACGGCGCATTGTAACTCTAGATGGGCAACCATTCGCCACCAAATGCGACTGGTTAATAAAAAAATAATCAGGCTCACGAGTCGTGGTGACTTAAAATAAGGGCTCCGAAAGGGGCAAATGTAGCAAGTGAAACGATCGGCTCATTTGAGTTTTGCGTAAGTCGTTCCGGTCGTGGGCAAGAAAAAAAAATGAGTTCAGGTAGACCATGGGTTACCCAGAAATTTTGGATTTCAGATATGAGTCTTGGTTGGGTATTTTTTAGGTATTTTAAATTTTTTTTAAATCCAAAATTTCTGTGCAACCCATTCCCTATCCGAACTCAAACCTGAATTTCATAACTCTAAAAAAAAACACCAATTTTCTTGAGGCCGCGTTCAATACTAAAATTATATCGATGAGAAATAAAAATATCAGAGAAAATTATTTTAGTGAATATAGCAAGATGTTCCCTTGATTGCAATCAAATAGAGAGTCTTAAGCCGCGGAGTGGCACTAATTTATAAACTGGCTTAGTCGCAATTCTTAAAAAGCGGCGTAGCGGCACTAAATATAAACTAAGTCTGACGTCATTCGAAAATGATTCAATTACCAAAAAGCTGAAGCTCCCTTATCCCCTACTGAAGTTACTTTTTTTTTTATAAAATAATAATTGAATGAAAAAGTTCAAAAAAGGGAATATAAGCATAAAAACAAGAGCTAGTCTTTTTGGATATTTTCGCATTCTGTTTTAGACTATGGTAAAAGATCATGCTCTTTTTTTTTAACCTTTCCCAAATACTTCGTGCCCTTTAAGTACGGGATCCTTGAAAAAGCAACACCCCCCTTTTTGTCTAAATGTATACACCCGGGTGTAATATCTTTATTTCGAAAGCTAGCTTTAAACAAGATACTCTAGGATGTTCATCATCAAAAGTTCTTGAAAATGGTACCCCCATTAACCCTCTGGTCGCTTATTTTACATGATAACAATCGATTTTAAAATTTCAGGAAATAAACACCCCCCTATACACCCCCATTTTTTTGTAAATACCCCCTATTATTTTTGCACAGGAATACATTATTTTTGATGCTCTTTCAGAATCTGCTGTCCTTTTTTCTCTATCTTTTTTTCTTTAGGCTACAGAAAACGAATTAAAAATCAGCGAAAATTAAGCAAAAGATTGCTAAAATACAAAGTAGCATCATTGACTCCAAAAAATCATGAATTTCCACTTTAAATTATAAGAAAAAAAATTCTACTATGAAACAAAACATTTATTGAACCTATAAAGGCAAACGAGTTTTATCAAAAAGTTGTGTTATACGTACAATTCCGATACTTAATTAAGGTTCGGTCGGAGCAAAACGTCCACATTATCTGAATTCGTCATTTTTGACTTTATAACGTTTAACTACGACTTCGAAAACCCCAAAAAAATTAATTTTTATATGCCGGTAAAAAGTCGAAAATTTAGACCCTACCTTTTTGCATCCTAACGTCAAAGTGGTTTAATATACAGTTGTAAATTCTTTTATTAAATGCCAACTCTTAATTTGAAGAAAATTTTTCAATTAGCACCAATTAAATTTTGCCTGACCCTGCAAAATTTTATTTGAAAAATTTAAAGATCAATAATGCGTGATTTTTTTCATGATCGTTTTTCATCATGATTGTTTTACTTAGAAAAAAAAAAGCATGAGCAAAAAGTCAAACTCGTGGGTTCCCGATTTTTTTGTCAGAAATATGATAATTTTCCAAAGTACAATTTTTTCTTTTTTTTATACAATTCGTTCATAAATTAACTTTAAATTTATCAACTGTTTCAGCTTAAAGATTCTAATTGTATCTTTGAAATAAACTTTGGACCTTTTAAACAAGAAGAATTTTGGTATTCCCATCCTGTTATAAGACAAATCATCTAACCAATAACTTGAACAAAAAAAATTATGATTTCGTTTAAAGTATTAGTCATTTGTTTGCAAATAATTTCACACATAATCGAATTCAATTTCAAAAAAAAAAGAGAAGCAACGAGGAAATATTTTGAAACTATAATGCAACAAAAAAATCAAGAAAAAGCCACATACAACACATAATTATTTTTCTTTACTAATTAACCAAATGATAAACTTTCTCTCTCTTACACTAATCTGCTTCTCTTTTTTTTTTAGTTTCATTAAAATATTTCAAAATTATGATGATTATGCATACTAGAACACTATTTTATTTTACAAAAAAGCTTTTCTTTTTCGTTTCTATTTGTTATTTGTTCTTAAGTTTTCTATTCTAATACTAATCCCGTTTAAAAATAGTTTTTTTTTTCAAATTTTAGTTTGTATACGTTTCACTTCTTCTTTTTTTTCTATCTTATAAAATATTTTAGTTGTCTTTTTAAGATGAATACTCTTTACAAGAGACCTAATAGTGATAGAGTTTTAGCAGCTCCTGCTCAAACTACTGGAGGGTTGAAAGGAGTCATTGCTGGTAAGCACAATTTTAAAAAAAAATTTTTAATTAATTAAACACTAGTTATTAAGGGGGTATCACTGGTGCTATTGAAATTATGATAACATATCCAACTGAATTTGTAAAAACCCAATTACAATTAGATGAGAGTTCGAGTAAAAGTGGACAAGCCAGAAAATATGCAGGTCCAGTTGATTGTGTTAAGAAAACAATCCACAATCGAGGTGTTCTAGGTCTTTACAGAGGTTTAAGTGTTCTTTTGTACGGTTCGATTCCAAAAAGCGGTGTAAGATTTGGCGCCTTTGAAGAATGTAAACGATTATTGGTTAACGAAAAAGGTCAATTGACGGCTAGTACTAGACTTTTAGCTGGTCTTGGAGCTGGTGTAATATATTCTAAACAATAAACACTTTATAACTTAAAATTATAAATATTTTTTTAAGATATCTGAAGCTATTTTAGCTGTAACCCCAATGGAAACTGTTAAGGTTAAGTTCATCCATGATCAAAATTCAGCTAACCCGAAATACAAAGGATTTTTCCATGGTGTACGCGAAATAACAAAACAACATGGTCTTGGTGGATTATATAAAGGTGTAACAGCTACTATTATTAAACAAGGTTCCAACCAAGCAATTCGATTTTATGTTATGGAATCATTGAAGTCTGAATACAGAAAACTTAAGGGTAAAGATCATAACGCTCCAGTTCCAGTTGTTATCACTGGTATTTTTGGATTAATCGCTGGAGCTGCTAGTGTCTTTGGCAACACACCAGTTGATGTTGTAAAGACAAGAATGCAAGTAAGATTTTAAAAGTTGAATGTTAATTTGTGAATAAATTTTTTAAAATTGTGATTTTAAGGGTCTAGAATCAAGTAAATACAAGAACACTTTTGACTGCGCTGTTCAAATTATGAAACATGAAGGACCAAAAGCGTAAGATGTCCAATTTTTTTCGTTTAAACTTCAACTCGAATTAATTTTTTTCTCGTTTTTAAAGTTTCTATAAAGGTACTGTACCAAGATTAAGTAGAGTGTGTTTAGATGTAGCCATTACATTTATGATTTATGACAAGTTTATTGAAATATTTAACAAAGTATGGAAATAGATAAATAGACATCTTAGTAAAATTCGAAATTTTATATTTTTACAAAAAAATACTTTGCTTTTTTAATCAACTTCAAACATATCATTTACCCTTCCATTCCAAATTTTTTAAATTCGATTGGCATGAAACAAAAATGCAAAACTTTTTTATATTTAAATCTTGTATTTTAGCGTTTGTATTTCTAAATTTTAATAAAAATTTAAATTAAAACTTCAACTTTTATTGGTAGTATTTTAAAGCACTTACCTAGTACAATGTAGTTTGATATTAGATCAAAACATAGCTGACTTTTATTCAATCTAATTCAGTGTTGTAAAACATACGGTCAAAAGCAGCCTTGGGGCTGTGAAGTTTTTTTCAATTCACTCATTTCAATTCAGTTAAACTTGAATAACTATTCTTCCAGACAAGATAAATCCATTCTGCAAATTGCTACAACTTGTAACAATTTTGCTACACCTGGAATATTCATCTGCTAAAACTCTGCATTTCTTATGCATTTTGCACGCCATTCGAAAAGATTACAAAAAATTGTGCATAAGAAATGCAGAGTTTTAGCAGACGTACATCCCAGGTGTAGCAAAATTGTTACAAGTTGTAGCAATTTGCAGAATGGATTTATCTTATCTAGAAGAAAAATTATTCAAGTTAAACTGAATTGAAATGAGTGAATTGAAAAAAACTTCACAGCCCCAGCAGCCTTTGTGTTACTGCTAAAGATTCAGTTTATAAGAATATCCGAGTTCTTGGTCTACGACACGTAAAAGCCACAAATACCAAACATTCGATGTTAAAGAGATGGCCCCTGAAAAACATTCACTCATGTGAATTTTTGAAAATATACAATATAGATGCTCAGAAAGTTTAATCTCTGATACAATAATGTATTTGTGTCTAAAATGATTTTTTAATTAAAATAGGTTATCCCTAATTTAAGGAAAACGGACTAACGGAATTTTCGAGCCTAAAACACGTACCCGTTACTCCAACAAAAAAATGTTGCAAAATTATAGACCCGAACTAAAACTTAAAAAGATGCAGTGAAAATTTAAAAAGAATAATTTTTCATAAAATTTTTATTTCAAAAAATCTCTAAATTGATTAACAGCATTAAAAGACGTCGCGTTCATTTTAAAATAGTTAAGGTTCAAAAAAATCAAAAATCTCTAAGATGAGGGATTTCGACAATTTTGACTAAAATTCGTAATTCTTGTGAATGAAAACCCTACATGAATATTTTATAAAATGATTTTTAAAAATTTTCAAAAAATGACCTAATTGATCCCTTTTTCAGCGCCTAAAAACGACTATATGCAGGAACAAGCTATTTAGAAAAATATGAATTTAGGGGTTTTACGAATTACGCCCTTTCAGAATATATATAGTTTATATCGGGATGGTGAGTGAATACGAGAGTTATCTTTTAAAAAGTAAAGTACACTTCTCTCAGGGGTCTCGACACTTCGGACTCCTGGGGTCTGAAAAGATTTTTTTGGACACCCCCTAAAAAATTGGCTTTCCTAGGCTTTCATATGTGTAGATTACGATTTTTAGGTCGAAATTCAATTTAGAAATTTGTAGACGTTTTGCAATGCCGAAACCTTACCATGTGTGCCCTAATTAAAGATTTATTCAAAAAAATTCTTTTTAATTGAAATGCAGTGATTTATTATTAGTTTTACCTGTGGTTTTATTTGATCGATTAAGCTAATATTTCTCTTAAAGATAATTTCAGTTGCTGGTTTAGGATTTTCCTTTTTTTTAAATACTGGGAAATCGAAAAAAAAATACATGAAGCCGACATCTAATTTATGAAAACAGCTCTAGGAAATATTTTTTTGGTAGTAACCTCTTTTTCAATCATACAGTGATCGCTGTTAGTGTATTACTTGAGTCCGGATCCGAATTTTAGTTTCAAAATTTTTATGTTTTAGGTTTGAAAAGTCCGTGTCCGTAAATTAGGGGCATCAGTTAAAATAGGCCATATTTCTTCAATTTATATCTTTAATTATCATTTTGTAGTCTTTCGTTTACTCTACCTTGTATGGAAATAATTTAACTCATACTACTCATGTATAAATTACCCCTGAGTGCCTGTTTTTCAGGGGTCAGAATTTCTGATAGAAACAAAAACTATAATTTGTTAATTATTGGTAAAATCACCCATATCTCTGTGGAAATGGATAAGATAAATTGTAAGGATATTTTTTTAGTTTAAGTGGAGGAATAATATAATTAAAAACTGAATTATTTAATTTATAGCTCAGTTTATCAAAGAAAATCAGTTGAAAAAGGTTAAAAAAGGGGGATATTTTCAGTCTAATAACATTTAGCCTAAGGGTTTACCCAGTTTCCATATTTTATATACATCTTATTAAACAAAAGACCATAAATCTCAGGAGCTACTTTTTTTATTTAACTATTTATTTTTCAGTGTATTTTTTACATGAGGATTACAATTTTCGGGTTAAAAGGTTAAAATATCTTCATTTGTACGGATTTTGGTTTACTTTTTTCGACCTATTGACAATGAAATTAAGTACAACTAAACTTTTTTAAAAAATCCTATGTTGCAATCAGAAAGATAAAGTATTATTTACCTTTACTTCCATGAAAATATATCTGTTCTCATCTTGAAAAGGAAAGACACTTACAAGCTAAGTAGTCTTCATAGTCGTTGTTGTCTTCTGGCATTAGTTTAAAGGTCGATAAAAATATTCTTTTAAAAATTTCACTTTTCAAATTCTTTGTGGACCAAGGTTTTCATAGCATGAAATATTTTAAAAGCATAGAAGGTTTTTTTTTTAAATGCAGCTAAAATTACGACCCTGGTCATTCAAAATTTCCAAAAATGAACCTTCATTGCTCCTCAAAAATTTTCATATTTTCAAATTTGAAAAAAAATGAAAATTTTTGAAAAATAATGAAAATACATGAAGAAATATGAAGCTTCATGGACCCTTGAACCTTCAAAACCTTGAACTTGTTCGTAAAGGTTCATTTTTGGAAGTTTTGAATGACCAGAACGTGAAATTACGCAATTTAATGTAATTTTTAGTACAAATACAAAATCGTTTCAGAACTATAAGAGTTTTTTTTATCATTTTGGAAATTTAAAAATACAAAATAATTTATTTTAAGGGTTGTTTTTTCATTTTTCTGAGGTAATTTTCCATGCTCATAAACGTGATATAGTTTTTTTTGAAGGCGTGAAGATTTATATTGCGCATGCCTTTAAGCTTTTTTAGTTAATATTTTGATCAAATTGTAATATTAAAACAACTCGTCAATTATTTTATTAAAGTTGTCTGTAATAAAGTTATTCTAAGATTTTTTTCTCATGATGAATCAAATAAGTACAAGTTATTATAAGTTTCAAATTATTTCGTGTCATTTTTACCTAATTGCTATTTTTGAATCATAATTTTTTTTTTCAAAATTCCACTCTTATCCATCAAATTTCCAGTTTATTAACTCTTCAAAATTACAAGTTTTTGAATGAACTAAAGAAGTAGATAATTTTGGGATTAAAAGTAACATTGTTTTTACGCATGAACAAACTTATTTAATCAAGAAAAAAGTATCACTTGAAATTATTGAAACATAACGCTTCATAAAACAACGAAACAAGGATTAAAATTTCAACAAACTTACACACATTGTATCATCAAAGAAAAATAGAGAAGAGGTATTAAACTTGTTTACAAACGGTTTAGAATTTTATTTTATTTTTCTACTTTTAACCGCTAATTTAAGATTATTATTAATTAAAAAAATACATGAAGCATTAATTTTTGTTAAACGCTGCAAGATATTTGAAATTTTGCTTTTCTTAAAAACGAAAATTGTTTATCAATATTTGATCTACCGAAAGAAACTTGGAGGTAAATTGCTTAAGAGATACTTGGCCAAAATTTCGTACATTATTGCTCTTTTTTAAAAGACAAATTTAAAACTTAAAATTCAAGTAGATTCTTTCTTTAATCTTGATAATTTACCACTTACAAATTGATAGATTCGATTTGTAGAGTTGCTTGTAATAAAATACTACGGTGAAAACTTTAATTCAAAAAAAAATTGAATAAATTCGAGCCTTGAGCTAAACAATATTTACCTTGTTATCGTTTTATCAACCCATTGATAGAAAATATTATCCGAAAGGATGTTTATGATGTTGCCTAAAAATCGTTTGTGATTTACAAAGTTAATTTACTAAATTTTCCATACTTGAGCTCATTGACAAAAATCTAGGGAACTAGGGTATATAATTTGATAAAATTTGCAAGATGCATGGTTAAAACATTACGAAAGCTTATATATAAAGTTTAAACGCCCACTTCCTTTTAGGGCAATGAGTTAATTAATTTGGGAAAAAAACTCTTCAAGTACTAGCGATAAGCTAAATCACCTAAAAAAATCAATTAATTATTAATTTAACTTCTTTTTAACAATTTTCAATGGCTTTAAAGAATTTTTTAGGTTATAAAAGATTCCTTTATTTAGATGTGTATAAAAAAAGGATTCTGCATGTTTTAGTTATGTTTTAAATTTTTTGATTTTACTTAAAACACGGAACAGACTAAACTACTGAATGCATACCAAATTACCGAACCTTGCGACATCTCGCTGATGATGGTTTGGTTTATTGTTTTAACTTTAGAAAGTTGAGTTTGTTTGAGCATTAAAGCATGCTCTAAGGCTTCTACGAGAGTATCATGCTTAACAGTTTTTTAAAAAACACGCAACAAGTCAATAACAGGCTTAAGACGAAGAATATTGTTAATTAAAAACTAAATAGAATCTTTCTATATCGATTGATATAAACTAATAGATCAGGACATGGTTTAGAAAATAAGATCAAAAAATAATTTTTGGCCCTTTTTTGAAGCCTACCGCGGCAAAATCTATACATTCACTGAATTCTTTTTCAAGATTGACATCTGGATCACATTAAAGTCTTTTTTCAAAATTTATTGTTATAAATTCATTGCGCAGTTAATTATGAATTTTGATAAAGTAAAATGGACCTACAGTGTTCACCAAATGGAATATTAAAATACAGCGGAATACAGCATTAATGAGAAATAAACTTGATTTCTTTAAAAATAAAGATTTTCGAAATTTTTATTATTTTTTTTCCACATTTTAGAACGTTTGGGAGTAGACATTGCGTAAAAAATGAGTTCCGTATTGTAGGGTTCAATCGATTTTTCGAGTCTATGCTTTAGGTACAACCGATTTTTTTATACCAAAAATTAGCGATCTAACAGGACAGGCCAAAAAAGTTTAGTTTTAAGTTTTTGATTTTGGATCCTTATAAGATGCACTAAATCATAAATCGTTTTTCATGGTTTTTGATAGCTGATTTCTCTTCAATATCTAGATAAGACACAAACTTATTAGCTTTGTAGTTTAAGTCTTTCTTTACAAGAAAAGGTGAGTTTTTTTTCAAATGATAAGTAACTCTTGATACTAAAATATGTCCGAAAAATCAATTTCCGTAAATGGAAAAATGCTCAAATTTTAGAAAAATCGCTTGTAATAAAAAAAAAAATTTGTTTGATGACAAACCCTCACCTACCTCCAGAGACAATAATGAAAGAAACATGCTAAGACAATTTTTAACTTGGATTTATTCTATCATAGAAAAGGAATAGAATTTATGATTTGGGGCTTCTTAATAAAAAATCGACAAATAAGGCAAGCAAGTTTTATTCTAAAGTTTATTTTTTAATAATGCAAATTTTCATAAGACCCGGGACTTGTTTACATACCAGGTATATTTATTGTGTAGGCAGCTTAAATATGTTCAAGTACATTAAAAAAAAAATAGAAGATATTTGGTTAGGCGAGTTAATTTTTAAAAAACAACAAAAAATTTGCTTTTAAAATTTTGATGTGTTATTTTTTTAATTAATTTAAAAATATTGTCAAAATAAAGGTATTTACATTAAGAAATCAAAAACAAAACAGACTAGATCAATTTTAGTTTCAAAAGGTTTTCAGTTTTTATTTTGATTAAATAAAACCAAGAAATAAATTTAATTGAAACATAAACAAAGACAAAAGATCAAATCTCTCTTTAAATTAGTGCTATTTGATTCAAATTTAATATGTTAAAGATATTTTTTTTTTGAAAATAAAAAATGATTTTGAAATACTCTTTAGAGACTTGATGAAGAAAATTGAGAGTTTATGTTTATTTTAGTTTCAACACACAGCAAAATAAAAGAAGTAAATTCATACCTTAAGTGACGATTAGAATTAAACAATTGAAAATAAATATATATATACACAGACGTCATTAAAATTTTTTAAAAAAAAGCAAAAAATAAACAATAGAACTAGTGTATCTTTTAATTAGATATCCCCTCCCGATTTTTTTTTCCAAAAAAAAAAAAAGAAGATTAAAAATTCTACTTAGCCAACTAAAGGAGAGAGAATTAAAGTAATTAAAAATTATTTAAATGGAACAATCAAATTTTTTATTTTTTTGAAATAATAAAAATATTTCTTTTAGATTAATTAAATTTTGTTGTTTATTTTATTTATTTGCGCTTGTTGAAAAATATTCCTGTTTCAAAGATAACTTGTGACAAGAAAATCTATTAAATTTCAATTTTAATAAAATCTCATTTTACATTTTTTTTCTTTTACTCACACTCTCTTTCTCTCTTTGGCTAATTTAAATTCAACTTGATTGGTTGTTTCAATTGAGTCTATCGATTTTGTAATGCATCTTTTTTTTTTAAAAAAAAAATCAAAACAAATTTTTTTTATTTAAATGGAGAATTTTAAAAACTAGTAGAGAATTTTATTTCTCCTTTTTTTTTGGAATTAATCATGAGATTTGTGTGAAAGTTAAAACACCAAGAAACAATAAAAATTCTTAAGACACCACGTTCAAAACTTGCGTCATAAAATATAAACCATTATTTAGATTATTTCCTTCAAGTATTAAAATTTGATTTTTTTGAAACCGAGTTACTAGGTACAACTATTCCTATTTATATCTTTAAGTTGTATTAGAATCCTTATAAGACTGGTAGAAAATGCCCCCGTTAATCTTTTTTATAATTCTTTTTAAGCTTTTTTTAAGTTAATTTTAATTAATTCCAACCTTTCTGGTAGAACTCTACAGTCGCCGTCCCACTATAATCATTTCCCATTCAATACAGCATGATACAAAATTAATCTAGTTATATCCCAATCCATTTACATCACACTATTTTAGCAAAACCAAGAAGGTGATATAAACGAGCGGCGACTGTATATGAAAACCAAAAAACTGAAAGTGACTAAGTATTAGTTCTTATTGAAAAAAAGGGACTCTTGACGCAAGCTTTATACAGAGGTTTGAAATGAATATTTTTGATGAATGATCACTTCAGATTCATACTGTTTATTTTATAATGTAACTTTTATATTTGTCAAATACCGTACTACCTCACAAAAGACACCAGAGGTAATAATTGAATATAAGACCATTAGCTTGTCTGAGGTATATGACCAGTTTTGGCAAAAATACAAGATCATGGTCTAAAAACGAAATGTTAATTTTGAATCTAGTCTTAATTTGAATAATAAATTTTGCTCTTGTATTTTTGCCAAAACTAGTCTTGTACCTCAGAAAAGCTAATGGTCTTATATTCGAGTATTACTAATGTTGTCTATCATGAGACAATTATCTTAAACAAATTTAATTCGTTTTATTGTAGACCCGGGGCTTAACCGTTACTGAGGTTTATGTATTTTTGCAAAAACTGGTGTTATACCTAAGTTAAGAACAGGGTGTTAGCCTTCTTTTTCAGTAGGATCATGGTGTCTAATATGAGGTAATACGGCATGGGCCTCTATTGGAAAGTTCTTTTGTTAGTTTTTTAATTATCTGATTGAGTTAATGAGTTTCCTAAAATATCAAAAGATTTAAAAATTAGGTTCGAAATTACAAATTTCCAATCACTGATTGGAAATTTCATACGTAATGATTACGTATGACCATCCTATAAGTAGTTGATCCTGGGCTCAATAGTTTGTTCTGATGTGCAATCCATATTTCAAGAAAAATGGCCTGCATATAAGGGTAACAATACGGTGTTCCTTCGCTCCATTATGCAGCATCGCCATCCATTTTAATACATTTTTCATACTCTAATGTGTAATGGGTAAAAAGAGTTTTCTTAACTTTTGGAATTTTGGTTGTAATGCTGAAAATTTGAAAGAGGGATTTTAAAAATCCTTTTTTCACTAAATTGTAAAATAAAAACTGAAGATGATTTAACAATCATTTATTAAAATTTTCAATTTTTAACACCATTTTTAAAAAAAATTTCCATTAAATCTCAACTTTTGATTTTTTTTGTTTTACTAATTACACTAAAGTTACAAAATAGACTGCTTAAAGCTATTTCAAGCCATTCAAACGAAAGATTCAATTTTCAAAAAACAAAAAAATAAAATCCTGTTTTTTATTTTTTATTGTTTGAAAATTACAACTTAGGGGAAATTAATACTTTTAAAAAAAAAAAAAATTCCATCTGCACTTAAACTTAAAACTAGTTGTTATTACCTGCATATGTTCTCTTTTAAATCTATTCCTCTTTTCTGTTAAAATTAATAAACCATAATTAACGGTAATTAAATGGAGAATTACTTTTTCTTCGTATTTTGAGTCGACTTATGGTTTATTATCACGAAAATGCAAATGATACTTTATAATTTTCGTGATTAAGATTTTAGACTTTGATTGAGAGGATAATCAGATATATTTCAATAAGTTAATAAATATCATGTTTAACAGGAGTCATCAAATAATAAGCCACTATTTTTTTAAAATTCGACTAATTATTTTTATTTAAAAGTAAGTTAATTAAATATTTTTGAAATCATTGAACTAAAAAGTGGTGAACAAAAAATTTTGTTGATTTTTGAATCTGCCAATCAATCAAAGTTAGTTTTGTTGCTTGGCATGATTTTTTTCTTGTGTGCCTTTATAGAATAATCTAAGATAAACTTTAATACTTCCTATAAGAATTATTTTGTTTTAAAGTAAATAACCAAATACAGGAAATTAATTTAGAAAAAAAAAAAGTTGCTTAAGGTTTATGATTGCTTGATATTTTCGTTCTGAAAATAAAATTGACTTTAAGAATTCTTTTTTTTTCCTTCTAAAAAAAAAAGAAAAGAAATTAGAAATTTTCGTGTTTCTAAAATAGGAACATTCAAATAAATTTTAATTAATTTTTGTCTTCCCTTTTTTATTCTTAATTCTCATACAGCACATTTTTTTTGTTTAATTGTAACCACTGGGAATTTTTTCTATAGGACCTTCGGTTCGGGTTACACAGAAAGAGGAGTCTGTCTCTCAAACAAAAGATCAAATTTTTGGAAGAATCACAGAAAATTCAAAAGCAATTTCCTTGGTCAACTAAACCTTATTTACTCCCCAAGGAACCGTTCTATAAAGGCAACTAGGGTATCATTTTGGAGCAGGCAATGGGATCTACAATATCCATAAATGTTTTTGTGTAAAATGTTACAGTTATAATTTTAGCTTAGTTGGGTCAAAGTTGGTTATCAACATTAAAAAATTCTAGTAGAGTCTAAAGCCTAGAACCTTCGGTACGGACTACAGACTCGTCCAAAGCGAGAGGGCCACACAAAATATTAAATGGTCACCCCTTTTCCACCCAACCAAAAATCTCCAAATTTCCAAGAACAAATTTTCTGTGATTCTTCCAAAAATTGTATCTTATGTTTGAGAGACAGACTCCTTTTTCTGTGTAACCCGAACCGAAGGTCCTATAGAAAAAAGTCCCAGTGGTTCCAATTAAACAAAATAATGTGCTGTATGAGAATTAAGAATAAAAAAGGGAAGAAGGTTTAGTCGACCAAGGAAATCGCTTTTGAATTCAACTCAACCATATTTACTCCTCAAGGAATCGTTCTATTAAGACAACTAGGATATCATTTTGTATCAGGCTATGAGATCAATAAAATTCATATTTCCCTTTTTATGAAAACTTACCGTTCCCGTTTTAATCCAGTTGGGTCAAAAGCCGGTTATCAACACTAAAATTTTTCTATGACAGTTCCATAATGTGTCTTAAAGTTTTCGACCATTTTATCTTTAATCAGAGGAGTACATTGTTTTTATTTGAAAAAGGGATAAAAAATTACAATCTGTTAGAGATGCTTTAGTATAAAGCGTGATACCAAGAATTAGAGATGGTAGATGTACACTTATAAATTTGGTATAGAGACGCTTAGATGCGTTAAATTTTCTCTAACTCCAAAGGTAAAAATTTGAATACTGCACTGCTCCTGTTCCAGCGTACCAATCCTAAGATTTTACAAATTTTGAACTTTTTTGAAAGTTTTATGTTTTATGTTTTACGGGGTACGTCTTTTTTCAGGAGCAGTGCAGTAAAAAAACTGTAGATAAGGGTTCTGAACAATTGATCAGAATTTGAGTTAGACTTGTCAAATAAAATTGCATAAGACTGCGAAAAAAAATCCCTTGAATTTTTTTCTGATTTTTAGTGCCTAGAAATCTGAGCTTCGAGATTTAAAATTCTATGATTATATGAGCTTAAAATAAAATGCTTAAGTAATCAAAAGTAATGAACCTACTTTATTACATGCACGTTTTTTACATGTGATGTGAAATCATCTCATTTACTTAAAACTTAAAATAAAAAAGGAAAGAATGAGTTTATTGAATACTTCATTATTTTAATATTTTCAATCTAACGGTAAAATTAATATTTTTCATCTCAAGAACAGAATCGATTCATCGAAAAAAAAAAATTTAACAAAAATTAAGTCAATGGTACTTAACTTTAAATTCATTTTCAACAAGTTTATGGAATTAAGAAAATGAGTTTTTTTTTTATTTCATTTACATTTTAGAAGTCTAATGACTCGGAAAATGTGTTCTAAATTACTCTGAGAAGATTTGCTCACCAATCAGCATGAACTCGTGTAATCTTTTTTTTTTAACCGATTTTTGAATAATTTGTCAAGCTTGTTATGGCAAACCAGGTCCACTGTTTAGAAGTTTCGCCCAAAATTTGGAAGAACAGTCAAAGTTTTTTCACTTTAAATTAAGAGAAAAGGCCAAAACATGAAACGTTACGGTAACACTCAAGACTTAATAACACTTCAAGTGCTGTAACATCCTAGTTATTCAATCTTTATCATAGATTACGTTTAAGTAAGTTCTTACGGCGTCAAGAGTAATTTTTTGGTCTATGAATTAATCAAGGTTTCATCTAGGAACAGATTAGACTAAGCATAATTCTAAAACAAATATTTTTTTTATATTCCGTGTATAAAAATCGATTAGAAACTTGAAACTTAAAGGGAGAGAGAATTTCATTAATTATAACAAAGAAGAAGAAGAAGAATTTTAATTAAATATTAAAGGGGGTAAGTCGTTGTATAGAAGAAAAATCTTATTACTTTTCAAGTTAAGATCAAGAAGCATTAGAATTTGAGTGACTCAGTATGTTCATACAGGTTTTGATGCGATTAACAAAAAAAAAGGAAAGCAACGACAATAACAAAATTAGACACCTGCTTACTACTTTAATCTTTTATTAAATAGAGAGAGAGGAACTATTTTATCTTCGTACAGATTTGAAAAGTGTTCTGTCATTTCAAATTCGTTTTTTGTTGTTGTTGTTGTAATTGTCGTTTTGAAACATTTCCTATCTTAAATCCAACTGTTTAATTATTAACACAAACTTAATGTTTCTACCTCATTTCAAGCATTAAAATAAAATCAATAAGTGTTTTTATGAGAATTTATAATAATGATAACTTTTTAAAGTTATTCTTAAGAGTGGGTTATAACTACTAGACTCAAAAAATTAATTAATAAAATCTTATTTTGTTAAGGTGCTTAAAAAAATAAAAAATTAATAAAAGATTAATATTTCAAGTATTTTTTTATTTTTTTGTTATCTAGTCGAAAAATTATTGGTTAAAATTTTTTTAACCAACAAAAACTTTTTTTTTTTAAACTTCCAATCAAAACTTTTTATTTAATTCGGATCATGTGATCGTGACTGATTGACGAATTAACTTAATTATATTGACTTTTAGACAACAAAAAAATTTTCTGACTTTATTTTTTAAATGTTTAATTAATTTTAGATTTTTCTGTGTGCGCTAAGAACTCTACGATTGCTTTTAGACGATGAAATTTCAAGATTTAAAAGATTCTCAGGTTTTTATTTTTCAACTTTTCGCAAGCAATAGAAAAAAGATACTTTAACAATTAAATTAATATTTTATGAGGCCTGTCTCGTTTTTTTATTCACTTGTTTATGCTTTTACTTTTGATTCCAAAGATTAACCTTTGGATTTGATTTCTTTTCGGAAGTTAAAATTTGCTTGTTCATGCGGAATAAGAAGGAATTCGTGAGATCAATGATTTGGTTAAATCGATTTGAAGCTTTAAATTACTCTAAAGGGTCCAGGGTTAGGGTTTATATGGACGCACGGCTCGGGTCGGGCGCAGTTGCATCTGAAATCTGGTCATGTCTTTCGAGTATGGTCACACATCTCAGATAAGCCAGTAAATTTGTAGAGGATACCTCTTGTCTTGTGAGTTAGACCCCTATAAATAATCTAAAGAAAAATAAATTTTTAGTTCTGGAAGTATACTTTTATCATATCAAGTGTTAGGTGACGGACCTATTGCCGTTCATCACTTTTTAAGTAAATTTTAGACTATTCAGATCGGACTTAAACTCATACACGCTGAAATTCATGATGACCGAAAAATTCGCTCTTTTCAAGCACTCTTTTATTCCTTAACTTGAAATTTACTTGTTTAAATTGAAATCTGGGAATTCCTCGACTGTCTTTTAAAGTTTCAGAAAAGTTTCAACATTCTATACATTTAAAATGCAACCCGGTTCCTTGTGGTAACCTTTAACTTTTAATCTTGAATACATCTTTTCTACTTTAATTGGTTCAGATACCACAAAAAGTACTAAATTAGGTGCAAAAAATGTGAAATGACGAAGTCAAGGGAGCAATCTAACTTTTAAACGGAGCATTTAAGCATTAAAAAAATTGTATGGTTGCAAATTTTAAGGTTCCTCGAACTTTTACGATCTCTTTTAAGCCTTTTTGAAATAAATTTTTAATTTTTTGTCATCTCTAATCAAGACTCTGGAGAGTTTCCATGAAGTCCAGGTGCAGGTTTCCATAAACTTGATGTACAGGATTGACTTAGAGTGGAGGAACAATATGTGATTTGGGTCAGGCATATGTACCCATTAACTTTAAGATATTGGATGGGTTACCCAAAAAATTCAGGTTTTGGGTTCGGTAAGGTTATGGGTTACCCTGAATCGATATTTCATATGTTTTTTAGTTTTTTTTGTTTCGACAAAAATTTCGTTTTGGACAAATATACCCAACCCAGACCCAATCCTGAAATCCACAATTTCTGGGTAACCCACATCCACCCAATACCTTAAAATTAATGGGTAAATATGTGTCATTTAGACAGTGTGTTTTAAATAAAAACTCGAACTAATTTTATCAAGTCAATTTCAGGCACTTGATTATCAACAGAAAAAATACCTGTTATCGACATATTTTTAAACTTAATTTCAAAATAAAAAAAAAGTTGATTTTGACTCATCTCAATTAATTCAAAAACACCGCTAACAGGTTTTTATTTTTTATTTTAGAAAGTAAAGGAATTTCCTTTTCAAAACACACGTATAAACAAGGGAATCTTAATCATCATCATTTTACGTCTCTTGAAAATTTTTAAAAAGAATTTTCTATCGGCTTTTTTTGTTTATTTAATTTGAGATTTTTGAAATACAAATATTTTTAACAAAATAAACCACTAGTTTTTATAAAAGTAAACACACACTTATCGAATAGAGCTCGGCACACGCTTTTTCTTTTCAATTTTATATTTTTTTTTTCAACTTTAACAGGAATTTCAACAAGTTCTCTCTTTTTTTTTAATTAAACTCAGTATAAATACCTTTTATTTTCCTCTCATTTATTTCCTGAATAAAAAAAATTTTATTTTTTTTTTTCTATTCGCCAATTTTGATAAATTATTAATTAAGCCTCCTCTCTCTCTTTCTGATAGCAAGTTTAACACAAAAAAATCGATTATTTTTTACTTTTATTGTTAAAGTAAACTTGATGTAATTCGTGATTTACGAACTAGTTTTTAGTATGAACCAATGAAAAATTTTCAAAAATAAAAAAAAAAAATTTCAACTAAAAAAAAATCGATTTTTTATTTTAATTTTTTTGTTGTTGTTGTCATCGTCTTGAAACACACACAAAATTATAATAAACTTTATTTATTTTTTTCGAACTTTTTTTTTTATTTCACAAACGTCGAATCAAATAACTTGGAATTTATTTCTTTTCTAACCATATAAACGAATGAAAACTTTTTTTTTAAAAAAAAAATTTTGTTTTAAATAAAATTTTTTTTAGGGTATCAAAAAATGTTTTTAAGGTATTTCGAATGTAATGAGATAACACATTTTTTCTCATTCTCGAGGCTTCGGTTTAGTAAATTAAAAGAACTCTTTGTATGTCAGCCAACTTTTTAAGTATCAACTTCTAAACACATGATTACAGTCAAAGATCCCCGTGCCAATTGAGACCTAACCTTATCAAGTTCATAGCGGTTCCATAAAGAATTTTGATTGGTCTCAAAAGTTATTTTTTAATTGGACAAAAAAAAATTTAAAATATTTTCTTCTAAGGCAATTGAGAGCCCTAATGAGTTTTAATGAGCAACTGAATCATCACATATTTCAAAAGATTCATTAAAGCATGCAAAAAAGGTTTAAGTTTTCAACAACAAAATTCTTTTCTACTTTCATTTATACTCAAATTACGAGTCAATATGCCAGCAATTAGGCGTAAAATTTAAGGTATTTTAATTAGGATTTCAAGAAGAGACTTTTTATCAGGAATTTTTAATTAAAAATAGGCGGAGAAAGGAAAATTTACGACACAAAAATTAGCCAGTCATAAAAACGCAAAATTTTTTGTTTGTGTTTACTTTTTTTACTTGAAATGATTCTGACAATGATAATTAAAAAATTTACCGCTTTCAAATTTCAAATTTATAATTAAAAAAAAAAGTAATAATAAAGTATCGTTTTTTTTGTTGTTGGCTTAGTTGAATTCCTAAGGAAAGTAAATCATCATCGAATAATTTTTAATATAAAACTAATTGTCTCTAATTACTTCGCTTTCTTGTTGCAAGCAGAACAACAACAACAAAAATTTCTCTCTTTCAACTACCTGTCTTTATATTAGTTCATTCAATTTTAGAAAAAAATAAAAATTTTGTTTCTTGTTTCCTGTTGTTATGAAATGGATAAAACTAACAATTCACTATTGCTAAGTGCTGCTGAAACTTTACTCGAAATAAAACAAAAACACATGTCATCGACCAATGATCAAGATGACAAGATATCCGTATCGTCTGATTTAAAACCGTATTACGATGATGACGATGACGACGAAGAAAAACAAGTTTTAAATCAAATTCAAAACGATGAAAACATTTATCACGATTCAGGTAAGCTACTTAAAACAACTGTCTTTGAAATTAGATAAATTTTTTTTTAAAAGTTCTTTTCGCAATTATTTTTTAAAAGTTCATTTTTTTAATTAATTATTTTTTTTCCAATAAAAAGCATCAACACGTTCTTCGTTATCGAAAAAATCAAATCTTGAAGATTTACCTGAAGAAGACGAACAAAAAATGAACGAATTCGATCAAAATGAAGAAATGGTTCGTTATTATGTCGATTTTAGCAAGACACAATCGGACAAAAGCGATGAAAACTTGAACATAAACGATGACTCACATGATGAATTTGAAGAAGACGCAGAGTTTCGTTTACCCGAAGCCTACTTCATGAACGGTTCAAACATGGACCAGAATATAAAGATAAAAACTTATCCGACCAAAGATTCAAAGTGTCCAAGTATTGGTTGTGATGGTACTGGTCATGTAACTGGACTTTATTCTCATCACAGATCCTTATCTGGGTGTCCCAGAAAAGACAGAAACACAGTCTTACAAAGTAAGATTTTTTTTTTTAAACCAAACTTTTTTCAAAAATTTAATATTTTTTTGTTTTTAGTTCAAAGTCAAGATGTTATCCTCAAGTGTCCGACACCAGGGTGCCAAGGCAAAGGACATGTTAACAGTAACCGTAACTCGCACCGAAGCGTATCCGGTTGTCCAATAGTCGCTATGCTAAAATTAAAAAATAATCTCAAAAAACATCAAAACATGCCAAGTATGAAAAAGTGTTCATCACCGAATTCCGAGTCGAAATATTCGGATTTGAGTCGAACCGAATCGTTATCACCGTCAAGTCAAGACTTCGATTCCAAAATGAACAAAAAGAGAAAGTTAGAAATCGATAACTTGGAGCAACCGAATTCAAAAATCATCAAAATGGACAAACCAAAACCCGAACAAAAAACATCAAAATCAATGCTTTTTTCCATCCAAAATTTGTCATCATCATCGACAAATTGTTCATCGCCATCATCAGCCTCATCATCAACGACAACATCGCCATGTTCAAATTCACCATTAAATCTTGCTCAAAAAAATGGTTTACCACAAAATCAAATCCAGTCGAACTTTCAAGCTCTTCAATTTATGCTCAATCTCAACAACTTGAATTATTTGAATCAAATGACAAAACAAAGTGAATCAAAAGACGTGCTCGATTTGAGTTTACCAAACCGTAGTCGCCTCAACACCAACAACACAACTGACATGTATTCACTAATGATGATGAAATCAAGTCAACCATTGTCGAATATGTCATCACCATCATCAATATCACCATTATCGTCAATATCAAATATATCCGAGACAAAAAAAGATTTTGACGACGAAGCGTTGAATTTGAGCAAGAATAAAAAATGTGATAAAATGAAAAATGAGCCTAAACAAAATCCGGTACAAACACCTCATTTTAATGCATTTTTAAATCAACCAACACCAAATTTACAAAATCCATTTGCGTCTCTTTTTAATCCAGCTTTGATTTTAAATCAAACTGATTCGAATGTAAATCAATTTTTAGCTAACTATTTGAAAATAATGGGAAATTTAAATACCCCTGTAACCAAACAACAACAACAACAGCCACAATTTAATAGTTTACAAACATATTTCAATCAATTGAATAATTCAAAATCAGCATCTAATACATCGACAAATAGTGCTACTAATGCTGCTTTGTAGAAACATTTTTTTTTTCGAATGCTCAACTAAAATTTATTCCAAAAGAAAATTATTTTCATTTTTAAGACATCTATGTACGTGTTGTGAGTAATATTTTCTTATTTTTTCTTCGTAACAGTGGGTTAGGGGTGTAAATTTATTTTCGGTAGCTAATTTTTTGGAGGAAGAAGAACTTAAACCGTTTTTATTTTTTTTTGTTCTAAATGCTTGTTTGTTTTTTTTTCTGATGATAAATCTAGTCAAACTTTTTTTTTTGTTTACTTACGGGAATAGTCAATGTTAAACTGTATTTTTTTCTGGTTATTTTGTTAAATTTATTAAAATAAAGTAATTAAAAAAAAATTTGTTTTTTAAAATCTCATTACTTTTAGAGCACCTTTCAATTTTTGACTTAAGGTTATTAGAACCGATAATTTGGGGCATCAATAAATGCCGAAGAATGAAAATTATCAAAGAATAAAACATCAAAACGATAGCTCCGGTAGCGTTATAAAATACCGTAACCTAAGTAGGTACCGCGATTATTACCCTTGGAAGAACAGCCTCTATTAATTTTAATTAACACAAATTATTAAAGAAAAATAAAGGCAATTACTAAACTTTTTGATATGATTTGGAATGGGTTGGAGAAGAATGTCCCCTTTGAGGCATATAAAAGTAGTAGTAGTAGTAGTTGTCTAAACTGCAGCTTGTAGGATTCCAAGCATTGCTCTAAAGAGCTGTAGCAGTCGCTTCTTTTTGTTTCGACATCCAAACATCAAGCTTCGCTTTGAAACTATTCAGGTTCTTAGCGCTTACAATATCTTCCGGAAGTTTGTTCCATTCACAACTCTATTTGTAAAAAAGTTAAATCTAGAAAGACAATCTTTTACTTGTTCACGTGTTAAACAACGACTATTTCTTCTCAATTCATAACATCTGCCGGCGGATCTTGTGTTTAGACTGTAATTAATCCCTTTGTTAAATTCAATATCCTAGTATCTATTAACAACTTTGTAAATTTAAGGTCACCCCTTAATCTTCTAGTGCTGAGATCTGGCCTATTGACAACCGATGCATAAAAATACTTTATGTAATCTTGAGGATCCTTTATGTTCTCTAGGTAATCTATATCCTCTATGTCCTTTATGTCCTTTATTTCATCTAGGTACTTTATGTACTCTATGTCCTTTATGTGCTTTATTTCATCTAGGTACTTTATGTACTCTATGTCCTTTATGTGCTTTAGGTACTCTTTGTCCTTTATTTCATCTGTGTCTTGTAATCCAGATCTTTATAAAGAGTTAGAAAATGTAAATACATCGATTGCTGAAAATTTCAATTATTGGTTCTCGGGATATAAACATATCATAAAACATATGAATAGAAGTCGAAGCAAGTTTTTTACTTACATTAATTGTGAAGAACGAAATAAAATTTTATTGAATAAACTAGTCAAAATAGATTTTAATTAAATTTAAATTGTTTTTAATAATAAATTACAGTAAATATTTGTTTTTTTACTGACTCAAAAAGTATTAATTTTACTTGGGACAGAAGGGGGGATATAACCGAAGAACCACTGTATTTACGGTAGCTATTATTCAACCAATTTTTTAGTTTAATTCTTAAGATTTTGAAGATAATCTTATCTTTTGTGTTTTATTTCTTGTAAAAGTTAATTAATAGAGATCAACTTCATAATATTTTGACGGTCAAATCAAAAAATACGAAGCGTCTCGGCAGAGCCGAAGGTTCTGCCGAGGTCCACTTCGTATTTTTTTTAATTTGATACAGTGGTCCTAAATGTCATTGTGTGTGATATTTTGCTTTAAATATTTTTTTTTTTAATTTAAATAATCATAAGCATTCTTCTAAAATTTAGGCAATCAACATTTTTTTAAATAACCCTTCAGTATAAAATTTGATTGTGTCAAACTTTTTAAACCAGATAAATGATAAAAATGCACTCAAACTGAACAAAATGAAAGATCAAAAAGACAAAATAATAAAAAGTAAAGGATAAATGGTGTAAAGCACATAAAGAACACAGAGGACATAAAGGACATAAAATATAAAGGGTGTAAAGCACATATCTTATGCACAATTTTTTGTAATCTTTTTTAATGGCGTGCAAAATGCATAAGAAATGCAGAGTTTTAGCAGATGGATATCCCAGGTGTAGCAAAATTGTTACAAGTTGTAGCAATTTGCAGAATGGATTTATCTCGTCTAGAAGAAAAGTTATTCAAGTTTAACTGAATTGAAATGAGTGAATTGAAAAAAACTTCACAGCCCCCAATATTCAACAACATCAACCTAATTTTCAATGATGCTTTAAAAATTTTTGATAAACTTAATTTAATTTTTAAAATTTATTTTTTATTTTGATATTATGAAAATTGATTTAATTTTATTTTATTTTAAAAAAAAATTTTATCTTTATTAAATAAATGGAGAATTAATCAGTCTATATTCTAGACAAGGGCACTGTTTGGATGCCTACCTTGAGAAAGGACATAAACGCAATAGAATCAGTTCAAAGGCGAGCAACAAAACTTGTTCCGAATTTGAGGAAGTCTGGTTATATGCAGAGACTTGACAAGCTGAACTTAACTACACTTGAGTCAAGAAGAGTTAGAGGTGATCTTATTCAAATGTTTAAAATAGTTAAGGGGCTTGACAAGGTCAACTGGTATAACCCAATTATCTTCAAAAAAGACTCGTCTAATGAACTTCGTCATGGACCGAGATTCCATGACTTCGTTATTGAAAGACAACTGGTACGAAATAACCATCAAAGACATAATTTTTTTATCAATCGTATATCTGGCCAATGGAATCGACTGCCAAGTGAAGTGGTCAATTCATAGTGATCTTCATTGAAAAATTCATAAGTTGAAATGATTGTTACAACTGTGATCGCTCAGCTGATATTGCAAAAACTTATGAAGTTCGACTAGTTTACTATTGAACGTCAGCACTTGACTTGGCCTTTAAATTGTAAGGGCTAGCAATTCATAATTTACCATACCCCAACCACTAACATAAACACGCGGAAAATGCTTCTTTTGATAAAATAATTCTATCAAGAGCCTTCTTAAATTTAGAAAATAGACTCCAAACGAAATTTGAAAGAAACGGGGATTCAGAAGGGGGAAGGTTCAGGAAAGCTCCGAATTTGGATGAGTTCGTAAAAATCTCCTATTCGTAGTTGACCCTATAATGTTAATCCAAGTTTAAATTATATTTTGAGGTTCGAATCGAATCACTGATATCAGACTAGAAATTTAAAGTAAAACGAATGCTTAGAAAAACTATTTTGAATGCAATGTTTTTATGATAGCTAATTTGGAAATTTCGTCTAATTAAACTGTCCCGACAGTTGTCATACATGAAAAATATAAATTTTTCTTTTTCGTTTTGTAAAACAAGGTTCTATGAACTTTCCAGAAATTATTTTTTACACTTAAATTAATTTAGCATTTCGTTATCTTTAAATAATTTTTTGCCCCCATGAATTATCTCTTGACAAACATTTTACGGCATTTCGCGTATCTTCTTTTCGATTTTTGAAATGGGAAGATTGTCATCGAGTTGGCTTAAAGATAATTTACTAACCCCTTTAGCCCCAAATATTAATATTTGTTGTTTACCTCTGGGACATTTTAATATCTGTTTCACTGAGATATTAATCGACTTGCTCTTATAGGGGTAATCGATTAAGTTCTAAACTTGGAGTACCCTGTGGGGGTTTACGGGAAATGACAGCATGATGATTTTTTATAAGAATGCGCCGATTGGACGATTGGACCGATTAGTCAACTGAATTTGTCTTCTCTGATTGGATTTTAAATTGGTAAGAGTGATGTTCCAGTGCTTATAAAAAAACTTGAATCCAAGAAAAAATCTTAAAATTCGAAAATTTGCGTATTTTTTTGGGCTCTGGAGATCCCCGACAAATAAGTTGTTCTCTGTAGAAACCGTTCTCAGTCGAGATATTTAAAACCATTAGTATATTTCTGATATTAAAAACGTTTGTATCTAAAATGCAAAAAATCTTAACGAAAATCAGTTTTAATATTTAGGATAATAAATTGCGGAATCGTAACATTTCATGTTTTTACAATAATTTTATTTTTAGTCCTCTTCATTTCGAAGTTGTTTTCGAAATAAAAGCTAAAAAAACACACGAATTTCGATCTCTAGGATCCGTATTAAATTTTTGAAAATTCTCTGCTAGGATTTACAATGGTCGAATTTACAACCCATGAACACAAATTTTTTTTTAAAAGGTTCTTGTTTTGAGAAGATGAGTCGACATAAGCAAAAAAAATTTTTTTTCGAAAATGTAAAAAATACATTTTTTGGAGTTTTTTGGGACGAAGATTCGGAATCTGATATCGAAATTGAAAAGTTTTGATAGCGGGGAAGTTTTGAATTGCCGGAATCTTACTTCTTACTTCTTTTTGTTATAAAAAGTTATAAATTAATTTATAACAACTTTTAAGTTTTTACCTATGTTTTCTTCTTAGAGTTAGCGCAGTACTTATTTGAAAACTTAAAATTTTAGTTTAAATAGTCGAATAAATAATTGAAATAATTTAAAAAATAGCTTTTTTCGTCTTTAATTTCTTATTTCTATTAAGTTGAAGGTGTTTGGTAAACTAACTAACTAGTAGTAAAGTACGGTAAAATGGTACCGTACGCCTTTTTTTCACTAACATCGTATAAACACTCCCTTTTTTACTCGCCAAACCATATTTCACTTCGAAAAAAATTATCTCGATTCGAAAAGAGAAAAAAATTCTGTAAGTGATAGCAATTTTAGAAACTGAAAATTCAAATTTCATAATTTTTCTCTATATTAAATCAATGTGGATAGGCGGTGTTTGGGATGAAACACAAATTTTTCATTCAAAATCAGAGTCTTAATCAATAAAGTGTCATCCTTAGGGCTTACCCAAATTAATTTTGACAGGCTTCTCATCAAGAATTCATTATTCTTGATTGAATCCTTTTATTCTCAAATAAAAAGGAACCGGGATAAAAAGTGTTATAAAAATTTTTAAATAATGAAAAAATTTATTAAAAATTTTAATTCAAAATCAAATGATTCGAAACAAACATTTTTTTTTAAATGCCTAAAAAATAATAACAATTTGAGATTCATAAACTTATTTAAACCAAAACTTATTATTCATTGGTCTTTTCTTTCTTGATCAACATTGATGATCTCAAACTTTGACTTGGATCTTGTGAACATAATGACAAACAACACGACTGCCAATGTAAAAACTTCTGTTAATCTAAATCCATAAGACCATGTGTACAACTTTGAAATATAACCAAATGGAAATCCAGCTGTAATTGAACCAAGATTAGCAGCTAATGATGCAAATGCATGTGATGAACCTGAGAATGATTTTGGTGTGAATTCCATTGCTATAACTCCCAATAATGAAATACAACCATAACTAAAGAATCCGGCTAAACCAGCGATTGTTAACAAAAAATGTTGGCTTATTTTGGCATGTAAAAAGTAATTGAATAAATGTAAACTACCAAGTAAACCGATAAAAAATACTATGTTGACATACATTCGGATCTTGACCGAACACGGCTTCTTTTCTTTCGATTCCTTGTATCTTTTTGTAACTAAATAAAAAATGAAGTCTGATAAGATTCCTGATACTATTGAACCAAATATTCCACTAAATTCAAAAGCTGATAAAAAGTACGATGCTTTAAAGTTGTCTATTCTAAATGATTTTATCAAATAAATTTGAGACCAATCTGACAATAATGTTTTGACTAATTGAACTGTAAAATAACATAAACACACTGAGATAAAAAATGGATATGAGATCAACATTTTTGATTTTTGAAAAAATCCTAGATCTTGTTCCGTTTCAATTTCGGAAGTTGAGTAATTATCAAAATCGTTGAGACCAACATCGGATGGTCGATTTCTTAAAACAATAATTGCTAAATATCCGATTGTCATACATATGCATCCTGGAATCATAAATCCGTATGACCAATGATAATTTAAAGCAATTGATGTTGCTATTATTGGACCTAATGCTCCTGCTACATTTGCACTTGTTGATAATATTGACCACCTTTAGAAAAAAAAACGAGTTTATGAAACGCTCTTTTTAGCCAATTAAAGTTTTCAAAATTATTTTAGTTTTATAAAAGAATGTTTTCAAAGTTCTTCACAACTCAGTGAAACTGCTTACCACCGTACCGTACCAAAGCTTTGGCAGACTCGTATGGTGTAATGAAATAAGACAAACTAAATCGCATCAATGAGATCTAAAATTCCGGTAATTCAAAACTTCCACCCTTTCATTTCATTTCATGGATTCTCAAGTTTTCATACGTGGGAATCTTAAACTCGAGGCGAAAAATTGTCAAAAAATCAAAAGATGGATTTTAATAGTTTTGACCATAAATTCGTAATCCTCATGTAGAAAAACCCTAAAAAATATGTAATTCTTTATAAGGAACATGTTTCTTAAAATAATCGAAAGTTTTCCTACATGAGGATACGAATTTACGGTCAAAAATATCAAAATTCATCTTCTTAGTGATTTTTTTCTACTTATTCGGCCTCGATTATACAAAGAGTGAAAAAAATTGGAAAAAGTAAAACCAACAAAAATGGGGGTTTACAGTCATTCCACCGAGGAGAATCAAAAAAACTGAAAAAGCAATCAAAAAAATTCCTTTTATCACATTAAAGTGTAGCTTAGCTGTACTTGAGAAACATAAAAAATATTCAACTTTGTACAAAATTTTATGCTCTTTCAGAATATTTATAAATATAAATCTTTTTGTATAACAATTCAAGTGTAATAGTTTAAAAACCGCAACCACCGAATCAAAAGGCTGCATAAATTCAAGACCCTCGTGTCAAAATTTTTTTTTTTTGGCACCCCTAATGAAAGCAGCTTTCCTAGGTTTTCATATGCGTAGATTACGATAATGCTGTCGTTTTTCATGACGTGAATCTTACAATACGGAAGTTACGGATTCGGATAAGCTTTTTTTTCCAATAACTTATCCCATACTACTTTATCAAAGCTAGAAATACATGTCAACATTTTTTCAAGGCATTTAATTTTAAGTATTCAAACCAAAATCAAATATATTTTGAAAACTCGTAAAATTAATTTCTTACCAAGTTCCGAATTGAGATTTGGGAAACCAATTTTGTAAAAGTTTACCACAACATGGCCAAGCTGGGCCTTAATAAGAAAAAAATTCAAATTTTGAACAAAAATGAGTTTCAACAAAATTTCTACCTTGAACGAGTCCGATCAAAAAAGACAAAGAATACAAACCGGAAACCTAAATTAAAAACAAATAGAACAACGTGACTAATCAAAATAGTAAAAATATTAAATTACTTGTACGTCTTTTTTGAAGCCAATATTCAAAATACCGGATAAAAACAGACCCGAACCGAACAATATACGACTACTAAACAAATCACTCAAAATGCCACCGATCAATTTACTCAAAGCATACGCAAAATTTTGTGAACTTATAATAATACCTGATTAACTTATGAATTTTTGTTTCAAAATGGAACAATTTGATATTAAAATACCGATATCATTTTTGCTTATATTAAACATACTGGTTTCATTTTGACGAAAATGAGGTATCATTAAAACAATTGATTTGCGTGTAAAGTAATAGAAACCGTAGCCAATGTACAAGACTATTAAAATACATGTCTGATAGGCCAATAGTTTATTCATATTTTTTTTATTTTTTTTTTTTATTTTAATTTTTTTTTTCAAGAAATAAAAATCTGTTTCATTTTTTTTTATTAAATTATCATAATAGATATTATTTCAAATTATGTTTATAGCGTTTTTTTCTGTTGTTGTCGAGGAACACTTGAAATATTTTATTATAATTTTGTAAGCGCCTTTTTTTTATTGTTGTTGCAAAGGGAGGGTAAATCAGACAATTTTTTTATTATTTTTTTTTCTTTTATTGATTTCTCTAGAATTGAAACAACGTAATTTTAGAAAACAAATGACGTCAGAAAAAAAAAAAAGCGAATAAAAAAATTTTAATATTTTAATTAACAACAAAATTTTTCTAATTTTACCTTTTTTTTTTAAAAAAAACATAATTTTCTAGTGATCTCTCTTCTCATTGCACCCCCTCCTATCACAGAAAGAGAGAATACTTATTGCAAAATTTTTTTTTTTTTGCTTTTTCTCGCTATCTGTGTTTTTATTTCATTATTATTTTTAGTTTGTTTCATCGTCATCACTATTAAGTAATCGAAAAAAAATTTGAAAGAAATTTTTTTTTAATAATCTAAAAATTGATCAATTAAACACCTTCTTCCTTCTTTTAGAAAAAAGGTATTTCGTATTTAGAATACGAAGAGAATTTAATTGAGGTTTTGTTTTGTTTAGAAATTGACCTTTGAGATTTTGATTTTTATGAATGAAATGTTTAGTTTCACATAAATCATCAAATGGTAAAAGAAGATCAATCAAATGATAGTAATTTATCATCGTCGTCTGTGTCAAGTTCAAGTTCATCGTACATAAACAACATTACATTATCACAAATAAATAATCAACATCATAAATTAACAGATCGTACACAAATACATAAGATGCAAAATTTGGCTAATCAATTAGCTGTTGCTGCTGCGGCTGTTGGAAATGGCAATCCAATATTGTGCACTGGAGCGTCTAATCAAAGTGATGTAACACAAGTTTATTTTCAAAATCCGAACGATTTAACACCGTATAAATTACAAGCCGCTGCTGTACATTTAATAAGTCAAGCTGCACAACAACAACATCATCATCAACACAACACAAATAGTCTTAAGGACTTAAACAGAGAAAGTAACCGATTTAAATTTAACTGTTTTAAAATTTTTTTTTAAAACTTGTTTTTTAAATTCAAGAGAGGAGTGACAACAATCGAATTAATAATAGTATTAGTAGTTCGAGTAGTAGTTCGGGGAGTAATAACGGCAATGATGTTGTCGAAGTTGTTCAAGAAAATTCAAATCGAAAAAGAGAAATTCGACTTTTAAAAAATAGGTAAATTTCTTTTATTCTTTTTAACTGTTCAAAGATCAATCCACATTTATTAGTAAAACTTAAAACATGCTTTAAGTAACCATGATGTTACGAAATTAATTTTATTATTTTTGTAAAACAAACGAAGCGTGTAGCATGATACTTCTAGAAAGAAAAATCTAAAATTAAAAATAGAACAGAAGGCGCATTGTGTCTTAAAATAATAGTTGATAGATGTCTCGCGAATAGTTTTTTAGGAAGTCGTGACGAAAATAACATTTTTTGAGACTGAAAGCTTAGACTCCTTATAATTTTCATAACACCCATGTTAAGATCGTAATAAGTTCTTAACATAAGTCTTATTCTTTATTATCAGTTGCAATCAAAGTTTCTGAGCTGTCATCACAGTTCGACTGAATCGCATTTCTGAAGGCTCATGAACTTCAAGTGAAGGACTAATGAAACTAATGATAACCGAGACTAATGTAACCGAGGGTTTCAGAGTCATAGATTACCAATATTGATAAAAAATAGGTAAAATTTTGAATTTGCATCACTAGAAGCACCGGCATACATGTTCATTCAAAAAAATGGCGCTCTTAACTGTAACCATCGCAGAAATATGTACCCATTAATTTTAAGATACTGGGTGGATATGGGTTACCCGAAAAATTCAGGTTTTGGGTTCAGATAGGGTGTGGATTGTCCATAAATTTTGGATTTCAGGTATGGGTCAGGGTTAGCCCAAACCTAATTTTTGTGGAAAAATAAAACTAAAAAACCCAAACCAGACCCATAACTGAAATCCAAAATTTATGCTCAAACCATACCATATCCGAACACTAAACCTGAATTTTTCAGGTAACCCATACCCACCCAATACCCTAAAATTAATGGGTACAAATGTCTGAACAATCGTTAAAAAGAGACCATATCGCAACATAAAAAAAAACAATTTACATTGAAAAATTCTTACATTGAAAATTATCATAGAAAAAAAGCGATCGAAAATCAACATAGAAAACATTGAACAACATTGAACATATAAAAATTAGTCTATTTTAGCATCTCTACAAAAACTAATTAAGGACGACGAAGAGTTTCGCCTTTGTGGTCTTTGCCTATGCAGTTAGACGAAGCTTTTGCTGGATTGTTATAATAGCTTGACAACTTACTGATTGAATTTTTGTTTGGTCAACTTTTCTTATTTGAATGACCCAGTAGTGTATTAATTTTAGAACATTCTGTAGACTAAAAGTTGTTGTTCCTAAGAACGTGCCTTTTCTTGTCGATCGACGCTCAAGACAAGTTGAACAACGCCACGTATTTAACTTTAGATGGAATCACATTTTTCGACTTCAAACAATCTATTATTAGGAGTTGGTTGGTTCAGGTCGTATTTTAAATGCAATCGACGTTAAAGTCTTAAATTTGAACTAGTTAAGTTTTACGTTTATTTAAGAGTAATACTTGAAAATAAATTAAGTCAAGAGATGTTCTTTAAAAAATGCTTAAAATCAGATCAGAATCTTTGAACAAACAACGAACGTCATTTTTAACTGTAGACTAAATTTTTTTTTTCAACAGAGAAGCAGCGCGAGAATGTCGGCGTAAGAAAAAAGAGTATATAAAATGTTTGGAAAATAGAGTAGCTGTTTTGGAAACACAAAATAAAGCTCTTATTGACGAACTTAAATCGCTTAAAGAATTATACTGTCAAACTGGTGATAACAATGTTAATACAAACACAAATGGTATTAATAATAAAACGAGCAATAACACAAATAATCCGGCTTCATCGAGTACAACATGCTCAACAAACGCAAATACGAACACAACAAAGACATAAAACAACACTCTTTTAATTTTTTTTTTTAGAAAAAAAGAAAAATTTAATCATCAAAAATTATAAATACTTTTATAAATACAAACCAATTTTATAATGAAACCTTTTTACCAAAAAAAACAAAAAAAAAATGGAAAAAAAATTTTATTGTTGTTTGTCTTGTTTTTTTTTTTAGTTTAAAAAGAAGTGATGAAGATAAATTTTTTGGACAAGTCAACGTCAAATGAAATGTGTGTTCGTATTTTTAATTTTTTTTAAAACAACTTGGCCTGGTTATGTTAAATATTTTTTGTTCTGCAGAAAAAAAGAATCAATAGGTCTTATGATCTTACCAAAGAATCATTAAGAACCTAAAAATAAAAGGTGATTTTTCATTGATTGTATAGTCCTTTATTTTGATTACTATATTTTTAGTTAGTTGATGTCAATTTAAAAAAAAAAAAAACAAAACACAAAACTCGGTTGAAATTAAAATGATTTTTTAGTTTTTTTTTGTAATTTTTTTTTTCTTTGGGTTAGTGAGAATTTTAGTTCTTTTTTTTTTTTGAATAGTTTTTGTTTTTGTTTTTTTTTACTGAGCAAATCGATCGATTTTCATAAATAAATAAAATATTGTATAAAGATGAATTTTTTGATTCATGGCTTTTTGAGCTAAAAAACTCAAGGCACTCAGCTTCCATGGTTTTTCAAGCGGTATGCAGTCTAGTGTATGAAGAAACAAACCAAGCTTTCGGTCGATCAAGGAAGGGTATTTTGCTTGAAGTGAGGCATATATTCGTTCTAATTGTTCACTATAAAGGTCAGGATTTATCGTACGTCCAACAGGAATCGGTTCAAAGTGTATTACCCCTTGATAATTCCACCAAACGCAGAGCATTACCTTCTTTTCGAATCGTTCTCTTTTAACGACTGGTAGGGCTGGTTGAGATAGGTCGAACCACTGGTTTCTTTCATCAGTATTTCGAAAATAGATCCAATAGAAAATAGATTGACGAAAATAGATAGAAAAAAGAATAGAAATAGAGCCATTTTTGTATACACCGTCCTCAGCCTATCTGTGGGAGGCCTTACCCGTTCCGGGGCAGAGTTCCTGATCCACTACCAAGGGCACACGGTGATCCTTATCATATCCCTTTAAGGATAGGTCTGCCGGGCTACAGATCCCTCACGATGTTGCGAACAATAACTCCTAGATTAGTTTCTGATCCCCCTTAATAAATTTACGTTTTTTATTTTAGTTTTTTTAAAAGTCTAGTAAATTATTAAAATATAGACACTTTTACATAATATTGACAGTCTTTACTAAGCATAACTTTTGTTGAGCACCCACAGCCGTTGCTCCACAGTTAATCACTGAAAACCAGTATATTATTGAAAACAAAAAAAAAACAACAAATAGGTCTTATTCCTCGATTAAACCGTTGTTAGTTAAAAGCTTGTAAACCACTGCAGCTTGTATCATATTTTGTATATGTAAATTTAGTACCTTGATTAAACATCTGTCCAAATTGTTGCACTGGATTTCCCTTAAAAATATTAAACATTTCCTCTCGACTTAGAGACGAATATTATATGAATACACTTCCACCGAATTAAATGCTTTCCGTACCCGTACAGTACCGGATCGTACTAAAAGCGTAACCGAACCGTACTCATAAGGTATGAGCACTAAAGCATCAATGAATTAAAATACTCTGTCCTAGATTCAAATCGTCTATCAAGATGGAAAATTGTTCAAGAGAATTTTTGATTAGTTTACTACAGAATTCGATACGACGTTGAATATCAAAGGGTGTCAAATCTTGTGAAACAACTCCGCAGCATGTATTAACTTTATGAATCAACTTAAGTTGGCAAAGTTTTGTCGTTTGAGTAGAGCCAAACGACGTTTTTTTAGCAATATCTATTTTGATTTTTCTTCGATAATTTGGCTGTGAAAAAATTAAAACGAACTGCACAGATCTGAAGAAATTCTCTTTTGACTCCCATTAAATGACCATAATAAAACGATCGTTTTATTTTACGTTGTTTGATTTTTTTGTTTTTATTTTATTTTATTTGTTTTTTTTACTTCATAAAATAGGATTACATAAAACCGGGGATACACTGCATTATTTATAAATCGACCTTCTCAAAATCTGGATTAAATCAAATCTTGGTCGTCTCGAGTCAAAATCTGACTTTTTGTGACAAGTTTCTAATATTCAACCATAAAACACGGGGTATTCATAAATAAAAATTCCAACACAAGACGAGGATAAAAAAAATTCCAATCGAAAGACCGACCCTCGAGAGGAAAAGTACTTTTGCGGCTGAAATTGTTACTACCCATCCCAAAAAAACTTAAAGTATGAAATTAGCATTTAGTAACTGAATATCAGTATCTATCAGCATTGATTTCATGCTCGATTCGCAATATGATCGATTCTTCATTGATTGTGTTACTAGATGTAAGTAATGTCCTATTCAAGGTTTTTTATGGCCTTCAGTTTTACAAAGCTATGGACAAAAGTGAAGTCGTACACTTTTTAATCAAAAGTTTTAAAATCCTCGTGAGATTTCTTATTTTCCTAGGCGGATCAAACTCGGATTCAATCCTAGCCACGCAAGCTATTAAGTCCATCATAATGGTTTAGATTGTTCAAAAACAATTAGTGATTCAGCCTTAAGCATTAACCATCCAAAATGAAATTGTTCAGGATTGAAAAAAAATTTTAGTTAGACCCTTAAAAGGCTTTCGATATCAATCAACAAGCAAACAAAAAAATGTACAAAAAAATATCGGATCCTTGAAAAACATACACCCGGGTGTATTTTTGAAAACATACACCCAGGTGTAACTTTTACACGAAGCGAGGTATGCATCCGAAAAATGAAAATGGCGTCTTTTAATGAAAAAATCATTTCAGACACGAATACATTAACGTATTTGCTCGAATTTAACGACATGTCGTTAAACCCGAATTACCAGTTATAACGACATGTCGTTAATTGGTGGACAGTGGTTTTCAAAATGACTTAACGACATGTCGTTAAACCCGAATATAGCCAAAAAAAGCTCTTTTTTCTAAAAATTAGTGTCAAAATTAACGACATGTCGTTAAAGGTATAACGACATGTCGGTAATTCCAAATTATTACAAAAAAACCTAATAAAAGAGAGGTCGTGGCCGTGACAGCTTTGGCAGCTAGTGTCGCGAGTTCAAATCCTGGTATAGTCAAAAAATTGTAACGTTTAGAAAAAATAATAATGGAAAGGCGAGTATAAAAAATTCTGTATAGGTCTACCCGGCCAAGAAACCTAACAGCTTATGCAGCTAATTAAGTCTAGGATTGTTCCACTAGATGTTAGATCTGCACAGAAATAGTACTCCTACTACTAAAAAGTACTTCACCAATTTTGAAGAAAAGTAGCTCATTTGAAAAACACTCACCTATCACTAGATAGATTTATTAGAGAAATTCATAGACATTTACTGTTGTGGTCATTCTAGTGATCTTCTTGTGAATTCTCATTAACTAATGATTTGGGAAGCTTTCATTCATTTTTGGGAATCAACTGAATGCAAGTTTTAACGTAAAGGCGCGATTTCTACGACATGTCGTTAAAATCGAATTGAAAAATAAATGCCCATCTTTTAACATTGAGCGACATGTCGTTAAATTCGAAATTCGGTTATAACGACATGTCGAAGAAATCGCGCCTTTACGTTACAAGCTTTGACTAGAGCTATTTAACTTTCAGTTGATACCCAAAAATCAATGAAAGCTTTTCAAAATCATTAAATCATGAAAATTCACAAGAAGAACGCGTGAATGTACAGTATCTCCTATTATAGTAGTAAAATGTATGATTTGAGGCTCCTTACATTAAAGGTCGCATTTTGATGTGCACAAAATGGGCTTTCTATTTGCATTAAAAAAATATCTGCTCATAGAGGATTTATTAAAATTTCTTCATTTTTTTTCTAAATTTTCAAAACAAAACATCTTACTTTGCTTTGATCGTCCGAAGGTAATTTTGTTATATTTTCTATACATGACGCCGCGATAGGAGTAGGGTCGAAATTTAATAAAATTCATAGTCAAAAGTTCGAAAGCTGATCCGATCAATTTAAAAGAGACTTTTCGAAAATCTTTCGTTATTACCGTATTACCTCAAATAAAAGACATTTCGGTCATCAAAGAATTTCTTCTATTCGAAAATTTGAAAGTCCAAAAAAGTGACTAAAATAAAGGAAATTTTTCTCTAATTTTTTCTTTTATTTGAAACAAAAAAATCATGTTTTTGAAGCTTTTTATTATTATTTATTCATTCAAAAAAGTGTTTCGTTTCTTTTAAACGAGACACTTTTTTAGAAAAAAAATAACTCAAATAAAAGGAAAATTTTAACTCAAATAATAGCAACTTTCTTCTATTTGTGGTTACTTGTATTTGAGGTAATACGGTAATAATGTCAATCCAAAAAAAAAGAGTCTTTGAAAATAAAAGCGTGTGAGCAGGAGGTTTGAGAAAAAAAATCTCACACACAAGGTAGGGTGGGGAGGGTTTTTTTTCGATGAAAATTGTAAAATAACTAGAAATTTTTTTTTTGGACCTTGTGTTGAAATTTTTTCTTACTGGTACCCCCTGGGGTGAGTGTTGAAAATTTTGATTAAATTGAGAATTTGTTTCAGAAGGGTAGGGCTCTAATGTTAAATTTTTTTTTGAACTAGTCTAGTGTAGAAATTTTTTATTTGTTACCCCTAGATCATCTTTAGATAAAATTAAGGAATTTTAAAAAAGAGAAGGTTCTAGAAGGAGTCTCCAAGGCTGCTTGTTGATTCGTGACTCTCTAGCCTCATTCAGAAAAGCATTTTTTCTCATACCTCATGTTCTGAGTGAAGTTTTCTAATGGCTGCCGCAATTACCGACATGTCGTTATACCTTTAACGACATGTCGTTAATTTTGACACTAATTTTTAGAAAAAAGAGCTTTTTTTGGCTATATTCGGGTTTAACGACATGTCGTTAAGTCATTTTCGACATGTCGAAAATGGGGGGTATATGAGGGCCCTTTAAGACTGAAAAGTGAAAACTCAGTTTTCTTCCCCAAATAACTTCACAGGGGGTCTAAATATGGTATAATTTTGTAGCCCTTCATTTACTCTACCTTATATGAAAATAATTTTGTGCAGACATCACTTCGTGTAAAAGTGACATCTGGGTGTATGCTTTCAAAAATACACCCAGGTGAATGTTTTTCAAGGGTCCAAAATATCCGGTTTAAGATTTCAATTAGAACGCTAACTTTAAAGAAAATTTAAAAGCGATCAAAAATTAAATTCTGATATTTTGTTCACTTATAACACTTTTATCCAAATTTTATATAAATTCATAATGTCTAATAATAATTTTGTTGATATAAAAACCAAATATTTTCAGCAGAATTTTTTTTTTTAAATTAAAAATTGAACTCAGATGACGTTTAAATTTAGTTGTATATTTTTATTTATTTTTTTAGTCCTCAAATTAGTAAAATGTGAGAGTGTAAATCATGCTGGACATTTGAAACCATTCGGTTCAAGTGGACCTTTTTTACAACTTGACCAACTCGAAGACATGCCAACTAAAAATTTTTTTGACAATTATGTTAAACCAAAAAAACCGGTTGTTATGAAGAATTTGGCTAGAACAAATCCAGCATTTAGTCTATGGAAAGACGATTATTTTCGGTCGAAATCAAAAGGTCAAGATTACAAAATTATTATTGAAACCCAAAAAAAAGAATCTCGTGATCAACAAACAATAAGTTTGTCTTTGGAAGAATTCTTGAATTTGTACAGAGATAACTCAATTTATATGGTTAATGACGTACCGCCGTATTTAAAACAAGATGTTGTTCTACCTCAACCTTTACAGTGTGGTCAAGCTTCCAAAGTTTTAGAAGAAACTGTAAGAAACAAAAAAACTAATCCTTAAACATCTCTAATCATCATTTTTTCAAGGTAATGTGGTTCAGTTCGGGTGGAACTAGTTCAGTTACTCATACCGATGATTATGAAAACATAGTGTGCATGTTCGATGGGATTAAAGAATTTGTTCTAGTTGATTATTATAAACATAAAAGAACAGCTGATATTTTGATCGATGAACATAGAGGGTCTTTTTCATCAATGGATGTTGATAGTGTAAACTACGAACATTTTCCGGGCATCGAAAATTTAGAGTATTACAAGTTAAATATTTCAGCTGGTGATTGCATTTATTTACCTTTGAAATGGTAACCACTTACAATATTTTTTTATTATTTTTAAAATTAATTGTAATACTTCAAGGGTCCATCAAGTTCGGTCTTATGGCAGAAATGTTGCTGTAAATTTTTGGTTTAATTATGAAAAAATATTTGGAAATAGTGTTTTTGGTGATGAATGCTCAAACAATAAACTAGACTTGACACAAACATTGGATAAATTGACTTACAGTCCAGTCAACAATGATTATTATTCCAATTTCAAGTAAAAATTATTAGAGTCTGTGTTTAGTAGGAGTAGTGGTAAAAAATAACTGCGACCCGACTTTGGTCGAGTTAAGCCGTGAGGCTGTGTCAGTTCTTTGCCTTACCATTTGACCGTTCATTTGTTCTATACCAGTCATCAATTTAATGAAGTTTTGTCCACAACATTCTTCGGTAAACTGTTCCAATCATTGACTACTCTTTGTCTAATATAGTTGTACCGTATCGGGCAGTTTTTGATAAGCTCTCTTGAAACTACTTTGGAGTGACCCCTTAAATTATAATTATTCTTTGCTGAACTATACCTGATACCATTCATTAAGTTAACAGCTTCTAGCCCATTAACGATCTTGTAAAATTGAATCAAATCACCCCTTCTTCTTGTATCAAGTGACATAAGATCCATCCTTGTTAACCGTTTTTCGTATTCAATTTTTTTGAAACGCGGATCATTCTCGTCGCTCTTTGTTGATTATCTATTAGAAAATTAGAAAATTTTTTATCCATGCAAAGATTTTACCATCAAATCCATAGGCTGCTAATTTGTAGAGTAACAGTCGATGTGAGACTTTATCGAATGCTTTAGCAAAGTCAGTGTACACGATGTCAATTGAATTTCCAGACGTCAGTAAACTCGAAATGAGATCCATTGACTCAAGCAAATTGGTACAGCAAGATTTTGCTTGGAACACGATAACAGTCCATTTTTTAATAAATGTGATAACATCCTTTCTTTGATTATACCCTCTAAATTTTTACAAACAATGCTAGTCAGTGACGCCTTTTACTATTTTTTTTTCAAAGGATTTTTATAATGCGTCAAGTGAATTTAGGAGTAACGAAACTCAACGATTGGATGGGTTTAATACTAGGGGTAATTTTTAAAAATTTCCAAAAAATCGAATTATTGTAACATAATCATTAAAAGGAAAGAGAACTTCCTCAAGACGAAAAAGAAAAAACTCAAGAGCTTCTTAAAGAAGTAAGATTTGGAAGTTTTAATTAAAAATTAATTTTTTTTTTTCAAATTTCCGTTAAGATTTTTTCAATAATGGATTTTAATGGAGACGGAAATTTATCAGATGACGAGATTGTAGACTTGGATGAAAATGTAAGATTCGTGATGGCTTTCTTGATTACAAAAATTAACAAAAAGTTACTTTTTTTAAGTCATTGGAACACATTGGTAGAAGCTTAGAAGAGATTGAAAATTTTTTTACCAGCGAAGAAAATCAAGACGATGAAAAGGAAGACGAAAATCATAATGAAGAACTTTGAAAAAAAAAATTTTTTTTCTAAATAAAATATTTTGATACCTAAGACTGTCTAACTAGATTAAATTATGTTGAAAAAAAGTGTAACCTAAGCCATATGATATTTTTACAATTAAAGTATTTTTTGATCTCGAAAAATCGAACACGTTTCATGAGCACATAAATTTTAATTACCTTCACACTTGAGTTTACAATAAAAATGATATCTCGGGTACTAGTTAAAGCGTCCTCGTCCCCTAAAACCAATTAAGCATGAAAAATCACTCGTATTTAAGCTTAAACTCAATTTTAAGAAGTTAATCGTAATAATTTAAAATTAGATCCAAAGGTAAGAAAAACTTTTTGCAATTTTATTCAAAAACAACATCGATAAATCAATATTGGTAATTTCCTTAAAATTAGATTAAGATTAACAAAATTTTCACTCAGTTCCGAATCAAAACTTACTTTTTTCTTCGATTAAACTGAAAGTTTGGTCCGCGTTTTTTAACAATTCAGCATCAAATTCAAGCACTCTACTTACTTTTACGTTATTTCGGTAACCTTAAATTTTAATTTAAATCACCAGGTTACTATTTAAATTTTGTTAAAACACTTACCAAATATTGTCATAAAAGTCTCTGTCAAAACGTGTTTACTCCTGCAGAAGCATAGAATAAGTATAAGAATAAGAGTCATTAGAATTATTCCAATAATCAAAACAAAAACTATGGTTACTGTGTTCTTATCATAAGACATTGCGGTTTCATCTTAAATAAAAAATCTTATTTTATGTCCATTTGGAATTTAATAATTTTACATGTAATTCCATCGCAGACATTTTCATCATTATTATTTGGACAATGCGGAAATTTATCACAAGTTAACTCTTCATCAATACACAAACTAGTGTTCGACTCGCATCTAAACGAATTCGGTTTACGACACATTGGAGAATCACCCTCGTGATACACAGAGATTATAATCTCATAAATAGTTCTATAATCTCTATCTTTGTAAAGTTCAACAGTGATTTTAGGTGATGTAAAATAAATCATAGTGTACGGATTTTCATCTTGAGAAGTTATGTTTCTCTAAAATTAAAAAATTAGAAAATTCGATTTTTTTTTTCGAAATTTTAAATTACAATTAAGTTGAAATTGTCATCGTAGAATGTTATAAAATCGTTTCCTTCTAGTGTTGTATAATTTGAAATATGAGCCATGAAGTAAGCATCTTCGTCAAATGAAGCGATTGTAAAGTTAAGACAACACATATTACTACCCATGAATGGTAAACTTTTATCTACACTTACAACAGCGCCAGCTACATCGTATTCTCTACAATATGGCCTTCGAAAACATGTTGGATTAATTCCATCAACTCGAACTTTAAGGAAATATTAAACCCAGTAAAAAAATTAGATTATGGTCATATAGTTACTAAATTTGTTTCTTTCTGCTAATGAAACCTGTAGGATTCCAATTAGACATAAAATAAATTTCATTTTATACAAAGCTTTTTTTGTTTCTATTTATGTTTGAAATAGCTTCATGAAATAAAATTTTCATAATAATTTTGTTATTGGTATTTTGCATTTAGAATCAGAGAAAATAATTTATTAATCAAAATTTAAGTGATAGAATTATCGATTGAGCTTCTTAGAGAAGAATAGTGTAGGCTCAAAAAGTGTCTTAGGCAAAAATGCCTTTATATATGCTAATCACGTGAAATTTAAAAAAAAAAGAGACGCTTTATTTTAATTTTTTCAAGTTTTCAAAATTTTAGAAATTTTATTTTTTTTTGTTAAGATTTTAATTTAACTCTCAAAATGTCAGCCACTTTATACTACTTTGATGGACGAGGCAAAGCTGAAATTGTAAGATTAGCAATGGTTGGTGCTAAAATTCCGGTAAAGAGATTTTAATTTAAAAAAATTTACAAGATAAAATTTTTAAACCTTTGTTTCAAGTTCACTCAAGTCGATATCCGTGAAAAACAACAATTCGAAACATTGAGATCTGGTAAATAGACTAAAGATCAAAATTTTTGAAAAAAAATTTCATTATTTTCTTTAGAGGGTAAATTGTTGTACGGTCAATTACCAATGGTAGAGTATGAAGGTAATCATTTGGTTCAATCGTGTTCAATTGCAAGATACTTTGCCAGTAAAGGAGATCTCTTAGGATCAACTGAACAAGAAAAATTAAAGTAATTCATTGTAAATCTCAAAATTGGATTTGAAAATTTGATTTTTTTATTTTTTAGAATCGACATCTTATTCGAAGGAACCCGTGACTTTAACACGGCTTTTATGCCATACGGTTTCTTGGGCTTTAAAGAAGTATTGGACAATGCTAAAGCCACAGCCATGCCAAGATACTTGCCAATTTTTAACTTTGTAAGTTTTTTTTTTGTTTAAAGTTGTTTTGTTCGAGGGTGTTGAATAATTCAAAATTTAGATTTTGTCACGTAACGGATCAAATGGACACTTAGTTGGTTCAAAATTAAGTTTAGCTGATCTTGGTTTGTTAGAAGTTATCCTCACTATTGAAGAGTTGATGGGCGAAGAAGAACTCAAACCATTCCCAGAAATTCAAGTAATTTAATATTTGAGAAAAAAAATGAAAAAAATAATTTTACGTGTCTCTGTATTTTTTTTAGAACTTTTTGAAAACAATGAAATCGAATGAATTAATCTCAGCTTACTTAGCTAGTGATTTAAGACGTAGAAAGAATGATGAAAAATATGTCGCCGAAGTCAAAAGCGTACTTTATTAGAATTGATGTACCTTGGCCAAACAAGGACATTTTATGAAATTTAATATTTGGCCTTATAGTTTACTTTTGTTTTAGTCATAGAATATTTTTTAAAATAAAAAAGTTAATTGAATATTTTATTTTATTTCTATTAGTCACGCTTGGGTAAACATTTTTAAAAGAGCAAAAATTTTTATTAAGATGTGAATATATTTAGAATCCCCAAAAGATTGTATTATATGAAGTTTAGAGTTATGGAGCGATAATGCAGAAGCATTGTAAAAAAATTTATATAGCCTCTAAAACGAAAATTAAAGTTGTGTTGATCGAAATAAAACTTTTTAAATCTTCAATAAACGCTTGCAAAAACTCTACATTTTCTCTGAAAATTGTACACCATCAAAAAGTTTTAAAATTGAATGCGCAATTTGTTCGAGTTTTTGCAGCAGTTGATTGAAGGTTTAACAGATTTTGTTTCGATTCGCTGTTATCTCTTAAAGGTATGGCGATCTTAAAAATATGGTGGAAATTAAGGGTCTCGGGACATTTTTAACAGAAGTAGAAATTGAAATTCTATTTGCTTATTTTAAATGTTAACTACAGTGGTGCTATAAATGTTAACACCAACTAAAAAAGTCATTCCTACTTCAGTGTTTTTTTTGCGATTTAAGTCACTAAAAGACTAACAAAGGGTCGAAAATTTTTTTTTGATATTTACCCAAATTTATGTAAATTTACGTAAAATTATCATATTTACGTCATCTATCCACTAATTTTAAGGCGTTGGGTGGGTATGGGTTACCCGGAAAATTCAGTTTTTGGGTTCAGGTAGGATCTGGGCTGGGTAACGCATAAAATTTGGGTATATATACTCAAAACCTAATTATTGTCGGAAAAAAAAACCAAATTTGTCTAGATTACCCAACCCAGACCATACCTAAAATCCAAAATTTAAGGATAACGCTCTCATGAGTAAAATTCGGCATCCATACATTTTTTCTTGGCCCACACTGTCTTTCCAATAATGTCAATACATTAATTTTTTATATTTCAAGATGCCCAAAATCATAAATCTTAGTTAGTTTTTGTGGTTTTTGAGAGCTAATTTCTCTTATTTTTTAATTTATACTAACCTGGTCGTTCACATGTTCCAAAAATGAACGTTCAATTCCTTTTAGAACATTCATGAACGTTCATAAATGTTCGCGTTCATCCGAATTCGCCCGAATGTTCAAAAGTTTTCAGAACCTTTCATATCCTTTCATAAACTTTCATAGCTTTTCGAGACCTTTCATAACTTTTCAGGACCTTTTCATAATTTTTCGGAGATTTTCAAAAATTTTCGTGGACTTTCGGGATCCGAAAACTTATGAAAAATTTTGAAAGGCTCCGAAAAGTTATGAAAAGGTCTCGAAAAGCTATGAAAGTTTATGAAAGGATATGAAAGGTTCTGAAAACTTTTGAACATTCGGGCGAATTCGGATGAACGCGAACGTTCATGAAAGGAATTGAACGTTCATTTTTGGAATTGGAACATGTGAACGACCAGGTTGGTAGAACTAGTTTTAAATAATCCAATACCCGAAAAGGCACTTAGCCGGTACTTTCCATCCATTTGTCCAACATTCACTTAAAACCATTTAAATTTTTTGCTTGAACAACATCATTGGGTAATTTGTTCCAGATATTTTAAATTCTTTTCGTAAAAGTTGCTAGTTAATCTTAAAATATCTTTTTAAAAAGTCATTAGCAGACTATATCGGACAATTAGTCCAAAAATTATTTATTTATTCCTAGAGCTAAAGCCATCATTTGGACCAGTATCTGTGTGAGACTATACTGCGATTAAAATGCATTAGATTTTCTCATTCAAATACTCTATACCGTTTAAAAACTAAATCAAGATCGAAATTATCATTGTTTAATCTTATACTAGAAGACATTTTCAAAGTATTATTCATCTTAGAAGTTGAATTTTATTTAATCAATTTATTTAATAATTTTAAAAGAAATTAATATCCAAAAAAAATGAATTTCCTCAAGAAAAAAAAAATAATCGAATCGTATTTTCATTTTTGACAAATTAATTTTTTACATATTTTGATGGACTTTTTCACAAAAGTCTCTGGAAAAACTAATCGAATAGATAATTAAAAGAGATAATTACTTTCTAAATGAATTTTTAGAATTCATTTTTATTTTTGCTAACGAAAATTGAAGTAACAATCTAATTGATTGAAATAATTGATATATCTAAAATAGCAATCAAAGATAAAGAAAAATTGAAAAAAAATTCATCAAAATACAGTTGGATATTTTGACTTTTTTAATTTTTGTATAGTTTTATTATTTAAGTTAAAGTATGAGATGATTTTAAAGCATTGAATATAACGAAATTTAGTTGATACCGCGCCTTTCAGTAAGCTTCTAAACAGTTAAAACGCAAAAAATATGCAATACTGCCTTTTTGAAATCCATGGTTAAACCATGGTCATGTCTTACTCCTTTTCCTAAATATCCAATTTACTCATAAGAGCTGCCTTAAAATTTGAGCGAATCTGATGTTCTTGAGGAGACAAAATGGCAACTTTTTTTTCCAATTAGATTTTTTTTATGCTTTTCTTTTTCTTTAAAAGGCCGAAACAAGAAAGTTCCAGTACAAAATATAAAACAAAGGTCTTGTTGATAAAGCTCTTTTCTATTGATAACTGAAGAGGGAACTTTATTAAGGATCCTATATTTTGGGATATTTATGATTTTGTAGCACCTTATTAAAAGATAAAATAGAAAAAAAAGAAATTTCTCAAATTTTAGAAGACAAAATTGAATTGGAATGCAATTTTTAAAAAAAATTTTAATAGCGTTGTGTCGTATTTGTCTTCTAAAATTTGAGAAATTCTTTTTTTTCTATTTTATCTTTTAATAAGGTGCTATAAAATCATAAATATCCCAAAATATAGGATCCTTAATAAAGTTCCCTCTTCAGTTATCAATAGAAAAGAGCTTTATCAACAAGACCTTTGTTTTATATTTTGTACTGGAACTTTCTTGTTTCGGCCTTTTAAAGAAAAAGAAAAGCATAAAAAAAATCTAATTGGAAAAAAAAGTTGCCAAATCGAATTTAACTTTCCTGGGATAAATTCGGAATGGACATTGTGAAAGACTGGATTTGTAGATACTACTTTTTTTTAAAATTTTTCCAAATAGTTAGCTAGTTAAAATGGCGGTAAAGACACAGTCTATATTAACGCACTTAAACGCTAAGTCCTTTTGAAAACATTGACTAAATTTTCTTCATAACATTCGAGTTAAAGTATGAGATGGAATGTCATGTAGGAGATATTTGAAAATTTTTTAAGGGAATTTGAATCTTCAGAACCCCTTGAAAGCTTCATCAACCTTCAATTTTAGAAGTTTTTAATGACCAGAGTTATCGTTAATTCTCTAGTTTTCTTTTTTAACCAATCAGAAAAAAGACCAAAAGCCGAGTATCAGGTTTAATTACATGTAACATTGAAAGAGAATTTACGGTGTAAAATGATGGTTTTTAATGACATTTTTTTATTCTTTTTTGCGTAAAAAAGAATTCAAAATTTTCTGACCAAAAAATCGAAATTCTCGTATATGAAAACCCTAAATACATATATATCTTTCCATCAAATAGTCTATTTTTGAAAATCGATTTTGGGTGCTGAAAACGGTACAAATAAGGTTCTTTTTTTGGAAAACTGAAAGGATCGCTTTTCGATGTAATCATATATGTTTTTTAGGGTTTTCATATACGAGAATTTCGATTTTTTGGTCAGAAAATGAAAAATCCATCATCTTTTGGGTTTTTGTTTTTTATGTCACTTTTCGTCTACTTTTTTAAATGAAATAAAGCTAAAAATGAAAAAAGTAAAACCATAGATTCGTCCAAAATTTTCTCTGGTTTAACCTAAAAAAAGAAAAAAGTGGGGTTAAAGGTGACCCCTGGGACTTTATTCAATTTGACAAAAAAAAATGCCTTTTTTTACCGTTTTTGTCCGAGGACGACTTCCTAGAAATTTTTTCTTCGGCCGATTTGGGTACTGGCGTCAATGGGAGCTTTTTGGCTTTCAGATCATACCTCGTGATCAATAATATCTTTTTCCAATCGTGAGTTCTTAAATGTTTAAATTATCATTAGGCTACAAAAAGCGGAGGGTTAGGGGTAAAAATTTTGATTTTTGACCCCCATGAAAAATTATTTTTTGGGGTTTTCGGGGTCGTAGATTACGGTTCCGATGTCAAAAATTACAAATTCAGATAGCACTAAAGTTTTGAATTTCATGAACTTTATCTTGAGAACATTTTTTAGCTAAATTCATTCATTTTAATACCTTTTATGAACAAACAGGCAGTTGAAATTTGAATAAGATTATTTAAGTGTGAGTTGCATGCATAATTTTTGAAATTAAAATTTTAAAATTTCAAAACTCTTGTATTTAGGTGACTTGTCACCTCTTAGAGCGACTTTACGCGTCTTTAATCGGCCAGGCATCAAGATCGTACGCAACACAACAGATTTCGACAGCGACAATAGAAATGAACAAATCGCCGAATGTTGCAAAACAACAGTCGAATAAAGAAGAAGAAGAAGAAAAAGTGTGAGTTAAAGTAAACGTCATAAAAAATTTTTTTGAGTGTTTTATCTTAAGATTGTTATCCGAATGCCGATGAGTTAATTTCCAATTCTCCAATTAATTCGATTGTGCATGTATATTAATCAAGTTATCTAATTAATTAATGTCGAGTGATTCTTAACAAATTACCTAGAGCCTAAAGCTGTTCAAACAAAAAAAAACAAGTTGTTATTTTGCTTTTCGAATATTTTCAATTTATCATTACATTGTTTTCTTACTTTAATTCAAATTTCTTGATAATTTTGTCTAAATAGTTATATAATTTTCAAGTATTTCTTGATTCAAATTGATTCATTTAATTTGATTTATATTAAAATTTTGTTTCAAGTCAAGAGCCTAGTCAAGTCTCTTGTGAAATCAATTGATCAAAAATTTCAATTAAATTTTATTTTCAATTTTCAAGTGATAAAATTGAAAAAATATTTAATAAGATAAAAAAGTTTTGTTCAAACAGGAAATTAAAAAAATAAAAAATCTAAAAAAAATTGCTAATCTTTGATACCCCAAGCTTTAATTAAAAAAAAAAGGCGATAATCATTTTCTACCCATAACTCTTTAATTCGAACTCGTAATTAAAGTCTTTTATAATTAAATAGTATAAAAATTTAACATCACTTTTAAGAAGATTACACATTTGATAATTAGAGGGTTTATGTTTAAGAATATTATAATCATTATTATTCCAAATTATTGGGAATTATTTTAATATTTTATTTTGTTCTTTTTTTTATTGATTTCTTACGGATTCCATTCAGTACTTCTTTCCTAAAAGAAACTTGACTTCACACAACCACACGGTTTTTTAACAAGGATTACAGTTTTTCGGTTGTGGGTAGTAGGTAGACCCTTTTTTTTATCCAAAGCTTAAAAAAGCTTATCTAAATTTTTTATTCTAATTAAGATTCGGAATTTATTGATTTCAAATGAATAGCCAAAATTAAAGATTTTTATTCTATAAAAAGACAAGATTAATTGAAAGTAAGGATATCCGATTGGTAATTAAATAAATTTTTTTTCTCTGTAAGTGGGAGATTTTTGATAAAATTATTAAATCAACCAAGAAACGTAGTAAATATGCAACAAAACAAAAAAGGTTAAAAAAATTTGTGAAGTTTCGTTCAAAAAGTTCAGTAAAAAATCATAAAATATAATAATTTTTTATAGGAAATAAAAATGGAGTAAAAAAATCTACTATTAGGTAAATGTTACACAACTTGCAATAAAGGAAAACTTTCGGAAAAAAAATGTTATGCTAAGTTTATTTCGACATCATGAGATTCGTGAAGAATTATTGAAATAAGTCTCCAAGAAACTCTATTTCATACTTAAATAAAAAAATTGCTAATAAGCTAATCGTTAATGTTTAAAACAGATCTTTGGGATACCGGAAGAGGTACTGTTAAGTTTTTTTCAATTCACTCAGAGCAATTCAACTGAATTTTAAAAACTTTTTTTCTAGATGAGATAAATTGATTCTGCAAAATGTTACAAATTGTAACAATTTTGCTACACCTTAGATACATGGCTTATAATCTCTGCATTTATTATGGATTTTGCACGCCACTAAAAAAGATTAAGCTTAAATGTGCAATTGATTTGCAGAGTTTTTGCAGCAATGTATCTAAGGTGTAGCAAAATTATTACAATTTGTAGCATTTTGCAGAATCAATTTATCTCATCTAGAAAAAAAGTTATTAAAATTCAGTTGAATTGCACTGAGTGAATTGAAAAAAACTTCACAGTACCTCTTTCGGTATCCCAAAGATCTGTTTTAAACCTGCAGTCAGTCTTTCAGAGGACTATAGAAGTGATGTAAAGCTTTCACTTTCATGTAGTAAAGGTCTACAAGGAATCGTGTTTGTAAGTGTTTATCAACCAAAATTGTGTTTGTCTGAAAACAAATGATCACGCGAATGTTGAACTGCTTTGTTTTAAATCTCTTCGTTTAAAAAATTTTTTTCCCGATCGATCATGGTCTCAGCGTCAATGACTGCTTTTTACCTATCAGACCATAATTCAAATAAATTATACCTTGTTCCAATAATGAGTACTAAAATACTAAAAAAAAAAGCTTAATGACATTTGGCTGCAAAAAGCTAAAAGGATAAATTGCTGATTTTATACCCCCATAAAAAAATAGATCATATGAATTAAATCAAAAGCCATAGATTTTAGATATTGTAGACGTTTCGCTACGACTGAATCTTACTAAACGAAGTTTTTAACTAATTTATTACGCACGAACTTCGCCATTTTCATAATGTTAATTAAATCGTGCTCTTATTTGTGTGAGATTAGTTTTTATCAAACAATCCACTAAAATACTAAAACTATGTTTGTCAAACAAGCGCTCAAAATTCAGCTTAAAAACTAATGGGAGCCTTTATTATTGTTATAAAAGTGTTCTGATTTCCGATACGCTTAAATCTCTTTTTTTAAAAAGCTGAAATCCCTGTTTATAATTTTATTTCAAATTCAAAAATGTCTAATTTTGTTTTAATACCATTGTAAGCTGATTTAATTCGATCAAAACTTTAAAAAATATGAAGTGTATGCGAAAATGTATTTAGTTTTAATTTAGTTTTTCTAATAAGACAGTATTATAGCTTAGGTTTTTTAATGGTTTATATAGAATATGATGCTCATACTTAACTTGAAAATTTTTTGAAGTAAATTTAGAGATCACGAGGTCGTTTAATTGACCAGTTTTCTGTTCCATTTTGGTCCTAAAGATTTTTCAAGTTAAGTACACTCTAAAAAATTCCAAGACGGATCTTACGTGACTAAACCTACTATTTAGACGTCTCAAAGACGTAAATTAAGACTTTAAATAGACGTCTATAAATCTAGACACCAACGCGTTTTAAATTTGACTTTTAAATCTTAAAAGAAGTGACTAAGCCGTCTTATAATCGTCTAAAAAAAGCTTCTTAAAAAATTTTAGAGTGTATCTGTTATAGACTCTTTTGGTTCCAGGGATCATTCTAGGACCAGAAATTAATCTTTTTTAAAGGCTTTATATCACTGTAACAAGCTTAAATTTCACTATAAATAATTTTTAGACTATTACACGACGATTTAAAGAGACGAATTAAATTTTCGAAAGCATAGTTTTATTTTTTAAGTATACTTTGACCCTTCTCCTTGTAGGGGATTTTGTCGTTAGATGCCATATGAAATTACTCATATTGACTTTGATACAGACCCTGTCAAAGTGATTTTGGGGTAAATGGATAAAAATTGGGAAATTATGTGAGAGACTTTTTCACCCAAAAGATTTTTTAACATTTCAAAATTAAACATATCAGTCAGCTGCATATCCTGCCTTCTTTTAAATGAACTATAAATAGTTAACAAAATAAATAATCAATGGGTTCAAATTATGATTTGAAAATGGTATACTTTTTTTTTGTTCTTCCAGGTAAAAAAAGTATGGTCAGTATGGAAAAGTAAGTATTAGAAATTTAAGTAGAATTTATGTATACAGTATAATATTTAAGTAGAAATACAGTATAATAGCCTTTTTAATATTTAAGTTACAACTTATGAAATAAGTTTCAAGTGTTCATAAAAAACTATTAGACTTGGAAAAAAAAAATTACTGTTAATTTTTTTAATTCTTTCAGTAAATTTTGTCTTGGAATCTGTCCCGATAGAATAGTTAAAAGTCTTAATACTCTCACAAATCTGCACCGTTGGTTTAAACTCAAATTTCTTAACAATGTTTACATTTCAAGACATGTGTACCCATTCATTTACGGGTATTGGGTCGGTTCCCAGTCAAGAGAGTTTCGATGCAGCATCAATGTAAAAGTGATGTAAAAAGCGATGAATTGACGATGCGATCGGGCCGATTTCATCGAATAATCGACGTCGACATTTCGATGAAAAGTGTCGAATTTCTCAAAATTTTTCCTTTTTCAATTAAAAACATTACTCAGAAGAATATAGCTATAGAAATAGCTGTTATTTGGTGTTCAGGTTGAGGGTATCATACCTCTAAGATATTTTGAGTTTACTTAACATGGTTCAGATTAAAATGAAAACGTAAGACTGCTAAAGCTCAATTGAGTTCTGCTAGAGGGTTACTCTTCTAGTCGCAGTCATTTTCATACTACTACTACTGCTACTACTAGATTCAATACGCTTTTTAAGAAAACCTATGAGGATGGTCATTAGAGATCCGATTGTGTAATTGGGAATATAATTGAGGAAAATAGTTATCTTTGTTTCGAATGAATTTTAAAACTATTTTAAGAATAATATTATTAAGTAAGAAAGTTTGTATTTGAAATTAAAAGTTATATTTATTTATTACAGGGGGTATCAGTAAGAAAAATTTTCAACACAAGGTCCATTTTAAAAAAAAAACAAGGTTATACCCCCCCCTCCCCATGTAAGAAAATTACATAGGAGCCGAAATTTTGGACCACCCCCCCCTCCTTCAAAGCTATTTTCAACAAAATGTAAAAATTTTAACGTATTTTGTCACAGATAACATAATTCTTTTGTTTACAAAGATTTAAAAGTTGAATTGCCGCTTCGTTAAAAAAAATATGGGATTAAACAATCGCTTTTATTTTTTTTCAAAAAAAAATTTCTCATGAGGTCTTGAGGGGTATGTCTTTGATTTATCAAAGTTGAAAAAAAAATTTTGATTTCAATTTTTTTCTCGTCATATACCCCCCCCCCTAAATTTCTGACCATTTCATGTAATTTTTTTTATGTTAATTAGTAAAAAAAAATGTAATTTTTTTCAATTTACTAAGAAAAACCATTTTTCCTATCTCATGGGTAAAGTTAAGAACATCTGTGAATGTATTAGCTTCATAACTCCTATGCTGATCTTTGCCAGCTAAGAAGGGTACAGGCTTCTTGCCTTTCTTATGGTAAATAAGACAGATTAGTAGATTAATCGGTTCAAATAACTTAAGTAAAGTCAAGTTGCCAGTCTTATGTAAACAGGGCCATGATAAATTGAAGAATTTTGAGCCGACTCTTTTGCTTGATTCTGTTTTTTGAAAAAGATCTAGAATAAAAAAATCAATAAAAATTAATCTCGAATAAAATTTTTTACCAGGGTTTTTACAAAAATTCACGGTCAACTCAAGAGCAACTGTTAAAAGTTTGATAGCTCAAGATTTTAGATGAGTTTTAAAATACAAAAAATTATGAAAAATTCTAACTGATAAAAAAAATGTCGATTGCAACTTGTTATATATGTATTACATGTAACGCATGTAATTAAATATTTGAATGACCTTTTCACCGTTAATATATTATAATTAAGTTATGGGAGGAGTCAAAAACGTAGAGAAAAATCTAACTGGCGATTGCGTTGAAATTTTGAGAAAAATCAACAAAATTTTGTTGAAAGTTTTTGAAAGTTTAAATTTAAAAAAGTTCATCGCGAAATGTTCTGTTTTTTCAAAAATTCGACGATGAGCATCGTTGTTTCAGCAACAACGGGTTGCCTGGGTTTGAAAAATTGGGTTTTAGGGTTTTCTAGTAGAGCATAGGCTGCCCATAAATTTTGTGTTTTTGAGTATAGGTTGAGTTGGGGAGCCCAAAACTAAAATTAAAAACCCATCCTATACTCAAAAACCCAAAATTTATGGGCAGCCTATACCCTACCAGAACCCAAAATAAATGAGTACACATGTCTGTTTAATTAGGAAAAATCTATAATTTTCCGTCTTAGACTTAAAACAATAAATGCTGATTAATGATGCTTAATTTTTTGAATAAAGCTCGTTTTCATGTTGATTAGAATATTTGCGGGGTATAGAAAAAAAATTTTATAATCAAGGTTTAATTAGATTATTATCTTTCAAAATATCAAGGCTCTAATATTCATTATTCCTTATTATTAATTATTTAACATTTTTCTTACTATTTTCCATCCGACATATTCGATATTAAGAATTAAGTATCATTAACATTTTTACACAGTTAGGATCCAGAGTGGATTCAAAAGAGTCAAATTTTTGCAAATTCAAAAAATAGAAAACTTTTTGCCATGACGCAAAAAGTCGACTTCATTTAAGATATATTTATAGAGATACAGTTTTCGGTCTACTTTTTTTTGCTTTTGGAGTATTTTCTAGTGAACAATTTTGCATAGACAAATAATTTTTTTTTATTATAAAACCAATTAGGTTTTGATTCAATTAAGTCCAATTATGTTATTTAGGTACTTGTTAACTCACCATTAAGATTGTTTCATTTAACAACAAAACATTTTCGATCCTTTCATGCTTCATTAATATTTCAATTCATTTAACATTATTGCAGTAAAAAATTTAAAATTCTTGTGTGATTTAACGAAGAAAGACATCTCTAAAATGTTAAATTTTCTTCTCTTATCAAAATTATAAGAATTATTATCTTTTAATTGATTTAACATTGAATTCTGAGACTTATTTTATTTTAAATTATAGCTAATTAATCAAAACAAATATTTTTTAATCATAATGACGACAATTCGTTGCCAAAATTTATAATTTTAAGGAGCAAAATTTTGATGAGTTAGGTATTCTAAATCTTATCAACCATCACCCGATTCATTCTAAACGAATTTGTGGTCCTTCAATGTTAAGTATTGCAAGTAAGATAATGTAATTTTGGACAACTGGATATGTAAGAATTTTCAAAAATTTTTAGGTCCTTAAACTTCAAATGATTCAGAGTTAATTTGAAATAAAATTGTCAAAGAGATTATCTTACTCTCTAAAAGTCGCATTTTAAGCGTATAATTTTTAGTATGGCACGTTATTAATGATCTAGGCACTTTTAAATGTTTTAAAAATTATATGTCAAAAAAATACGATAGATTTTTTCTGTCGTATCTCATCTGATAAGACTTATGTTCAATAAGTCATAAGTAATTTAACTATTGGGTATGATAGAGTAAACTTTTAAAAGCATAAAAATGATGATTTGATCAAATATATTTACGATTTAATTTTATAAAAAGTGTCCTGATCAATTTTTAGAAACTTTAATGTAACTGGGACTTAGTAATTATCACATGCGAAAATCAACTATTTCTAACTATTTTTATCTTTTTTTTTTCGAATTTTAACACGAACAAATAAAATTTTAAAATACCTATCCATAGAGACAAGGTGGAATTTTTTTCAGCATTAAAGAGAGTGCTTAACTTATCTTCTATCACGCTATCTGAATTTGCAAAATCTGACTTGATAGGTTTGTTCTCCATCTATGAAAACCTAAGAATGGCTAAAGGGTGTGTAAAAAATAAAATTTTTGACCAGAGGAGCCCCAGCTTTTTGGCTTTTGAAGGAGTTGGTCTCGATTTTTTTGAAAAATTGAAGGAATCGTTTATATGAGATATTTGTTTTGGGGTAATCATGGGAAGAAGATATAAGAAAACCAAAAAAATACGTCTTTTTTTTTGCTTCTTTGACGACCTAAATGGCAAAAAATAGTTTTTCATGGCAAAAAATGTCAAAAAGGTCATTTGGCATAGTAAAAAGCGTAAAATCGAGACCAACTCCTTTAAAAGCCAAAAAGTTGGGGCTCCTCTGGTCAAAAGTTTTTTTTTACACCCTTCTTAAAAAATTGCCATTCTTAGGTTTTCATATATAGAGAACAAAGTTATCAAGTCAGATTTTGCAAATTCAGATAGCTTGGAATAATCAATAATCCATTATTTTCGACAAATACTGTTTCGAAAATGATTTTTATTAAATAAGTACCGAATAAACGTCAACTAGTTTACTTAGACTGACTTTCTTTTTCTTCATTTTTTGGTCTTTCTTGCCGACCTGGACCTTCGATTCGGGCTACAGACTATTCAAAAAGAGTCGAAACTTATGCATGAAAGACCATAGTTCTTTAATTTTAAAATTGATGTAAAAAATGTAAAAGATTCCAACTAGTTATTTATATCAAAAAAATTATATGTAAATACCGCCTCTTTAACGAATTTTTTATTTATATCAGTATTAGAAATTTTTCTAAAAAACTTAATTTATCCACGAAACATAAATCCTTTCTATCTGTCATTTATGATAAAATTAGTTTTTAAGTATGTGCGCTTGACAACTTTAAATTGAAATTTATCAAAATTTTTTAGTTTTTAGCCGAAAATTAATAATGGACGGAGAAGTGTTGTAATTTTTTCTCTTAAGGATAATTTCAGGATAGACAAGTTTCTTATAATTTGACACGTTCAAGATATCGAACAGAGAGCAATATGACATCAATAAACTTTGTAAATTTTTAAAAACATCACAATATCACATAATAAAAATTGAAACAACTTAGACGAATTTCAATTGTGTGCTCAATAGAGTAAAGGGAAAAGGCTTTAAAGATTTGATTACCAACAGTGATTGGTATAACAAATATACTTTTAATAATAACAATATTGTCCAGACTGTATCAAGTGCACATGTTGTGTTTTTTGTTGATTGACATTTTATTTCAATAAGATCAAACCAACGAGTAAACAAGAGAGCTCGAACTTCAGTCTGTCTAATTTTCTATCGGTTTAGAGAAAATATCAGTGACATTGACATGCAGTGGGACGTTTAACACTAGAAAGCCCAGCGGTTCTTTCTGACCCGTTTTCATGTGTTTCCAAAAAGACTAAAAAGGCTAAGAAAATCAAATTTTTATGTTTTTATAGATAAAATCAAAAATTTTTCCGAATAAAAAAAAAATTTACCTAAAACGCTTGACGGGTCTTTTTGACCCGATTTTTATTTATTTCAAGAAAAAAGTGATCTGAGTGAACTTTTAGAATACCAATCTATAGATCTCGTTGAAAGCTTTCTTTCGATGTAGATTTCTACCCTCAAGGAGGAAAACATTTTTTATTTTATTAAAACTAACCAAACAAAAGAATATCTATTAAAGGAAACAACTTATTTTTCTATATGATTCCGTTTTAGAGATTCATATTACAGGAATCTGGTCACTTAGGTATGACATATTTACAAAAACTTCTTTTGTCACCCAATTTGTTTATTTCTTGAAAAATTCGATTTATTCCTTTATTGTGACGAAAAAAAATCGATTCAGCGATAAAAGAGATTGTTTACTTCCGGGAATTTTCGCGGTTTTCCGCATATTTCTTGAGACCAGAAGTCAAAATGATTCTATTAATTGATATTTAAAGAGCTAAAAGTCTAAAGCCACCGATTGATACCCTAAAAGATGACTTAGCAGATATTAATATCCATTTTTAATGATACGGGTCAGAAAGACCTTTCGGGCTTTATAGGTAACGGTGAACCATAAAAGTTGAGAATTTTTTGAATTTAAGTTTAGTTTATGTTAGCATGGTTCAATTTTGATGAAAATTTGTACAAACATAGATTTTAACCCCAATTTAAAGGAAAAGTCGTCGATGTAGTGTCTAGAATCTTAATTCGGAAATCAGGCTTAAAACTGAACTGCCGGGTGTAGCGTTGAGGTGTCCCATGACTTTTTTTAATTTCATGACCACTTTTCCTTTAAATTGGGGTTTAAATCTACAGTGGTTCTTGCGAAAATGTAACGTTCCGTTTGGTACGCGTTCAGAACGGTCTTTAAAAACAGTTCCGTTCTAGTTCCAAACGTTTTCCAAAAGGGTTTCGTTTCAGTTCCTAAACTCGTTTCCCTCAAAGGAAGAACGAGAAACTGTCCCGGAACCTTTTGGAAAACGTTTTGAACTAGAACAGAACTGTTTTTAAAGACCGTTCTGAACGCGTTCCAAACGGAACGTTACATTTTCGCAAGAATCACTGTATGTTTGTGCAAATTTTCATCAAAATTGAACCATGCTAACATATACTAAACTTAAATTTAAAAAATTCTCAACTTTTATGGTTCACCCGTTATATATCTAAAGTGAGCTTTCTAGTGTTAAGTTTTAAAAGACCCCAAAAAAATATTGAAAAAATATATTTTCAACAATTCTAATTAAAATAAAATTTCAATTTATTCAATCAAAAAAAAAACTGAGCTTACACAAGTTATTAACTTCTTTGAAAATAGGATTATTCTTTATAAGCTTAAGAAGACAACTATCTAATTAAAATATCATTGAAAAAAAAAATAAAGAGCGAAATATACTTAGTAAAGGTTCTTATTATTATTCAAACATGTTTAACAACTGAATTAGTTTTGTATATTTTTTTTTGTTTGTTTGTCAGGATTTAGCATCTTTTAAACAACTTCATTTTATGATAAAACCTTTTCATCAAATCTGTGCACATATTTTTATTGTCGTTGTTTTTTAAATGTCAATTCAATGGAAAATAGAATAAGAATGAAAATTTTTAATTTCTTAATCTATTCTGCGTTGCGTTTAATTATTAAATAAGGTTGAATTCGTATTTAGTTATAAAATAATTATTTTTGTCTCAAGAATCCTCTTTTATAAATAATCTCAATAGTTAATTTTCTCTTTAACTCTTGAATTTTCATGTGGACTACTTAGTCAAAATTCTTAAAATATTTTTAAGACCTTTTCATCTATAATCGAAATGTAATATTAGAATGAAATTATCATTTTTAGCCCTATAGCCCTGCTTGAAGATACAATTTAAGACTTTAATAGGTAAATCCTTTATAAATGACATGGATTTCCAATGTAAAATGATAGGAACTTTATTCTGAGTTCGTTATTTGCGACATCTCTTAAAACTCAATTGTCTTCTTATTCTTACTTCCAGGTTTTCTACCCCTCTTTTTAGAAATTTCGACTTTTGGTTCGGTTTCTGGAGTTTTCCTCTCATTTGATGCGGACGGTGGTATAGAAGTTGATAACTGAATTCCACAAACTGAACTTCCTTTTCATTATCTGTAAATATCGATACCAACAGCTTATGCAACAACGTCCACATCAAATAATAGGAAAACTTCAGAAACCGAGCCGAAAAGAGGAAAGAGGGGTAAAAAACTGGAAGAAAGTATAAGAAGACAATCGAAAGAGAGACAGACATGAGTTTGAAAGAATTTTTTTAATTTCCTTAAGTATCGTTTTTTTTCTTTAAGAACCGAATCGACGCATTTAATCCAGGAATCAATTTTTCTAATAAAAATTTAATTTTCTTCTTTTTTTGTGCACATTTAATGAGATATAACAAGAGAAAATTCAGTTTCAGTCGGTCTCTTAAACTATTTTTGAAAAAAATTCAAGTTTCTTTGAGTTTAAAAAGTTTCAATCCCAGCCATTAAAATTAAGTTTTTTTTTAAAAAAAATTGAATTCGCACAAGCCTAAGGTTCGCGCCGGTCAGAACTACAGCACTATCTTAATATGGAATTTTCGAACTCAAATTCATAATCTGCATATATTAAAACCTAGGAAAATCAGAAAAAATTTTTTGGGTACCCAATCCTCAAAGATAAGCTAAAATTTTTTGAACTTATATAATTGCCTAAGTTATAAGAAAAAATAATTATTGACCAGATAATGCCGCGGAAACGAAAAATTTCATGTTTTTTTTTCAGTTTTTTTGTATCTAGTCCCTGATTTACCCCCTATCCCCTAATATTCTATACATATTCAAAAACTAAAGAAATTCTGAACAAAATTATGAGCTCACTTTTTTCAATTAACTTTTACTTTTTGTAAAATCGAAGCCGAAAAAAATAAAAAAAATAAAAAATTTACTAAAATGAAGAATTTTTGTATTTTTGACCATAAATTCGTAATCCTCACGTAGGAAAACTCTAGAAAACTTTTTATGTTTTTTAAAATATTCGATTTTGGGTGCTGAAAACGGTTCAAAAGAGGTAATTTTTTATAATTACAGGGATGATTGGCTGACAGTAACCGACGGGTAGCGACTGAGATGGTAACACACAGTCACACTTTGTTCCTACCTTGTCCAATTGGACCGATTAGACAAAGTGTGACTAAAATAGGATAATGTATCCTATATTTAAGGACAACCTGTGACATCGAATACTGGCGTGACAAGGTGTGACTAAATAAGGGCAACATAAGGACAAACCGTGACATTAAAAAATTAAAAACTGTGACTTTTCGTGACTCATCGTGACTTAACGTTACAATTTAATAAAATTTTAATAGTCACTGTGTGTTACCATCTCAGTCGCTACCAGTCGGTTACTGTCAGCCAATCATCCATGTAAGATTCTATAATTTTCAGAAAGAATCGTGTTTAGAAAAAATGAAGGATTAAGTCCCAATTTAGATGAATAATTTAAAAAATTAAATTATGTGCGAAAAATTTTACTACACTGCTCCTGAAAAAGGGCGTACAACCCTAAAGTTTAAACATAATCTTATGGTAAGCTACGGTACGGGGTACATCTTTTTTCCAAAAGCAGTGTAGTACAGTGGTTCTCCGTTATATCCCCCCTATTCTCGCAAGAACAAATTTTCTCCTATTGTTTTACATTGAAAAAATTTTGTGTTATAACCCCTGTCTATATCCCATATTTTAAATTTAACATATTTTTTTGCATTTCATATAGCATATACTTGCTTTAATAACCGTGTAAAGAAACTCAAGTCCGGAGAGGTTTTTTGACAATTCCTCCCAAACCGCTAACTTTTTTAACAAGTGTTCAATTTAAAAGACAATAAAATTCCCTATCGAATGGTATATAAAAAAATCAGGCTGAGTAATACCTTCGAGAAAAAAGCATAGGTCCTTTTTTTTCAAAAAATAGGTTGTCCCTGTTTTGGTGACAACCTTTGTATTATGTTTGAACAATTTGTTTATAACTTTGTTTGAAAAAAAAAAATTCTTTGGTCCGTGATGTGGATATATCCTAATTTAGTTATAACCCCTAATTGATTTGGAACGAAAGGGGTGATATATCCGAGAATCCACTGTAGTTAAATTAAAAAAAAATTGTAAAAAGCCTTTTCGTTTATAAGAAATCTTGGGATATAATAATTTTTTTTCGTGCTAATTGGGGTTTCAAAATCCGGAGAGTACTAAAATTTATTTTTTTAAATGAAAACATATTTTTAAACTAAAGGCAAACTACATTCTCTATTGATTTATTTATAATAGATTTTTAAATAAAAATTTCATTTAAATAATGGCAAAAATTAAGCTTTTTGATATGATTAATTCTTAAAATAAATTTTTCAGGTTTTTCTTTAATTAAAAAAAAATTATATTAAATTTTTTAAATAAAAAAAATTAAGGACCCATGTGTACGTTACTGTCGATATATGGTAACTTCTATGAGATATTTAGTTTATATGTATTTTGTGTACATCTTCTGTTTTGCTAAACGGGTGATGTACTTTCATGGTCCTAAATGAAATCTTCTCTTTCAAATTATAATTTGACAGGTTTTTAATGCGCTAGCCTAAAAATAAAGATAAAAAAGTTTACTCAAGTTACCGTATGGTGAGTACGGTACTCTAAAGTTGAAAGTCTTGTAAAAGTGTAGTAATTCGTTATTAGACCTGGTTGAAAAGTAGCGTTTTAGATGCATTAAATTCACAGGAAAAATGATTATCAAATATCAAATCATTCAAGAGTACTGGAATAACTGATTAAACAACTAAGTGTTGACAACTTTGTTTAAGAGATATCACGAAAGTTACCTAGATCTTTTCGAAAGAAAAAATCAACAAACCTATTGGGACAAAAACAATCCATTCAGAATTTTTTATCAATATTCATGTTTGTTTTATATTAAAAAAAAAAACTTCCTTCTTCTTTAATTAAGCCAAAATTAAAACTTAATTAGAGCATGATGGGATTATGTTTACTCAATTGTTTATATATGTATTCATATCTGAACTTTTCTTCATCTATTTGAGTTTACAATTAAACTAAGCTTTATTAAAAATCAATGTGAATCTAATCGATTCCGTAAAGGTTTTCTAAAAATGTGAAAATGAATTAAAAATGGTTAAAACGCGCGAAAAACTTTAAATTATTTATATTTTTATTATTTATGGCAGATATACTTTGGGCATTAACTCCATTCATGTGATAATTGTTTTTGAAGGTGTTAATTGATTTTTCATATTTTACTTCATCAGGTAGATCATTCCAAATTGGTATCACTCTATTAGTGAATAAATTGTGTCTCAGGCTACATGACAAATTGCCAATAGTATCTGTTTTGCCCTCTGGTATTGCCGACCGTACCCGTTGAAGTTTAGGTAGGATAATTTACCACAGCCTGATACCAATTTTAATTATTACAATCAGTTTTATAAAATTGAATTAAGCGACCTCTAAGTCTTCTTTCCTCTAGACTAGTTAAACCCAATAACGTTTATTGCTCGTCATAGCTTCTGTTACCGATAGCAGTACCAACTTTGTAGCCCGTCGTTGAACTTTCTCCAGTCGTTTAATATCTTACGAAAAGGACACCAAGCTACCGATCCATATTCAAGGATTGGTCGTACATAAGTGTAGAGACTTTTAATGGTTCTTGTATTCCATTGCCTAAAACAATCCCTAATGTCACCAAGGACAGAGTTTACTTTGTAAATTGAGGACGATAAATGTTCTTCCCATTTAAAATTATCCTGTATCACACACCCAAAACCCGTTCTTGAATTTTGATCGTTGATTTCGAATGATGGTTCTGATGAATAGTACTGTTGCCAAGATGCATGACTTTACATTTATTTAGTCAAATTCAAATTCACCTTCCAGTCAGTTGTCCATTCAAGTAGTTTTTTTATATTTTGTTTAAATTAATCACGATCTTTGAAATTTCTTATTACACTCAAGCTGACTAATCGTCGTAAGCTCACTCGGCATGTCGTTTATAAAAAATATAAAGAGCAAGGGACCTAAGATTACCCTTGAGGAGCTCCACTCAACACGTATCTGCATTCTGATTTAAAACGATCAAGGACTACCCTTTGTTTACAATTAGAAATAAACGCTTTTAACCATTCTGAAATTTTTCCGTTAAATCCGTGAGCTGTTAGCTTCTCCGTTAGTTCCGGATGTGGGACCAGGCTAAAAAAAGGATACAGTCGACTCGCGATAATCCGTATACAAAAAGCCCTAGAAAATTGGTGTACGGATTAAAATCTACGGATAATCAAGTACATGTAATAGCATCGAAAAGGGCTCCGAGTCCGGGTATTTCGGTTCGGATGTCAAATTATTCGGATTAAACTGTATACGGATTATCGCGAGTCGACTGTATCGATCGCAAAACCTCTGTTTACACATTCCGATATCATGTATAATATTTATAGCAAGTTTGTAATACACGATTTGTACCTAACAGATCCATACTGAGAATTTTTTACGGAATTACGTTCAAATAGAAAATCAAATGAATGATGTAAAACTGAATTTACCTTTTTTTTAAGACAACTTTAGACATCAGTTTAATTGTCAAGTTTATGATCGATACTTCTTGTTTGAAATTAGAAGATACCGGATTCATTTGAGTCATTGTGATATAGACTAAAAATGAGATAATGTTTGATTTGAAAATTAATCAAGTCAATATTTATTCTAGTTCTATTGAGTACGAGCAAATAAAGGAATTGATATAATTTTAGGACTTTTTTATCATTTAGGATTTTACAAAAAAATATCAAAATAAGATCATGTTAGTACTATATTAAATTTTTTGAGTTTGCATAAGACACAATTTTTCAGCTTATCTAAAAATCTCAATTTAACCCTCAACTGTTAACGGCTTATAACCAGGTCAATCGTTTCATTGTAAAGATCTTATTCTGATTGTGCGCTTTAAGCAAATCGACCCTTTATTCTCAGTTAAAATCTTAAATGGCTAAAAGGCCGAAGTTTAATAATTTTTCATAAATTGTGGTTTTTGGATTAAGCTGAAAGTCTAAAATTTAGCTCGAAGAATGAGAGTAATATTTTAACCAAGAAGAGTCAATGTACTAAAGGTCACATCATAACACGTGTTGTAATTTTTCCCAAATGTCTTTATTTTCATTAAATATCACTTCACTCAAACTAAAAAAATAAAAACTTATCGCGACATTTCGGTAGTACTCGGTTGCCATTTCAAGCAGTTAAAAGATTCAAGAAGTAAACAAAGAATTTTCGCATTATAAAGTTTTGATAAATTTGATGCCTTTTTTCTATACTGAATTAGAAGTGTTCATCACTTGGACGATCGTTGTCATTTAAATCCTAGACCCTTGTTTTTTCCTAAAGAACTGCACCCATAGAAGACATATTTTGAAGTGACTTTTTAAAATTGTTAAATGATTGATTATGAATGGCATATGTTGTGTTTTTCACTTAGTTCACTTGATTTAAATATTTTAAGTCAAAAATTATCAAGCCCAAAAAACTAATGGTTATGTTTTAGTTTTAAAAGCAAAAAATAAAATCATCGAGTCTAGAAAAGTTTAAGAGTTTAACAAAAAGAATTGTAACAGTTAACATTTTTGAGATTATTTGAAAGGATTGAATTCAAAACAAGTTATCATGTAGATAGCTTTATGAAAAAAATGAAAAATAAAACTAAAAATTGAAAATAATCTTTAAAGAAACTCAAGAACAAGGGTTAATTGTTTTTTTTTAAATCAAAGTTCTTAGAATTAAACATTTGGATTTTAGTTTTCCAAATGAGGACCTCAAGAAATTACATTTTTGTTCTGGAAATTTTTGCGATAAAAGTTCCAGTCATATAGTAGTAGTACAGTCGACTCGCGATAATCCGTATACAGTTTAATCCGAATAATTTGACATCCGAACCGAAATACCCGGGCTCGGAGCCCTTTTCGATGCTATTACATGTACTTGATTATCCGTAGATTTTAATCCGTACACCAATTTTCTAGGGCTTTTTGTATACGGATTATCGCGAGTCGACTGTAGTAGTATTAGTGAGACTGCAGTATAGTAAACTATACTAACGCCTTTCGGCATTTAGCTCTATAGGAGCTGTGGCAGTCTTTCTTCTATTTCTTTGTTCCATACCAAACACTATATTTTATTAGTTTTGGATACTTTTCCTTAGGCATAAAAATTTAATTTTTAAATAAGTCTATTTTCTTCGAGGAGAAAAATTACTTTTTTTTATCAATCTCATATCTTTCAAATTTCAGAATAGCCCGAGGAGTAAAGTCAAACATTAACTGGATTACGTAAATTTTCATCCCAAAAGCTCTTTGTAATCTTTATAAGTTAATTTTTGTTTCAATTAGTTTATTAAAGTAGCTTAAAAGGCGTAGAAGAAAATTAAAGTGAACATGTATTGTGTCAAACTTGACTGATACTTTTTTTGGATCAAAAATTTTCTACACGAAAAAAAAACATAATATAATTATCATGGGAAATGTTGTTTTCATAAATCACTTGATTGAATCATGGAAGCTAAAAATTGTGTTGTGAAGATCATAGAATAAATTAACAATCTCAACGAAGAATTAAACTTAAAACGGGTTTGGATAACGTATTTTATTACAAAAAAAAGGGAAACATCTAATCTTCAAAATATAAACCATTATGCTCTATGGTCCTCTCTTGCCTCTCTTGTACCATTCCTGGCTTTTTGAGTTAAAAAAACTCAAGGCCCCCAGCTTCAACTTGGTCTTGGTTAATAAAATTCAGCCCTCTAAGGAAATGAGCCATAGAGCGGAAAAGATGATAATCAGAAGGTGAAAGGTCTGGGCTATATGCTGGATGAGGGAGAAGTTCAATCCCTTCCAGCTCTTCAATTTTTTCCATGGTTTTTCGAGCGGTTTTGCGTTATCTTGAAACAAACCAGGCTTTCAGTTGATCTAAGAAGGGTATTTTGTTTGAAGTGAAGCATACATTCGTTCTAATTGTTCACAATAGAGATCAGCACTTATCGTACGACCATCAGAAACCAGTTCAAAGTGTATTCCCCCTTGTTAATTCCACCAAACGCACAACATTACCTTGTCCTTCGAATCGTTCTCCTTTAACGACTGGTAGGGCTGGTTGAGATGGGTCCAACCAATGGTTTCTGTCATCACTATTTCGAAAATAGATCCATTTCTCATCGCAAGTAATTACCCTTCTGAAAAATCGTTGATCAAGGGGATTTTTGATGAGTTTTCTACAGATTTCGATACGACGTTGAATATCAAAAGGTATCAAATCCTGTGGAACAACTCGATAGCATCTATTAACTTTATGGATCAACTTAAGGTGACTAAATATGGTCGACTGTGAAGCGACAATTCACGTGTACTAACCCGGGGGTTGCTCTCTACCGCCGTACACAGGGCGTCCTAATAGAAACTCTCTAGTCTTTCAGACCATTTTTTCCTTCGAATGCTAGTATCACCACTGATAAAATTATTGAACCAAGCTTGTACCTTTCTTACTTCAGGGACATTTTCACTTTCTACTTGACATTTTTCGTGGATTGCTGCTGTTGATGTGAGGCCTTTTTTCCAGTAATGACGTAACAGAACCAAAATTTCAAAATTTTCATCAAAAGTTTTCATAATTTTAAAAATACTTAGAATCAAAAATTTTAAAATTTATACTTATCATCTTGTAGAGCGTTCAATTTTGTTTAATCTAATATAAAATATGAATTAAAGTTATAAGATTACACAAGAGCTAGAATCAATAATAACTTACCATCTAACATCTACGAGTGTACTTTCAGTAAAAGTGCAATGTAGAACCACAAGACTGATTCCAGGTTTTATAATTTACATCAAGAACTGTCCGTTTGTTAACAATTGGAATAGCCCACCAAAAAATATAAAATGATGTGAATGTAAAGAACGTGTTTATTTGACTTAGGTCGAACCGCAGTTATCCTACAACTACTACTTCTTGTTTGAACTTTTATTGTTTAAAATAAAAAATACACAAAAAGATTGATGAAGATGAACAATTTATTTTTTATAAGATCAAAGGTATCCATGCATCGATTAATTAATATTTCATTAAAACCATATGATTTAACAATTTTTCATAAATAGGAAGGTTAATAAAAACATAAAATCGAGATGTGTATGATTTTAATCTTAATCTCGATTCGACTCGTATTTTTTAGAATTTTTTTGTATAACCATAAATAATGGACAAAGTATGTTCAAGTTCATTATTAAAGACCCATTTTATTACCAATCGATCAAACAAATAAAGTAAAAATATATCTAACCATATTTTTTTCTTCAAGTATTGTTGCATTATTCGTCATATCTGATTTTTTCATCTGTTTTCAATCAAGTAAAAAATTGCGTTTACGATTTAATTACATTGATAAGCAATAACAAAAAAAAGAATTTTTAATTTATGTCAAAGTTCCAAATCCCAAGTGTAAACATGAAGTCTAGTTAAATAAAAAAAAAAGGAGGAAAGAAAAGAAGTGTCTTCTCTCATGTTTGAGGTTTGTTTTGTTTTTTTTTTCATTCCTTTTCCTATCGATTAGATTTAATTAAGCACGAATGAGCGATAAATTTAATTTTGGATATATGATTTTGTTTTCAATCAATTTTTTTCTTCAATATCAGGCTATTACATTTTTTTTTCAATATTTTTTTATCATGTATCTTTTCATTACGTCTTTAACCTGAAAAGTAACAATCTGTCAAAATAAACTTTTCTACTTAATAACTAAATCCAATTAAACCCCATTTTTGCTTCTAATAGATGGAATTTGTTTTGTCAAAAAATTTTTAGACTGTTAAACAAAAAAGAGGAAACAAAATTTCAACATGGCGTATTTTTCAGACAACAACACGTCCGAAACAAAACTTAATTTTGAAGAAACAATCGAAGGACCTCTATTGGGTTTCATGATTGTTGTACACACATTTATAATAGCATTGGGTATGTTTGGTAACGCGTTAGTTATTTATCTTGTTTTATTCAATATACGTTTACGTAATGTACGCAACGCGTTTGTATTAAATTTAACATTATCAAATCTTTTACTAGTTACAATATGTACACCATCGTTTTTATTTTCGATTATATTTCCTCAATGGAGTATGGGAATGTTTTGGTGTAAATTTTTACATTCGATACAAATTGTTATAATGTTAGTGTCTGCGTTTAGTATTATGATGATCGCTATTGATCGTTGGATGTTTGTGGTATATTCTAGATCAAGGCAATTTAAGCGACAAGATACAACTGTTGTGATCATTCTCATATGGATACTGGCTATATTACTTTCAATGCCGACTTTTTTTCAACGTACAACCCGAGAGTTATACGATGACTCGATTCTAACAAAGCTTAACCACATACCGTTCAATTTTAACGACTCAGTTAACAGTTCGGATTTCAATTTTGGGAGTATAGAACATCTTCGAATGACTATTTTTCAAAACAACAGAAAATACTGTGTCGAAAATTGGACAGACACATTTTATAAACGAATATACATACTTGTGTTATTTTTCCTCGAATTTGTACTTCCTTGTCTTTCAATGTTAATTACATACATTTGGATTATTCGTTTTTTGAAAAAACATGATGATAAAATGAGTCATCATGAACTATTGAGAAGACGTCTTATTCAAAAAGAAAGACCACATCAAAAAAATTGTAGACTCTTAAGTGCATTGTGTCTTACATTTATAATTTGTTGTCTCCCATTGTCTTTATTTAACATAAAAGCTGAATTTGATGTTGGTAAATTTTCAAAATTAATTAATCACGATTCATTTCAAGAAAAAGAGCTGTATTCACCATTGACAATTTTAACAACACTTGAAGAGTTAAATACAATTATAAGTCCTCTTTTGTACGGTTGGATGAATCATAATTTTAGATTTGAAATAAATGCAAAAATAAAAGTACTAAGAAAAAAGTATGGTCGTGTACAAAATTATGAATCAAGTAATCAAAATGTAAAGCAATTGAAATGTTTACAAACAAGTTGAACACCGAGTGAAAATGGCATCATGAAGGTGCTAAGAAAAAAAAATGGGAGATTTTTATATTATGCAATTCGACTAGTTGTAACCTCAAAACATAACAAAAAAAAAACAGAAATGATTTTTCGAGTTCGAACTATTTTTTTTTAATTAAAATTTTATAAATAATAAAAAAATTTTTTATTTTTAAAAATTTATTTTTTAATTAGATTATTTTACTGTCTGAAAAAATGGAATTGTGACAGTAATCTTTTAAAATTGGTATTAACGTTTAAGTATGACTAAAACGTTTTTTTTTTACTTTGTTTAGTTCAAATAACGTCATCGATCGATTGTCTTCTGGGTTATTAGGATTTTTGACACTTAAATTTTCTTAACTCTAAATCAGGATTAAGCAAAAAGGTAAAAATTAGAAAAAATCAAATTTGAACCCTGAAATACGGAGCTCTTTCAACGGAACATACTAAATTTTTTATAACAAAAATCCTCCGGGAACGTGCTAAAATACGGAACCAAAAAACAAAAATTACGGAAATCTTTTTTTTTTAATGAAATCAGGCAAATTTATATGTATTTTTCTAATTAATGAAGACACTATAGACTGTTTCCCTCTGTATTACATTTAGTGAACATCGTAACCAACCTTAATGAATGAACAAATTGAAAAAAACTTTGCAGAGGAACAGTACAGTGATAAGCACCAAAAACCCACTCTTAAAATGAGCTATGCAGTATTCTGCAATTCTGCAATATAAACTGCGTAGTTATCTTCTATCAGTATCCATGAATTTGAATTTTTTTAAATACGCAATTTTTTTGCAGAGCTCATTCTAAGAGTGTCTTTTTTGATGCCTATCACTGTACTGTCCCTCTGAAAAGATTTTTTCAATTTGTTCATTCGTTCATTTGTCGATTCGTATCCAAATTTTTTTTGATACGAATCTTCACATTGCCTTAAAAAAGGCTTTTTGATCTTACTTTATAACCCATCTCGTGATCGTTTAGTTTATATCAATCGATGAAACGTTTTTTTTTTACCCGAAATGAAGATGCAATATGATTGATAAATATACAATTTTAAAGCATACTTTTTAAGCTTTAATGTTGTTAATCAAAATTTAGAAGTCCGTCCTTCCGTTACCTGGTAAAATTAGCTTAAAGTGACCCATCCTTTTTTGGCTTTCTGGACTAAGAAAGATATTCTAAAAAAATATTCATGCGTCCTTACTAATTAATCTTATTATCAGATAGTAACAAATATGCTTGCATAATATCGAGGAAATTTTACCACATCTGAAAAACTTGTTATTATTTCTCTAAACTATTTAATCTTAGACTAGTTTATTTAAAAACAATTTCAAATTTTTTTCTATGTTCATATTCGTTAATAATTGTACAAAAAAAAACAAAAGACTAAGCTTGTTAATTTTTTCCTAATTCTCAAGATTTTAGTCTTGTCTCTCCAGGACTTTTTTACATTTTGCTGGTCTACCAGGTTTAGTTTTTTTAACCAAAGGAACTTTTTTGTATTTTAGCGGAATTTCAACTAGCTTTTGTTGAACACATAAAATTTTTTTGAAAAACAACCACAGCTACATCTCGGTTCAGTTAGCCCGATCCAAAACTTTATTTACTTCCATTTGACTAGGGGTGTCGGCTTTACTTTACTTTAGGAATAAAGTAAAGGTAGACCCTTTATTCCCTTTATTTTTTCTTTTATGCGTTTTTCTGCTTCAGAAGACTATATTTAAGCGTTTTTTGAAGGAAAAATCCATTATCCGAGAAATAAAGGAAATAAAGGGTAAAACTTTACTTTATTGATAAAGGATAAAGGTTTGAAAAAAGCCTTTATTTTTGGCAAAACTTTAAAATACGCCTGTCAACATGATACTACGTTAAAATAACAAAGTTTCACTGAACTTTATTTTTTTCTTTATTTGTATGACTAAAGGCCCTTTTTTTAAAATAAAGTAAAGAAAAAATAAAGTTCAATGAAACTTTGTTATTTTAACGTAGTATCATGTTGACAGGCGTATTTTAAAGTTTTGCCAAAATAAAGGCTTTTTTCAAACCTTTATCCTTTATCAATAAAGTAAAGTTTTACCCTTTATTTCCTTTATTTCTCGGATAATGGATTTTTCCTTCAAAAAACGCTTAAATATAGTCTTCTGAAGCAGAAAAACGCATAAAAGAAAAAATAAAGGAAATAAAGGAAAAAGTTCATTTTCCTTTACTTTATTGGTAAAGTAAAGGGAAAAATAAGTAAAGGCGACACCCCTACATTTGACAAATCGCGGTTTCAAAATGAAAATTTTTAAAACTTGAATAATTTCCATTGTAATTTTGATTCACAATAAGAAAGCTGGTACTTTATAAATAATTTCTGTAAAGAGTCATATTTTTTGATACACAAAAAAAAATTACAAAATACAGTAAAGGACTTTTTTCATACACATGTTTCGATTTTTTCATACACGTGATTAAAATTATTTTCATATACACTGGGTCTAATATTTTTATACATACTAATTTATTTTTTAATACACTCAACTTTCAAAAATGCTAGCTAATGACTCAAATGGATATTTTGAACTTCAAATGGAACAAGATGGTTCAGATGAGGCCAATCTTAGTTCAAATGAGCAAAATAAAAAACGATATGATTGGAAACAAGTAGTTGAATATGCCAGGGGTGAGCAAATAAAATTGTTTTTCAAATTACTGCCACACAATACTCGAACTACTCAAACAAACCATGTTTTTTGCTCGAATGATGAAATTGAGCATTTGATGACCATACGGTACAGATCATGTTCGTCTCAAATATGCCAGTCAGATGGCAAGAAGTGTGCCGCGAGATACAAAATAACAAGTTGTGATGTTTGTAAAATTTATAAAATTTACTCTTCGAGTTATCATTTGGTTCAAGAAAAAGAATTCGAGAGCAAACATGGTATCATATCGCCAATCAAGAAAATAATTGGTCAAAAAATTTTAGAGAATGATTATCCTCCCTTAAAAATACGTTCATATTTATTAGACAACAAAAAGCGTTTAGAAAGCGAACTCAGCTTAAATGATGTTTTGATTCCATCGCTTAAACAAATTCAAAGTTTTGCTACAAGATTTAGATACAAAAATGGTAACAATAATGAGATCGAGGGAGTAGTTGAATATGTAAAATCGCATCAATACCAAAGTGAAATCGAAGACGATGAAATTTTCTTTTTTGGCCTCAAATTTGATGAAAACGATTTGCCTATTATCAATCCTGGCACGGAGTCAAGTCATTTCAATTTGATATGTACTACTAAAAAAATATTTCGGTTAATTGACGAAAATCTATCGGATCTCCCATCAATGTTTCATATTGACGCCACTTATAAAATTACAAAAAATGGCTTCCAGCTTGTAGTTTTCGGTCGATCTGATATTCATCGTCAATTTCATCTAATTGCGTTCATGCTAACAAGTCATGAACAGACATCAGACTATGTTTACTTTTACGAAAGCATGATTAACTTATCTAAAAAATTTGGCTATCGATTCGACCCCTCGTTTATTGTGCAAGATGCCAGTCGATCTATGTTTAGTGCGGCTAGTAGTGTTTTTTCATCGAACACTGAGATTTTAATGTGTTTTTTTCACTTGAAGTCTAACGTAAGTCTCAAACTGATTAATTAATTAATTGAATTGTTAATTGGTTAATTAATTTTTTTTTCAGGTAAAAAAAAAATTTTCGAAACAAATATTCAAAGATGTTTATGCCGATCTAGACGAATTGCATTTTACCCGTTCCGACTCAGAGTTTTTGTCTAGTTATAAAAAAATTCAGTCGAAGTGGAAGCGAAAAAAGTATAACGAGTTATGTTCGTATTTTGAAGATAATTGGCTAAAAGGAAACTACACTAAGTGGCAAATATTTCATACTCCACCGGGTTACTCAAGTAGTAACAGTATTATCGAATCACATAACAAGACAATAAAAGTTAGTTTTACGCTCAAACGACGACTTTCGATTCTAAAGTCACTCGAATTTTTAGAGTCCAAATGTAGATACTATTCAAACACCCCTTTGAGGCTAAACAATGAGCCCCGTGTAACAGATGATATGAAAAAAGAGGCGGAACAATTTCCTGAAAAGTGCTATAAGAAACTAGACGAGGATCTATTCCTTGTTACTATAAACCGTGTTAAGTACAGAGTGAACGTTTCGGATAGAACCTGTGAGTGTTCAGGATATATTGATAGGGTTACTTGTTGCCATTTGGTTTACTTATCTCATGCTTTGGAATTAAATCTTGGCTACTACAAAGCTTTCAACAAATTTGTTTTTCTAAGAAAAAAAGGCCGCCCAAAGTTGGTTAAAAATGCTTTATCTAAAAGCTGATTCAATTTTTTTCGGACATTTTTCTAGCCTTTGATTTGATTTTTTTTGTGTACTAAATTTTTTTTTATGTATATTACTGTATAATCATGTGTATAATTAAAATCGAAATAAAATGTGTATAAAAAAATAGTTTCGTGTGTATTTTTATTTATATTAATGTATAAAAAATATTCGAATATGTATCAAAAATATTTACTCTTTCTGTAAATATGTAACAGCTCGTAATGCCAAGTCGTATTTTGGCACATCCATGTTTTAAATAATTTTAGTTCAATGAACAAATAAATTAACTGTAAAAATTATTGATTAAAAATCGAATTTAGGGTTCCGTTTCAACGTTCCGTAATTCGTTTTAGGTAAAAACTTGATTATGAGCGTCGGATTAAATCTTTTTAGGGGATTTCGATTTGCTCTGATTTCAATAATTTTTAGGTAGTTTATTCAAATAATTTTTAATTTTAGGCAAATTGAATTATTTTGCAGACATGTGGTTTTACAGTGGTGCTACGATCTTTGTATTTTACAAGATTTACAAGATTTTTGCTTGAAATCAGATAAATTTACGTAATTTGACTAAAGTAAAAATTAGTAAATTTTGACCTGAAAAAATTATCAATTTTTTTCTAAATTTACGTCACCTGCATGATTAAAATTTTTGAAACATAAATAATCTTAACGTAATTTTCCACTTGATATTATTTTAGCTTATTTAATATCATTTAAGTCAAAAGCCATTAAAAATATTTCAAATTTCTGATAATGTTTAAGCTCGATATAAAAATTATTTCACTCTTTAATATTCAAATTCCCACATAATCGAACAAGCATTTCGAAATATTTAAAGTAATTATACTTTTTTTAAACTCATGCATCATTCTACTTGATTATCTCGATTTTATTAGAGAACAAATTATCATGTAAAAGTATAAAATCATTCTACTGCTTTTTAACTTAAAAAATTCTACATTAATCGAGAAATGTAAGAAGTTCTCTTTTTATTGCCTGAATTATCTGGAAATTGATAAAAGCTTTAAATTAAATTTCAAATTCCGTAAAATCATGCTACAGTATTTGAAATACATTTTTAAAAGTTATTGGACATTTTTTTGGATTAATTTTATTTTATTTAAATTGGCACCAGCGTAAGCCGTTTTAGCCAAAATCTAAAGAAATAAACAAAAAGTCTAATATTATAAAGAATAAGATTAAAAGTTAAAGTTTTTTAGTCCGAGTTAAAAAAAGTACATAATAAAGTTTCATATTGTTTCGGTGCATGTTTACTGCTAGTAATGAATTCATCCATTAAATTATTTATAAGAGGGTTGTTGTTTATAATACAATTGTTGAGGTATGTTTTGTTTAAGTCTTGAAATCTTGTTTGTATGGTACAAAGACCCGAAATTTCTTGTAACTTGATTGTTTTCTCATCGTATTTTTGTTTGTAAATAATGCGAATTGCTGTATTTTGAATCGCTTGAAGTTTTTTGGTTCTTGTCTTTGATAGTCTTGGGAGTATGAATGATGAGTAATCCAAGATCGATCGAATTAATGACTTGTAAATGTTCGTTAAAGTTTTATGAGTGAGCGACCACGATTTTTGACAAAGAATTTTGAGGCAGTTGATTCGCTTGTAGCATTTTTCACGGATATTTTCAACTTGATATTTAAAAGATAAATTTCGATCGAATGTGATACCTAGAAACTTTGGCTTGGGATTGTGTTCTAATTTTTTGTCGTACATTTTGAAACAGTATTTTTTGATTGGTCGCGTTCCATTTGCAAAAATAGTGTAATTACATTTGCTGGGTGCCATTTTGAGTCTCCAATTATTCAACCAAGTCTCAATCTGTTTTAAATATTTGTTCACAATTTTTTCCAAGGAACCATCCTTTCCAAAAATAAAATATGTACAAAGATCGTCGGCAAATAGAAGCGAATAAAAAGTGTTCTTTTTTGTTTTGGTCTCTGTATCATTGATAAAGATCGAAAAAAGAAGTGGACTCAAGACTGATCCTTGAGGGACTCCGGCTTCAATTTTGAAATCTTTCGAGTTTGAGTTGTTGAGACGAACCAGAAAACTTCGGTCTTGTAGAAAGTTCATGATCCAAGCAATTAAGTATTTTGGTACACCATTTTTTATCATTTTGTAAATTAAACCTTTGTGCCAGACTTTATCGAACGCCGAGGCTATATCGAAGAAGAAGGCACATACTTTTTTGCGACGGTTAAATGATTCTACGATTTTTTGGGAAAGATGGACTAAATTGTCTTTGGTTTGTCTTTTTTGTCTGAACCCGGATTGCTCGATTATTGTAATATTGTTCTCTTCGATAAATTTTATAAGACGTCGATAAATTAGTTTTTCACATAATTTTCCAAGGCAGCTAGTGAGACTTATCGGTCGATAATCTTTTGGATCGTTACTTTGTCCAACTTTTTTGGGGATCATTGTCATCGTGGCTGTTTTCCAAAGCTTTGGTATTTGGCTTGTTTTTAACGTCAAGTTAAAAAGTTTTAAAATAAGTTGTTTGAAGTGGTCAGACGCATTGCTTAACATAAGATTGTGAACTTGATCAGGGCCGGATGAGGCATTTCGATTTAGTTTTTTTAGCTCGTAATTAAGTTCATCTATAGTAAACGGTTGATCTAGTTGAAAGTCGAGATTTGTTGTTTTGACATCTCTTTCGATTAGATTTTTGAATGTTTCATTAAAAGTTACGTCGTTCGTATCTTTAAATGTATTTTCGAGAAGTGATACAAAAAGATTTGCTTTTTCGCTTTCTTCGCGATACGATTTGTTTTCGTAGAAAAGAGTTGGTATTGTTTGTTTTTTTGATTTCGGATTAAAAGTTTTTTTATTCTTTGCCAATAAGGACGAGATGAGGACGCTTTCGAACCCAAAGAATTGACGAATTTTTGCCACTTCAAATTTTTATAAGCTTTGATTTCGTCTTTGATTAGTTTTTTCAGTTTGTTAAGTCTCGTTTTGTCTTCGTTTGACTTAGTTTGAAAACGGTTTTTGCATTTGATTAAATCGATTATATATCTAGGTAGCTCTTTTGTTTCTACGTTTGACCTAATCGGAATTGACTCTTTTGAGCAACTTAAAAGTGTATTCGTGATGAATTCGTTTAGTTCGTCTGGGTCGTTTTGTAAATCGAGTGGTAATTCGCTTGGAAGTAAATTTTTGAACAAGTTCCAATCAGCTCGATTGAAGTTGAATTTTCGAATGTTGTTGGGGACAAACTCATTTCGCTCGATTTCATCATTAAACGTTACAATTGATGGATAATGATTACTGCCCATAATGTTGTCTCGAAGTGTTTTGTATTGATTAAAACTAGAAATCATCGATGTGTGACAAAAGATGTAATCCAAGATATCCTCTTTCTTGTTGGAGAAAGATTTATATGTTGTTGAGCAATCACTGAGTCTGAGAATATTGTTTAAATTGGATATTTTATCTAAAATCTTACCGTTTTGGTTAGCTGATTGACAGCCATAAGCAAACGATTTACTATTAAGATCACCACATAGAATAAATTTTCGCTCGTTTATTGATTCAAACAGCTCGAAACAAAGAGTCAAGTCTGGTGGATTATAGTATGATATAATCGAAATAGGTTCGTGGTTTATTTTAACTTCGACGCAAATCGAAGATTCTACATTAATCATTAATCGAGAAATGTAAGAAGTTCTCTTTTTATTGCCTGAATTATCTGGAAATTGATAAAAGCTTTAAATTAAATTTCAAATTCCGTAAAATCATGCTACAGTATTTGAAATACATTTTTAAAAGTTATTGGACATCAGAAATATTAGCTATAAGTAACGTCAAATAACTTAAACTAAGGTAAGCTAACCTTAATATTTTTGCTTCGTAATTAGAAATTAAGCCACGCTTTTTGGCGTATTTAACGTTAAATAAAGTTTGCTTGATTTGATTGACACGATTGTATCTGGTAAAGGTGATTATTAATTAAAAAAAACTAATAATCATTAACAGATTAATGGATTACGATTTTTTTAAATACAAGTTTACTCAGTAAAAAAATAGCGATCACGAAATGAAAAAAGATCACAAAATTGAAAAATCATAATTAAAAAATAAACGAAAGCAAAGGATTTATCTTAAAATCTTTAGACATAAATATATCAGAACTTAATACGTTATTTGCACTTAAAAAGTCAAAAACAAAAATACATAAAACAATCTATCCGTATTATCTAGCATTTATTGGAATGTGAAAAAACCTGAGTCTTAAGTTTGATATTGGAGAGATGTTGGATTTTACATCTACTGCACTTCCACCGAATTAATTTCTTGTCGTATCCGAATCGTACCGTACCCGTACTAAAAAATCGCAAATTTATCGCAAAATCATGCATTAAAAATTTAGAAAATTTTTAGTCCGGGTACGCCATTAATTCGGTGGAAGTGCAGTAACTCCAAAAAGTGTTGAAATTGATTTATTTTTCTATTGAAAAAAATATTTTTTCCAAGATAGCTCTTGCAAATAATATTCAAGCCCGAAATCACTTGTTGAGCCTAAATTATAAAGTTTTCATGCATAAGAACCATTCACTCATTCGATATTCCAGCATAAAAACTCGAAATACGAATTTAGCCCAGGCACAAAATACCATCTCATACATATTAAAACATACTTAATTTACACTGCATGCTCCTAAGTCGTATTTCAAATCATGGGTTGGCGTTTAACTCAAGAAAGTTTTTTAATTTAATGCAGCATTCTCTGAGTTCACAATGAGTTTAATACCGACTCATGACTTGAAATATGACTTAGGAGCTAAAGTCGTCATTCTCGTGCTAAAGTCGTATTTCGAGTTTTGGTGTGGTTGTCACTAAAATCCGGACACGGTCAGCCGGATACGGAATTTTAGCTATCCTGGACAAGGACAAAAAAATATATAAATATTTTTTAGCATCTAAAATACACAACAAACTTGAATAGCCTTCTTCTGTAAAACAGTTGCGATACAACGAAAAATCAATATTTAATAGACATCCAGGTACGGATTCTGGTGTAACTACAAGGTCAGTCTCTTCAATCAAATTTTAAAAATCAAAAGCTATCGATTCTTTTTCTAATAACAAAATATTTTTTTGTACAGAGTCAGCCTCAACTTTTTAACCCTAGAGTTGGAGTCTGAGCCAGAGACGGGGTCTAAGTTATAGGTCTTGCCTCCAAGAGAAGAGGCTCTGTGTTAGATTAAAAGTCGCATAATTTCCGACTCTGACTCCTAAGTTAAAGAATTCGGGCTGATACTGTATTTTTGTCAAAATTTTTTGGTAAACAAGAGTTGACTTTATTTTTTCAGTACCTGATTCTTGGCTAGGATTCGGTCTATTAAAAAATACAAAATCTAAAAAATTACATTTTTTATTTTTTGCTGCAACTGTAGATACCTTGCTCACAAATGCTCCCCTAATATCCCCTTTTTATAGATTGATGGAGGTCAAATCTGATGCAATCTTGTGATTTTGAAGTAGACCAGACTAAGTGGTATATATATAATTCCTGAAGAACGTGAAATTCAATTCGTTTTGGCATGATTTTACCACTGGAAGATGCGATTTTTAGTCGCTTATAAGCAAGGAAAAACGGTAATTGGATGTTCTTTTTTTTTAAACTTAAGTTTTTGAATTTTTTTTTCACTTAAGGAATCCTCTATCCGTATTTTAGTCTTTAAAAAAAAATTCCGTGTCCAGATTTAAGTGACAGCTTAATTGTATCAAATTCTGTATTTGAAGGAAAATTCACATTTTTCTCTATCCGGATGCTGAAATAAATTCGGAAGAAATTCCGAATTAAAGTAATAAAATCTAAATTAAGAGTCAAAAAGCTTTCTTAAGGATTTTTTTAGCGTTAATCTCTGAGCTAGCAAACGAAAATTGTAGTTTTATTTGTCTCTTATTATAACGCAGAATTTAATTACAAGATCTATTCACAGAAAAAATAAAAATAAAGAGATTCGATTCACCGCGTCCATTTTAGATTTTTTAGTCGTTCCGATTAGAAAAAGAATGACGAATATTATAAAGCAATTTATCTCTCTAAGACACTGTTAGTAGATCACTGTTATTACAAGATTCAAATCAACTAGATGAATTTTTTTTCTGAGCAATGATTTCCAGAAAAGATTACATTGGAGAACTTTTTGTTAACAAAAATGATTTTAATCAACAACAAAAATAGCTCTTGTAAACTAAGAAACAAAATCTTATGTCTCCTCATTAGAAAATGTTTAGATGAAGAAATTTTTCAACAAAAAAGGAATTTAGATCTAAAATTCATAGCATGAGTCTTTTAAAAGAGTCTATCCTCTTTTTGTTTTAGAATATTTCGAAATTTCTAGAATCCAAAGTACAAAAATATTCGAGGGATTTTTAGGATAGTCTTTTAACAAAATTAAAATTATGCAAAAACTCTAAGCCACAAAAATAAAATTTCGAGGAATTTTTCTTAATCATAAAATTCCAATCCTTATGAAATAAAAATAACACACGGTAACCCCTTCCACTCTTTGTCTAAAGAGCAGCTTGGTCCTAACAAAAAAGGCAAAACAAATTGTATTGATTTAAAATTTTATTGAAATTTTATAAAAATTTGAAAAAAAAATTGCATCAAGTTTCCAACTTGAAAATTTAAAATAAAAAAAAAAACACTACTGATTGTGTCGTCGATGACTTGATCGACTTGTTATTCTATTTACAATATATTAACAATAAATAATATTTTGCTTGACTGTAAACCATTGATTGTAAGATTCACCAAATACTCAATCAATTACTAAAAAAACAATCTCCAAAAAATGCAAAAATATTTTAATTTTTCGTTTTGGAAAAATTTTCAACCAAATAATCTTTAAGATACGAGTTTAACTTTTCCAATTTAGTTTGTTTAACTTTAAGAAATTCATTTTCAGCTTCTAATTGATCGCATCTTGAATCAATTTCATTGTAATAACGTTTTTTGTTTGCCCTCGAAAATTTTGATGATATGTTATTCTTTTTTCTACGCTCCAAATAATTCATAAGATCTTCTTCGTTTGTAACATCATCAGCTCTGTACACGTTACGTTTACGTTTTTTCTTGTCAATGCTACGAATCGGTTTGTAATCAACATTTTGTTGTTCTTGTTTTGGCGTGTATTCGATTATCAAGTTTTCAAGGTCTTTTTCACTGTACCCAAGACTCTCAAATATTTGATTTCTTGTCAATATACCATCTAATGGTTTCTCAGACGTTGGTACTGTTTGAAAAAGTTCTTCCAAATTTTCACTTCCATTATTCAATGGTTTAGTTAAATCTATATCATCGAGATTGAAATCAAAATCAAAGTCAACAGCTTCTTCTTTAATATCAGTAATCAACGTTGGTTGAGAGTCTATTTTTGTATCATACTCAAATTTTGGCTCTTGTTTTATTTCGACTAAATTCTTAGCCGAACCAGATGTAAGCAAATTTTTGAGTTGATTAGGTTTTATTTTAATAACTTTGCTTGTACGCACTGTTGGAATTTTAAGTGATTCAACAACACGGTTAATAGCTGGTTTGCTTGTAACAACATACGAAACCATATTTTTTAAATTTTGAGTTTTTGAAAAAAAATTTGAATGGAGTTAATTAGTTGAATTTTGTTGAAGTTTAAAATATTTATTACAAAATTTAGGTCCTATTTATAGTAATTTTCAAGGGTTGTTGTAACAAGTTTAAGCTATTAACATTTCGAAATTTTTCAAGACAAGTAAAATAAAGCATTTATCAAAATATTGACATCTTTTGTTGAGTTCTTATTTTTTAATTTTTCATATTTTGTTGACACCTAAAGACAATTAAGTTAGCGTTCCAATTCATTAAACTTAATCAATATGTTTCACGTATTTTAAACAGAGTTAAAATTATTTATTTAAAAAAAAATATTTGACGCTTTTATAATTAACAATATCAAAGGTTATATTGATCAAAATGTATGGCTAATGTTGAATATTTGTCCTCATCTACACAAGTTGGTACCTTTCTATAATTAATGTTGAATCGAAACAAAAAAATTCTAAAAATAATTTTTTTAACCTTTGAGTTTACGTATGGATGATTAAGACGTAGTTTGAAAAAAATATAAAAATTTAAATTTAGATTTTATTTTTGTTACATCTTGGAGCTTGAAAAAAAAATTTATTAAAAAAATGGACTGTTGTGTTAGGAATATCATAAATTATGATATGATTCAAGACTGTAGGTATCAAAGAGATTAACATATATGCTATCATGATATCATTGCAATGATATCGAGTGGAAATAATTTCGTGCTTTCTGAATTTGTTGTTTCTGATATTGTTACCTTGTTCTACGACCTCTGAAACCACATAAAACCAATTTTTTGATGGTGTGAAAAAAAAAGCAGTCATTGACGTTGGGACCATGATCGATCGGGAAAAAAATATCCGTATAACTATCATCGACTGAAAACAGTTGAAAGGGCATTTTACGGTGAATTTTTTTAAAAGATGATTATTTTCTAAAAAAGTTTAGTCTACCTTTAAAAAATTTAAGCAATGACTTGACTTGGATCAAGAAAAATTCGAAAAAAAAAATTTGTTTAAAGAAATATTCCTCAATTTCTCAAGGTATTATTAAAGGACTGATATAATTAGCCTTGTGTTCAGTCAAATCCAGCGAAAAATTTTCTAAACGAAGAGATTTAAAACAAAGCACTTCAACATCCGCGCGATCATTTGTTCTAAAAAAAACACAATTTTGGTTGATAAAAACTTACTAACAAGGTTCCTTGTGGACCTTTACTACATAAAAGTGAAAGTTTAACATCACTTCTTTAGTCCTCTGAAAGACTGAATTAGAACCTTAGCAAGTATAAAAGAGATCTTTGGGATACCGATAGAGGGGCTGTGAAGTTTTTTCAATTCACTCATTTCAATTCAGCTGAATTTGAATAACTTTTTTTCTAGATGAGATAAATTGATTCTGCAAAATGCATGCGATGTAACAATTTTGCTACACCTTAGATACATGTCTGCAAAAACCCTGCAAATCAATTGCAGATTTAAGCTTAATCTTTTTTTGTGGCGTGCAAAATGCAGAGATTTGCAGCAAATATCCCTAAAACAATAATAGTCCCAAAATCTTACTAGCTTTAAATTAGTGTTGGCAGTCGACTAATGAGCAAACTGGTATAAAACATGAACGGTAAATTTCTATACCAGGTGCATATATGTCAATTGTAGATCTTCTAGTCTGCTTCAAAATGGTACCCTAGGTGTTTTGATAGAATGATTACCCAAAGATTCGAAATTTACAAATTATTTTAAACAAATCTTGCTCTTAAAAGCTTATAGATTTGTATCTAATTCGATGATGGAATTGAAGAGAAACGAGGTGTCAAAAATCACTAAAAACTAAGAAAGGTTTATGATTTGGGGCTCCTAAAAAAGGGCATTTTTCAGTGAAATCGAATCTCTCCCTTGGAGACCCACAAAACGAATATTTATCTCCTTAAACAAGAGACGTCAAATCTTATGATTTACTTTTTGACTTAAAATACTGAATCCTCGTATAGTAAAGCCCAGTAATGATGTTTCTTTCCATCTGTTTTATAGTGATTGGGTTGGGTTTTAATAAAAGAGTTTTGGGTTCTTTTAATATTTTATTAATCTAAAAGTATGATAACGAAAACGGCCGTTCTATAGCCGATATAGAAAGTTTAACAAAACAAAAGAGACAAGAGAGAGAGAAAGATACTTCTGAAGTGTTTTAACAATGTTGTAGATAAGTTTGTAAATAGTGTTTTATGTCTTATAGTCTTTGGTGCTCGGCTTAGCTCCAAGCGTCAGTGAGACTTTCTTAGATGTGTAAATTTGTACATAAGTATTTTTATTTGAACAAAGAATCTTAGTTTTTGAAACTAGTGTAAATATGTAAATAATAAATATTGTTTTGTTTTTAGAGTGCAAATTAGAGTTTGCACTTGTGGTTACTACACCACATCTTCCCCCGGTTTTTAGACTGAAGCTTTAGCCTTTAGTCTTTCGGATCTTCTTGGCTGGATGCCCTCTTGTGACTTGGCTTGATCGGCTATCTTCTTAGCCTCGATCTTGGTTGGTCTACCGACCTTCTTCTTGGTGTTGGTTTGTGCTTGTGGTAGTGCTGATGATGGAATTGGTGTTGGTGTGGTCGGATTGTGGACAGCTGGAGTTTGGTTCAGTGATGATGATGTTTCATTACTAGGTGGTATCATCTCATCGTTTGGATCGTTTGAGTAGAACGGTTTGAAAAAACTTACGTTTCTTGTGATTTCATGATCACCACGTTTTGCTGTAATCATTGTCCCATTGACTGTTATCACCGTGAATGGCTCTGGATCCCACTTTGGATTCGACTTTTCTTTTTGTTCTTCTTTGAGTAGGACTCTTACCCCGACTTGAATTTGAGGTTCACGTACCCTCATTCTTCTGTCATACTCACTCTTCATTTGTCGTTTTGCCATTTGGTCATTCGTTTTAGCTGTTTCATGAAGTTTCTTTAACTCATTGAAGTCAAGCTTTATGATGCCAGGTATACCAGATGTACGTGTGTGAGTGAAAAGCAGTTTGGCTGGTGGAACTTTGGTTGTAGAATGGGGCGTTTCTCTATAGACCCTGAGAAAACATTGAAGTTCTTCATCTTTGTTCTTACCAGTAATTGAAGCTGTACGTAGTACTTGACCCAAGTTCTTCATAAAACTTTCAACTTCACCGTTTGCTCTTGGCCATCTTGGCGTGATACGACGATGAATGAATCCCATTTGTTTCGCGTATTCAGCGAATTGATACGATTGGAATGGAGGACCATTATCGGTTTTGTACTTAATTGGTACGCCCAGTATTGTGAAAAGCGCGTCTAGTGCTTTTCTCGCAGCTTTAAAGTCGGCTGGTTTGATTTTGTCGACTTCGGCCCATCTACTGTGCTCATCGTAGTTCACGAAGTAGTATGAGCCATCTGTCATTGGACCGAATAAGTCACCACTGACTTCTTCCCAAGGTCCGTTTGGCAATTTTGACGGTTGTAATGGAGCAAAATGAGTCTTGTTTGTAGTTGCTTGACACACAATGCAGCTTTTGATAGCTTCTTCAACCATACGGTCAATGTTTGGAAACCATACTTTGGACCGGATAAGGGCTTTTGTCTTCACCATACCCTGGTGTCCTTGATGAGCCAGTTGTATTACTCGTTTCTGTAAACTCTTTGGTACTATGATTTGGTTTCCTCTTAAGAGAACACCACTTTCTGTTTGACTTACTTCATTGATTATATGTTTGAAGTTTACTAAGTTTTGCGGCTGTTTACGGTTTGATTGTGTTAGCCATTCTTTTAGCGATTGTAACTCTTTGTCTGAGTTCGTTTCGGATATGATCTCGTTCATTGAGATGGCATATGGTCGTGCACATTCGGCTATCATGTTGATGTACTTTTCGCTGGATTCGTGATCTGGTGCTTCTTTGGTTGACTGGATTGGATGACGTGAAAAATAATCGGCAACGTTTGTGTTACCAGGTTTATGGACTATCTCATAGTCAAATTGAGTAAGCCTGAGTGCCCATCGTTCGATTCTCGCAGGTGGACGGTTAGCTGCGTTGTTGAAAATTAGTTGGACAGCGCGGTTATCAGTCACCAGCTTGAAGTGTGAGCCAATTAGATACAGCCAGAACTTCTCACAACCCCACACGGCTGCAAGTGCTTCTTTCTCGCATTGACTGTATCGTCGTTCAGTGTCGCTGAGCAGTCTTGATGCAAAACAAATGATTTTGACGTCGTTCCTGTCTTTGGGATTTCTTTGTTGAAGGACTGCGCCTAGTCCAACGGGACTAGCGTCAACTACTAGTTCAGTGTCCCACTCTTTGTTGAAAAATGCCATGTATTTATCAGATATGGTTTGTTTCAGCGTGTTGAGTGCGGCATCGTGTTCACTTTTCCACTCCCATTTGGTTGTTTTCTTTGTTAAACGCCACAATGGTTCAGTGATTGAGCATGTGTCTCGTATGAATCGACTATTGGCTTGTACTAGACCAAGGAGTGACCTCAGCTCTTTTACGTTTAAAGGTGCTGAAGCGTCACGTAGTGCTTGGCACTTATCGTCTGTTGGTCGGATACCTTCAGCTGACATTTTTAGTCCGAAAAAGTTGAGTTCACGTTTGTTGAACTGACATTTGTCAACGTTTAACGTCACGCCTTCTTCTTCGAGTCGTTTTAATACTCTCATTAATGAGTCATCATGTTCTTTGTCCGTTTTACCGAATATGAGGATGTCGTCTGTCATGTTTGTTTGAGCTGGTATGTCTTCTAACAACTTACGGATTGTCTCAGTGAACTCTTCGGAAGCTGACGAAATACCCATATGGAGACGCTTGTAACGATAGAGACCGCAATGAGTTGTTATTGTTGTGAGGTGTCGCGATTCCTTTGCTAACTTTAGCTGATGGAACGCCTTTCTGATGTCGAGTTTTGAGAACTTGACAGCACCACTAACGAGGTAAATTAAGTCTTCCAATGACTTGGTTGGATGTCTCGTACGCCTCAACGCCTTGTTCATTGGTCTCGCGTCGCACGTTAACCGTACTTCGACTTGATTTGTTGATTGATTTTTATCGATCTTTTTGTTACCTTTGGGAACCACTACCAAATTCGAAATCCATGGCGTCGGACCCATTGAAGAGTCTACTTTTTCAAGTATACCCTCCTCTACTTGCTTGTTCAGTTCTTGTTGGACTGCATCTTGCAAGTGGATAGCTACCGGTCTAAGCTTTTGTTTAATCGGCTTGGCGTTTGGATCGATGTCCAGTTTGACTTGAGCATTTTTGATACACCCCATCTTTTCAGAGAACAGGTTTGGGAACTTTTCATTAACCTTCTCTTTGAATTCACGTTCTTGTTTGTGCTCATCAGTTGTGATGGGAGCAGTAAGAGCTACGGTGTTTAGTATTTTGATAACACCTAAGTCTACTGCTGTTTTGTATCCAAGCAAGAGTTCAGCTTCACCTTTGATGACAATGAAACCAGCTTTCGTTGTTGTCTTGGTTGATCTTGCTTCAGTTACAAACTGACCCAGTATTGGCAATGGTGAACCAGCAGTGTACCCATAGTCTTTTGTATGACACTGTTGGAGCGGTGGTCTGTTATGGATTTGATGGTATGTTTGTTCATCAATTACGTTTATTGGAGCACCTGTGTCGATTAGGAATGATAACTTGGTATTATTAATTTCTATCGATGCTCGTGGTCCATCGTTTTTGTGATTGTTTTGGCTGTCTTTTACAGCAAAAAGACCATACGCTTTGCCTTGTTTGAACCTTTGATACTCGGCATAGTCTGTACTATCGAGCGAGTATCTTGTTTGGGGTTCATTGTCTCGATCGTTTATGTGTTTGATCGACTTTCTTGTTGTGGTCGACTCAGACGGTCTTGGCTTTGAACTCCTGCAGACAGAGGCGAAGTGGTTGAGCTTGTCGCAGTTTCGGCACTGTTTGCCCTTAGCTCGGCAAGTGTCTTTGTTTTCGCAGGTGCCTCCGCACCATTTGCATAGCGTGTTTCTTCTACCAATTTCAGCTTTTGGTTGCGTGTATTTTGTACCACTTCTTCTTTCGGTGTACATTATGGACGCGTCGGAAGTTGGGTTGGTCAGGAGATTCATGTTTTGGACACAGCTCTCATACCCTTGTGCTATTTCAATAGCGTTAGCTAAGGTGAGACTGTTCGTCCTACAGCATTTCTCTTGAAATGCAGGCATCTTGGATCCAGCTACGAACTGGGACAGGATGTTTCGCTCGAGCGCATCGCCAAACTTACAGTGCGCTGCCTGTTGACGTAGCCGCATGACGTAGTCGTGTATTGGTTCGGCATCCCGCCGTTTCATATGCCGGAACTTTTGTTCCTCCGCGAACTCGGAACGTTGTGCGGTGAAATGGTCCGTAAGGAGCTTGTAGGCTTCGTCTGGTGTCTCGTCGTCTTCTTTTCTTCTTAGGCTCTTGAATATCTCGTATACTTCAGGGCCTATCATGAGTAAGAAGGTTGACTTGACTCGGTCGGTTGGCAAGTTCTTTGCGTGTACGAATAGCTTAAAACGTTCGAGCCACATTTCCCATCTTGATCCAACAGTTGTCAGTTCTTCTCCAGTTGAGTATTGGAACATGCCACATGTTACCTGGTCGTTCATTTCTTGACTGTCGTCTACTTGGTTGTTGTTTGCTTGATTGTTGATTGTTTGATCGTTGTTTGTTTGCTCGTTGATTACTTGATCGTCGTTTGCTTGATCGTTGTTTGTCTGCTCGTTATCTCTGGTTTCGTTCGTGTTCGTTGCCGCTTGGCTTGGGTTTGGTTCGTCGTCTTGTTGTCCTGAGCTATCTGGTTGCTCTTGTGGATTTTTGTTCATCGGGTTTTGGTTCGTCTAGGTTCTTCTCTTCTTCTTCGTCGTCTTGGGTTTTGTTGAGTTTTTTTTTTTTTTTTCGTCGTTTGAGTTTGTTCTCGTCGTTTGAGTTTTGTTTTTCCTCGTCGCCAGATGTTTTATAGTGATTGGGTTGGGTTTTAATAAAAGAGTTTTGGGTTCTTTTAATATTTTATTAATCTAAAAGTATGATAACGAAAACGGCCGTTCTATAGCCGATATAGAAAGTTTAACAAAACAAAAGAGACAAGAGAGAGAGAAAGATACTTCTGAAGTGTTTTAACAATGTTGTAGATAAGTTTGTAAATAGTGTTTTATGTCTTATAGTCTTTGGTGCTCGGCTTAGCTCCAAGCGTCAGTGAGACTTTCTTAGATGTGTAAATTTGTACATAAGTATTTTTATTTGAACAAAGAATCTTAGTTTTTGAAACTAGTGTAAATATGTAAATAATAAATATTGTTTTGTTTTTAGAGTGCAAATTAGAGTTTGCACTTGTGGTTACTACACCACACCATCATGAACATTTTATTTTTGGGTCCCCAAGGAGGAGATGCGATTTCACTTAAAATACTCTTTTTTTACGGTTTTCACGCGATGAATGTTCTAGGGATCATGGCCGCAGCGTCAATAGTAGCTTTTTAGCTTTCAGTCCATATCTTCAAATCAATTATAGCTTTTTTCAATCATGAGAACTAAAATGTTAAAGCATAATGACATTTGGCTGCAAAAAGCTAAGAGGAAGGGGTATGAGTAAGAGAAAGGGGTAGTGGTAAATTCAGATAGAAAGGGAGTTCTGAATTAAATGCACCTTACTTTTAAATAAATTTTGTTCAAGGAAGTTGTCAAATATCGAAAATCACCGAAAGATTAAAAAATCAAGAACTTTCAAGAGTTTAAACTAAGGCTTCTATCATGGAACCAATAATTCCAACCAGACCTTAGTGTGTATCAATTAAAACTAATAAATAATCTAAATTTAAGACATTCACAAAATGTAAAAGAACTATGAGATACCAAATAAGACGGATTGTTTTAAAAATTTATTGATTTGAATTTGAAATTTAGACTAATTACAAAAATTAAAATTCTAGAATTCACTTATGACACCCAAACACACACAGATACACAGAAAAAAAATTGAATAAATTGATAAAAATAAAATCTCTCTCTTTTACATTAATTGTGTTATTTGTTTTTTACTTGAATCGTACGAAAATTTCATCATTTTAAACAAGTCACTTTCATAAAACGTTTTAACATTACTAATCTTTAATTGTCTCGCTCTGTCTACAAAATCCTCTTCTGGTATTGTCACACAATTGATATCTTGTTGTGTTTTTGACTTGTGTTTCATATAAGACATTTGATCGTTAATCAATTGTTTTAACAAGAACAATAACAGTTCGTTATGATCACGTCTATAAGTCAAATACTTGGCAAAGTTCTTTCTCATTGTCTTTGTCACACTGAACTTTTGTGTGTCAATAAACGACTCAATTGCCACTCTAATAGCCATGTTTACATCGTCTTCGTTTACATATTCTCTCAAATGCATACGAGCATGTGCTTCGGATATACGTATAATTGATTCAATGTGTCTTACAGTTATTGGTATACTACCAGTCATCATTGATTCACGTCTCAAATCAGCGTACATTCTTGATATCTTATCTTGATCCATGTGATTCAATCTTGGATGAACTTTTTCTTTGCTATAAACAATGTATTTTTTCAACAAATCCTGTGGGATTATGTCAACTCCAAAAGTGTTTGGTATTTCGATTGGTTTGTGATCGGCTGGATCATGTACCTCGTTCATTGGATGATTTCGAATGTGTGACTCAGTTACAAATCGAGCTAATAGTTCGTCTTGAACTGAATCAACAACGTCTCGAACTACACACAAAATATCAAATCTTGACAAAATTGGTTCTGATAAATCAACATTTTCGCTAAACGTCAAAGTCGAATTGTACCGACCACCAAGAGGATTTGCAGCTGATAAAATAGCACATCTCGCTTGTAATGATGTTATAATACCCGCTTTTGAGATCGATATCGATTGTTGTTCCATAGCTTCGTGAATACTTGTACGATCAGCATCGTTCATTTTGTCAAACTCATCAATTATACAAACACCTTTGTCAGCTAGGACTAAAGCACCGGCTTCTAGAGTCCATTCTCTAGTGATCGGTGACTTTTGTACATACGCAGTTAAACCAACAGCCGATGCACCTTGACCTGTTGTATAAACAGCTCGATGTGCTGTCTTTTCAACGTATTTTAAAAATTGAGATTTAGCTGTACCTGGATCACCGCATAACAACACGTTAATATCACCTCTAAGTTTGTGTTTACCACCTGGATTTTTTGGTTCACCTCCAAACAAGAGTAACGAAATGGCTCTCTTAATATCCTCATGTCCATAAATTGACGGTGCGATACTAGCAAATATACGATTGGCAATCTTTTCATCTTTCGATAACTCAATAATTGCTTTCACATCTTCATCACTCAATGTATTAAATGATAACTTGTCTTCTTTTTTTGTGATATGATTCGCTTGAAGGACTGTTGCGAACACAGGGAACCCGTTTTGTGTGTTCAAAGATCCGTCATAATTGTTATAATAAATGCCTGTTATGTCAATTTCATCGCCTGGTTTACACGAATCGCACAAATCACCGAGTAAAATAGCGTCTTTAGATCTTGGCAAACGACCTGCTGGTACTTTTCCTGGACTCTCTTGGATCGTTATACGTTGGTAATTAGAGTAAATAGTTTGCTCCATGTTGATTTCAAAAGGCCCTGCTGATTGACACTCTGGACAAGTTTGAGGCTTTACTTCTTTTTCTAAGGTTTGATAAAAAGGTCCGAGAAGAAAGTTACATTTTAAACAATTGTATTTGATCATGCTTAGTTGAGGTAGGACTGATGTAGAGCTTGTGATTACACCATTGGTGCGGACTAGTTGATTCAAGTGCAACTGTCTTAACGATCTCAACTCTTCGACTAAGGGTAAATCACTGATACGGACGTGAATTTCTTTGGCAATCTTGTGATAATGAGGGTAAAGACTGAAAACATAGTCCTTGGCTGCTTCGTCAAAAATGGCCAACATCTCGAGTGGAGCTTCGACTAAAAAGTAAGCCAATACTTCCTCAGACTGGTATAAAAGATTATAATCAACAACTAGACTTTGATGATTTGCCTCGACCAAGTAACGAATCTTTTCTCTGAATACATTGTGTCCATTCTCATCGACAATTGTTTTCAAGAAGTTTTTAAATCGGTTGTAAATTTCGGTTTTTGGACCGACCATTTTAACCCATTCTCTTAGACCGTGACCTTTCATTACGTCTAAGTTCTCAATACTTTCGATCGGTTCGTCTGTACCCATTTCATTTTGACTTCCCATGTCGTGAAATTTACCTCTTTTACGGAATGTACCTGACTCTGGTTCGATGTCTTCGGATAACTCGGAGTAGAGTAATGAGTCTTTGATTCGACCACGGATATTTGTACGACCTTCTTTGGTGTCTCTTTTTTTCATTTCACGTTCAGCGCGTATACGATCTTCCATGTCCATGTCATCGTATTGTTCTTGATCCAAGTCTTCACCATCGTATTTATCAAGTTCAGGCACTGGACGATAATCGTCTTCCATGTTATCGCCGAACAAGTCTTCTCCGTCTTCGTCTTCTTCAGGATCGACATTGTCGCCTAAGACTTCATTGGCTATTTCTTCGTCGTTTTCTCCTTCGTCTCTAAACGGTTCGTGAGTTTCATCGTCTTGAGTTTCAACTGGACGAGCAGGACTTGAATCTTCCTTTGGTTTTCTCTTTAAAAAAAAAGTGATGACAAAAACAACCATAAAAAAATAAAGGTAAAACTTACGACTCTTGGCATTTTTGGCTTATAGATTTTAAATTTTAAGTGAGTTTAAAATTTTTAGTGTGTGTTTTAAAAGTGAGAGTTTGAAATGTTTAAATTTTAAAAGTTCCAAAATTTTTACTATACGAATAGAAAAAAGTTACAAATTTTTGTTTAAAAATAAACATGTAATTTTATTAAAGAGTTGATTCATTTGTAAAAAATCTAACCAAACAATTATTAACAAGTAAGGTTCCGGCAACTCAAAACAAAACTTTGCCATTTCGATATCATATTCGGAATCTGCGTCCAAAAAAACCCTAATAATGGGTTTTTTTTATATTTCGAAAAAAAAAATTTTTTCTGACTCCCCTAGTTTTATAGAACAAGAGTACACCATTTCTGTCCGAAATCTCAGCTATTTGATCATGATTCATAAATAATTGGCATATATTTTGAAAGCGCATATTCTAATCTTCAAGGTAATTTGTTTAATGTTGCGAAAAAAAAATTGTGTGATTTTATCCTAGTAAAAAAGCAGAAAAATGTGCATAATTCCATTTAAATCGAACCTCGTTTTTCAAAATACCAAATACCCCCCAATTTTTACTAGTTTCTCAAACTAGACAAAATTCTGAACAAAATGTTGAGATTAGTTTATTCATTTTCGTTTTACTTTTTGCACACTAAAGGTCGAAGATGAGGGAATTTAGAATTTTTGACCAAAAAATCGTAACCCTTATGTATGAAAAACCTAAAAAGTATAGGTATTCTGTGAAAGCAACGATTAAAAGATTCTACTTGATGAGAGCTACAAAATGAGCCCACTAACTTGTGGACAAATACATTTAAAAGGGATCTTTTTTTTATTTGAATTTTTGGTCAACAAAACACCCCGAGACACTTTGAATTTTTGTCAGAGACACCCTAAAACACCTTGGATATTCTGATAGAGAATTTAAAAATCTATCTGTCTATGTGTTTTTTTTTGGACGTGCCCTAGTCCTAGGGGCTAAATTTTAGCAAAAAATGATTTAGGGGGGTTCAACCAAGACACCCTTGATTTTTTGGTAAAAACAATTGTATATTTGGTCGGAAACATCATTTTTAGGGGTTTTCAGGGTCGACAAACCCGAAAAACAACTTTTTTTTTCTAGGACTGATGCTTTAGGATTTTTATGATATCGTCTTAAAGACGTCATGAGAATTTAAAAAATCTGACTATATTTTTGTGTTCTTCATCTATGAAAACCCCAAAATCCATCTCTAATTTAGACGAACGATTCATTTTGATAAAGTTTCACGTATTGATACCTTAAGTCTATGAAATAAAGCCAGGAAAAATCATCATGAAAAATTTATTCAAACGAATATTCACTAAAAAGTTGAATGATGAGTTTTACTCTTTTAAAAAAATAAAATTTGGTAAGAGTGTTACCTAACTAAACTTGTTTTTCATTCTCAATATGAATTTTTTAACTAACAATTTGGCTTTGAATGCTGTTGAGCCAATGAGACTTGTTAGAAAAAATGGTAACGAAAAACAGAGTTCCTCCAAGAGGAAAGCCATCACTAAAACCAACAAAACAAACTAAACCGCCTGGCTCGGATGAAAGCAACTCAAACGAATCGGATGAAATAACGACATTACCAACAACTGTGTTGCCTATCGAAACAACAGCTGCTCCTGAACCAGAAACTACCGCTGAACAAGTTGAAACAACAGCAGCTCCAGAACCAGAGACCACTCAATAAATTATATTAAACCACTTAAAATTCAGAGGAGTAACGTTTTAATGTTCTACTCCAAATTTTGTGAAACTTAGCCTTATCCTTTAATAAAAAAAATTCGATTTAGCTCAAAATATTCATGGCTTTTATTCCGGTGATGAAAATTGACGATATAGGCATGACAGCGAGAACTAGTGATGACGAATCTGAAATGGAAACAGAATTTTTTTTTCTTATTTTTATTATTTTTGGAACAAAAAATCGTACTAAATCGTTAGGAGCCCAGTCAAATTCAATTTTTTTTATTTTTAATCCCGGAAAAAAAAACTTTAAAAAAAAAAAAACTTTTAAAAAACCGTTCGTTAATTCAGTACACCATCATTTTCTATTGAGAAGCCCATGGGGGAGTTTGCAAGATTTTACGGTAAAGATTACGAATTTTTAGTCAAAATTGTCAAAATCCATCATCCTAGTGAAATTTTACTTTTTTCAACTCATAATATACTAAAGGCAAAACAAAAATAAAAAAAGTAAAACCATCAAAAATTTTGTTTAGTTTCAGAATTTCTATGTATCTTAGGGGTGAGATGAACACTGGATAAGTTATATCAAAAAAAGTAAAAAAAGGGTAAAATTTTCCCTTTTTTCCTTTATTTGCACCCTTCAAATAACTCAAGGGTTATTGAAAATACTTTTAAATTGTAGATTTAATTGGAAAACAAGTCTGATACCGAAAATTTTGTTGTTGATTTCTATCAAAGGGTATTTGAGTCGGTTGTAAATTTCGGATAGAACGATTAACGTTTTGATTCGGATAACTCGAATAATTATTCGTATTCGAAAATTGATTAGGATTATTATAAGAAGTGTTAGTAACCGGAGAAAAATCGTTACGATTCTTTACAGCTTGTATGTTTGATGATAAGATTGAATTGTTGTTGACCCTTGGGTTATTTGACATTTTTTTATCAACTGGTTGATTATGAACTCTTCGATGCTGTGTTCTGTTATGATAATTAATCCTATAATGATTTGAATTATTAAACGGTTTCTTCGATTTTCTTTTTGAGGTCATGTTATTTCGTCTATTCATAACTTTTTTAGGCTGTAATTTTGTTTGATTTTGTTCAGTTTGTTTTGAACTATCATTGACATTAGAATCTTTAGATTGGTTTCCATTCGGATCGAAGTTTCCGGTTCTAACTTTGAGCCTTGTTTATCAAGGTTACCGTTTTGCATTTCCGGTACTTTAGAAATTTTTTTATGAGTAAAAGGATGAATTTTTTTGGTAAATATAGTGAAACACTATTAATCCATTTAAGCATAAAAAAATAACTCTACTTGACGGAAAAAAGATGTGTATAATTTTTTTTAAACAACACATATATGCAGTCATACCTCGATTTTTTTAACCCCAATTAAGTATCATTTATCATAAAATCAAGTGCTTCAAGCTTATTTTACCAAGTCTCGAGGACTTCCATCGTTAAACAAAAAATCTAAAAACAAAATTTGAAAGCCTTCCATCAATAAAAATATTGAATTTTGCTTTAAAATTAAAATAGACCAAAATGGGGTTGAAAAAATTGAATTCTCATACCTTTTTTTTCAACCAACCAATTCTTTTATGATTCGATTTTGTTAAATATTTTGAATTTCTCCTGATCTTTAACAAAAATGAAGTCTGCTTGTATTTGAATTCATCTGTTACAGGTTTACACGATGTAATGCCGTACTAAATAGAAGCTAATTTTTATGTAAGGAATATTCAAATGAATCATTAGACCTGAGAAATGAAAAATCTTCTATTTTTTTCATTTTGAAAGTTTGTGGAAATTTTCTTGAAAAACTAAAAAACAAATTTGTTAAAAAATGAAACGTACATGATTTGTTTTTCTTATAAAAATTCATAATGGCTTTTTAGGATATTGAATATACAAATTTAGAGAGGGAAACTGCAACTTATTGAGGTAGAATGGTATGTAAAATGTTCAAATAAATGTTATTTCGTTTCTTAGAATTCAACTGATTTTAAAGAAAAATCATAACAGCTTAGTTATCAATGACGGCTGGGGATCAGGGAACAAGTTGATAGATTTTTTTTCTTGACCAAATTAAAAGAACTTTTTTCTATGTTTTAACAAAGACGAGGTGAACCTTTGAGTTGGAAAATTAAAGACTTTTTAAGTTCAAAGGTTCACTTTTTATTAACAGGTGAAAAAACCACTTACAAATTTGAATGTGAAATTTTAGAAGGGGAGGGTGTTAGAATGTAAAAATTTCTAAATAGGCCAAGTGAACGGAATTTTTTTTTTCAATTACCCCATGTAATTGAATATTTCAAAAAACACATATTTCAGTAATCGGTAACAAATTATTTTGTTAAATTAGAATTGTACATAAATGGAATAATTAATCGTAAGTTTATTATCTTCTTTTTTAGAAAATTAAAAATGACTTTTTCTTTATTTTGAGATTTACTTAAAAGTCTAACATTTTGTCCATTCAATAAGAATAGACTTTAGTTGCTAAGATACGAAAAAAAAAGAAAACGATATCTCTACAAAATATCTAAAAAAAAAAAATTTTTTTTTGAAATTTATTTTAAAAATGCTTAAAAATCCGTCGAACTCATTACACTCTTCTATAAATTCCAATCATTCTGAACCCAAAACAAACTTTATCCTCAAAAACATTCAAAACGTTACAAAAAAACAAGATACTGAAGACTTAATACAAATAAATTGTATAAACGATGTTAAACCGTGCGATTCATCGGTTGAAATTTACGAAGAAATCGAAACAATTGAAACAAACGATCCGAACTTTTTAGTCCAAGGCGACCAATGTGACACTGATGATCAAGTCAATATTGAAAGTGATACTTATGATAGGTCTAGAATACGCTCTCAATTTTCTAATGTTACAAAACGAGTAGTTCATCCAGAACTAATTGATTCGGGTTATGACACGTCCAAATTGGAGACAGTGACTCTCAAGATACAATCGGACTTGGACCTCAAATTGACCAATGTAATGAAACAAATTGAAATGTTAAAAATGTACGAGAATGAATTAGTACCAAGACTTTTGGATAAACGTAAAGATGTACATGAGGACACGGATCGATTGAGACATCTTGAACTAGTCCAAGAGAATCAATTCAAGCTCATGTCACAATTAATCGAAAAGCTTGAACCAGACTCAAAATTAGCTCGGATCGAAGAACCTAAAGTCAAAACAATCCAGTTTAAAGACACTGTTGAAGTATTTGAACCTAAAAAGAAAATTAAATCGAGGTCAAGATCAAAAAGTAAATCCAGTCGAAAAAGTAGTTGTGAAACATGTGATCGAAGTAAATCACCAAAACGATCACCAAAGAGAAAAGAATTTTTACAAGAATTGATCGAGACTATACCAAAGAGTCCAAACATTAGTTTAATTGAAGTTGAAAAACCGAATTTATTCGATGAATTTTTGACTAAAAAAGATTCGAATTTGACCGAAATTTTGAAACAATCAAACGAGTTATTAAGTGAACTCGAACGGCAAGAAGAAATTAATGCAAAAATAAAAGAAGAATTATCACGTAATGTCAAACCAAGTATGTTCAGTGATATTAAAGAAGTACTCAAAAAAGTCGAAGAATCAAAATCAAAAATTGATAGATTAATGGATGAATTAAACCGTAAGAAGAGTAACAAAATGTTTTATTTAGTGAACAATGGAAATGATGAAAGCGAAGATATGAGGATTAATAAATTAGTTGATGGGTGCATTAATGCTATTCAAAATGATGTTCAGGTAATTATTGTTCAAAAATTTTGCCTACGAATTTTTTATGTAAATTAATTGTCTCTAAGGCTTTTTTATTTAATCAAAATAAAAATTTTAAGTTTTTTTTTTTTTTTTCAGAAAATTGTGACACAAAAAATGATCGACGAAAGTAAACATGTTAAACTCATAGCTGAACGAGATACGAAACGAGTTACTCGTTCGGTATCGACTTCTAATTTGCCGTCTACGACAAACAAAAAACAAATTTCGGATGTTCATAAATATTTGGGAAAAATATACGGAAAAAGTTTACTCGATCAAATTAAAATGGAAGAAATTGAAGAAAAGAAACGAAAAATTCGAGAAGAAGCCGAAAGAAAAAAGAAAAAAATCGAATTGGAAAAATCTCAAAAGTCAAAGCCAGTACCTGAGAGTGGGTTAATGAGACCAGCGTTTGTGTCAAAACCGTTTCAATCATACCCAGAGAATCCGATAAAACGGTCCGGGGTTCATCATACATCTGAAAACATTGGGGTTGTTACAATATTACCAAGAGAAAAGTCACCAAATAAACCATCGGCTATGACACGTCAAACTTTACCCTCGATGAGTATAAACCCGGTTAAGGGTAAAGACATAAAAAGAATCAATGTCAAGCATGTTGAGATAAAAGTCGATGAGACTGAAATTCAAAGTGAAGATGAAGGGACTGGTATTCAACTGACCGGGGGTCAAAGAAACGACCCGATAGAAACACCGTTACCTATCCTTAATGATTTGTGTTCAAACAATCAAAAATTTTACCAAGACCGAAGTTTGAATGAAAACAGAGTCCTTGATTGGTTAGAGCAAGAAATTTTAAAAAATTTTTTGAATCGGTTACAAGTTGACGAAGAGCCGTCATTAATCGAAGATAACGATGATTGGAAGTTGTTGATCGATGTAGGAGACGATATTGACCCGAATCTAATCGAGTGTTTGACTCATGAGGTCCTTAATGAAAAAATATCGGCTATGATTTATCGACAACAAGATCAAGACGAACCGGTACAAATTCAACAACCCATCGTCTCACCTCGAAAATCTTTGGAATTTTTAGAGAGTCATAAAGAAAAACCATTTGTCATGGAAGTATCGACTCCAAAGACCAGTCCACCGACTTCACCAAGACTTTCAAGACCTGTCGAACCACAAGTCAAACCAGTCGAACCTACTCGACATGAACCAGAGTATCAATTTATTAATCTAATCCAAGACGAAGAGACTGAATCGGTTTTAGAAGTCACGTTGGAAGAGAGTGAAAATGATGAATTGTTCGATAATGAATCAAAGTCAGTTTTTATACCACCGACGCCAAGAGAGACTCCACAACCGAGTCCAGAGCCTTTAGAAACACCTTCAATATCCGAAAAAACCCCACTACCACCACCACCACGTCAAAAATCACCACCGCCACCTAAAACTGAACAAAAAATTTTAATCAATTCAAGTGTACAATGCGATCCTGAGCCTAAGATCACGCCACCGCCTTTACCTCCACCAGTAATCATTAAACAAATAATAGAGCGACCCAAAGTCGAAGAAAGTGAATCAGAACTAACCGAGTCGAGTACTTCGTATACAAGCGATTTAAGTACAACTATTGATAGTTCTAAAACAGAAAGTGAAAGTGATAGTTATTTTTCAGACGGTGCTTGGTTAATGAGTAAAAGTGAAGGTGAAATTGTTCGTTATAATCACAGTGATTACGTTAATTTGGACTTAGAAGCAGCTGCTAAGGGTATGATATTAAACCCTCGGGGTAAAAAATCATCAGATCAAAGTGAAGGTGAAATTCAATTAGACAGACTAAACAAAAATAGCATGAACGCTTACGCTGGTATGAAACCAAGAACAGGAGTTAACCAAATACGAATAGAAAAAGAACTTGGCGAAGTAAGACGAAACAGTGATAAAAGTGAAGGTGAAGTCGAAAATCCAGGTCTAGTTAACAAAAAACCCGATGTAAACGAAAGTGTTAAATCAAAACCAAAAGTTAAAAAAAGTAAAAAAGTTGTCAGCTTAAGCGTAAGTCCAGTAAACTCTAAAAATAATATAAAAATAAAACCTTTGGTAAATGAAATAGTCGTAAGAGATTCGAATGATTTTGAACGTAAAATATTCTCGTCGACTCCTGATACATCTTTGTTTTTGTCCAATCAAAATCAAGGTGTAGATAGTTATGATTTTCAAATTGATAATTCATCAATGAATAAATTTATTGGAAAAAACAGAAATAGTATTCAAATTTCAACTGACTTTAATACGACTAAATTTGATGATGATGATGACGATACACTCAATAATACATCTGACTTAGATCAACATTGATTAAATTTTTATTTTTTTTCATTTTTTCGTTTTGTAAATAAATCGTTTTGAAAAGTTCATTTTTTGAGATTTTTTAATAGACAAGGAGGAAAATAGTTAATCAAAAACACGAGATTCGTGAGAATTGATATGAGCTTTACAGTAGGTTATATTTTTCGAATAACAATTAAAAAAAGTTATTTACTTTTTTTTAATTTTTCATTCAACCAAAGTTTGTGGTATTGTTGGTGAATTCCTATATTTTACTTAAATTCACTATGAAAAAAATTTCTAAATGTTTCAAAAAATATCCCAGCATTAACTAGAGATTCTTAGCTTTCAGATGATATATCATAATCAACATTTTACCTTTCAAAAAATATGCTCTATAATGATTTATAATATAATAATATAATAATAAAAATAAAGCTATGATGTGCTGAGCACATGAAACGAGGGTTTAGCCTCATTATAATAGCTTGCTAAAATCAATTTTGTCAATTTTGTTTTTAAAAACATTAATAGTATTTGAGTTTACAATATCTTTATCAAGTCGATTCCAAACATTGACTACTCTGTTGCTGAAAAAGTTGTATCTTTGCTCACAATTCTTTACCAGTTGTCTTTCCATTGCAAAGTCATGACGTCTAGGAATTAAACGAAAAGCACTTTCCGGGTTGTTTTTAAAGACTAAGGGTACATACCAATTTATCTTGTCCAACCCTTTGATGATCTTGAACATTTCAATCAAATATCCTCTTAGTCTTCTTGTTTCTAGATTGGTGAGGTTCAATGCATCTAATCTCTCTTGATAGCTTAATTTTCCAAGCTCCGGAACCAATTTAGTGGCCCTTCTCTGAACTGACTCCAGGATCTTAATGTCTTTTTTCAAATATGGATTCCAAACTTGAACTCCATATTCTAGATGGGGCCTAACAAAAGCTTTGTATAGTTTACTTACTGTGTCTTTGTTCTGGAATTTAATAGATCGTTTTATTGAACCCAAAACGGAATTAGCTCTATTTGCAGCTGTGTTAACTTGATTTGACCATTTCAAATTCTTCGTAATCGTAATTCCTAGATCTCGTTCCATCTCTGTTTTCAAAAGATTTAGTAACACACCTTTGCATATGGCTGTCATCTCTTTTACTGGCTAAACCAACATATTTAAGCAAAATCTGACCACATTTTCAGGATCAAAAAACCCAAAAATCACCTTACTTTTACAAGCTTACCTGTAATTTTTAAGGGCTTAACCACTTATCCAAAATAAAAGAACCACATTTCCTAATAGATCTTTTTATGCTCTATCCGAAAATGACATCAGTTTTGAGGTGTATCTGGAAGATTAGAAGATGTTTTTGGGTGTATTATGACATTTTTTTTGGAACATAAATTTAATACCTAGATGAAATTTCTTTATCCAGTAAAAGGGTGTTTTAGAAAATTTAGGTCACTAGGAATAAAGTTAGCGAAAAAAAAATCAAATATTTACAGTCGAGTCGCTTTAATCCGAACCAGGTTAATCCGAACTTTTAAGAATTTCGGTTAAAATTTGTCTCCCATTCAGGCCTCGATGCATGTAAATTAAGGCGTTTAATCCGAACAATTTTATCCGAACTCAATTTTTACAGTCCCAAGAAGTTCGGATTAACGCGACTGCACTGTATTTAATTTTTGTAATCTGGTGTTGTTTTTATGCATTGTCGATGGGTGTTGTTTGTAAAGAATACCAAGTTTGTTAATTCAAAACAAAAATCTAGAAATAAAAGTTAATTTTTCTCTTTTCAGTTATTTTTTTTCGACTAAATTCCACTTTCGAATTACAGATTTTAATTTAGTGTATATAATGACACCAATCTTTCATAGAACATTAGCTCCTGGTTTAATAGTCTTCCAAGGTTAACTTGTCCATCAGGTATCATATTTAGTCCTAAAAAGGCCAAATATTAGTTAGGTAATCGATTAGTTTTGCATGATTTCTTTCCGAAATAGAATTTTTGAAAAATGAAAATTTAAAATTGTGATCATAAAAAAATTTAGCGGCGGCGTAGTTCAGTGGTTAGATTATCACTTATTGGAGAAAGAGGATCTGGGTTCAAAACCCCCTCAAGAAATAATATTTAAAAAAAGTGTTTTAATAAAAAATATTTAAAATGATTTAGCCATGAACCACGGCATATGCGCATCTTAACCGTAGATGGACGTTTACCATTCGTCACCAAATGGTATTAAAGTCGCCAAATGGTATTAAAATGCAAAAAGTGTTAAAAATAAAAAATTATGTGTAATGATATCAGTTTTGGAGGTCCATAATAGACGACAAAAAAATTAGTTGCTCCAGTCCCCATATCGCCTTATTTGCGGCCAAAATAAAATAAAAAAATTTATTTCGAATGATTGATAACTAAAACCTGCTAAATCAAATAATTTATCGCAATACCGGAATAAAAAAAACTTCGTCGAGCCTAATTATTTTCCGAAACTTTGAAACCTATACGAAGTGTAACCCTACTTAACAGTCAGTCTTCGGTTAGACTTAGATCTATTTCATTTAAGTAATTTCCCAAATTTTGAATGAAATAAAAGGGAGGGGGATCTAACCTAAGTGACTATCAGTCGGACACGGACAGCCGATTGAACTGCCAAAATGTGAACACATGATTTATTTCGATACATGAATTGCCAGATTTTGGGAAAATTTTTACTTGTGATCTGATCATGTGTGTTTTCGACAACAACCATCCAGACCTTAAGTTTTATCTTCAAAACAGACATTTTTTAAAATTTTTCAAAACAATAAAGCAGACAGATATATTTTTTTCATTTCGTATATTCCGCAACTAAATTCCGCTTAAAAAATTTGTGATACCAAAAAGCGGAATTCCGAATTTTAGAAGGTCAAATTGCGGAATTTAATTCTAAAATTCTTGGCGGAATTCCGCCAAAATATTCCGCGATTTAGGGATAACCGTTTTTTCAACAAAAATAATCAAGTTTTCTCAAGTCACTCAGTCGTTGTTTTGTCATTAGCCGTCATTTATACTTTTAAATATATTATAAATCATACTGACACTTTCAGTTCATTATCGGGCTAAAAAACTTTCATTGGCGATTTTATTGAAGATTTTTTTATACAAGCGACTCTATATTCGTTAACTTGACTTCGAGTCGACTAATTTTTATTAAGAATGCTCTCCACAGTAAATCCAACTGAAGCTTCATCTTTGAATTGGGTCGACTCAAACTTAATTTTAAACCAAAATGCAAAGTAAATTATAAATATTGTTGATGACAAGCAGCTGCCTTTCGGACGCCACAGTGTATTTGTTAAACTGACGATAGTCAACTGTTGATTTCGACTTGGAATGTTCGGTCGTTCAAGAAGCTTATGATCCATCTACAGTGTCAGTCTTAACTTTTTAATCTTAGAGTCGGGGTCTGAGCCTGAGACGGATTCTAGTTTACGGGCCTTTACTCAAGAAGAAGAGGCTCTGTGTTAGATTAGCAGTCGCGTAGTTTCCGATTCAGGCTCAGACTTCGACTTCAAACAAAGCTCCGAGATTTGTCTATACGAGTTTGGGTCGTCGACAATAGTTGAAATTACCTCGTTATTTTGCCTGATTTGAATTTTTTGAGCAGTTTAGTGAGTCTGTAATTGACCGCGTTTAACGACTTTTTTTGTTCTTGTAGTTTCTTTTCAAGTGTACAAGCTCAAGGAGATTTTGTGATATCGACAAAAAGACTTTGGATGGCTCAACTAGTTTGAATGTGTTGGTCGTTTTCTGAATGGCACTGGGGATATGCTCGGTCAGATCTAAGTTTTCGGGCCTATGAGGACTTCATTCGATTACTTGGCTGTTTTCCAGAATGTCTCTGAGTTTTTTGCAGTCTATTTTTCTGGCGAACTGATAATCGCTTCTTTTAAAGGTCGATTTGTCTTTGTTTAGAACAAATAGGTTGTTATCCTCGATTAATTTTTGAAGTACTATGCCATGCATTTTCTTTTGTTGTGTTTGCAATACCAGTAAACGTTGGTAAAGTTCAAGTCGCCGACAAGTATGAGGTTTTTTTATACAGCTTAGCTGCTTTTTCAAAGAATTTGGGCTTATGTATATTGAAATAATTGCTAGGCTGTTGTTTTCGTTCAGCCCGATTTCCACGCATACAATCTCATCTTGGTCAATAGTTTCCGGTATATCTGAAAGCTTAATTTCCTTACAACTATCGTAAATATTTGTTTTTTAATGCGGCACTAAAATTTCGTAATCTTGGTTTTTAGTGCGTATAAAATTTGCTTTTTTCCGACCAATTATTTTCTTGAATTATTACTTTTTGATTTAAGAATCGTCACGAACAGAAAAATGTTAGATTAAAATTTTGTTTCTTGGGGAAAATTAATTTTTTTCCAGGCAGTAAAACCAAGTTTTCGGGATTTTAGTGCCGCGTTAAAAAACAAATATTTACGGTAAGTGAACACGTAATGCCTAAGGCCACTCATCCGACTTTTTTAAAAGTGTTTGTCACTTGGTTACGTATTCGTCTGTCTGATCTGACTTTCTGGACAGAAGAAATATTTCTGCACTTGTTTATATTTGTCAATTGAAAAAGAGTTAAAAGCTAGATTGGAGTTGATAACGAATCCTAGATAATCTATACTTAGAACAAAATTCAATTTTTTTCCGCCCAAAAAGAAATCAAAGTTAAAAAGGATAGGGCCAAAGGTTATTAAGAAATAGTAAAAATAAATTTTATTAAAATTTTTTGGATACATTAAATGGGAAAATTCATAAATTATTGGAAACTATAACATAATATAGGATTGTAGCTATTAAAGAGCCTAGCATGGGTGCTACCAATGGTATCCAGAAGAAATAATTTCCACCAGTAAACACTTGAGGTCCCCATCCGGAAATCAAAGTAAACAATCTCGGACCAAAATCTCTTGCTGGATTTATTGCATAACCACAATTGTAACCAAAAGAACATCCGATTACAACCACAACTAGACCAATCAAAACTGCGCATTTTTCTTGTGGAATAGCCATGTGTTTTTTATCCGTAATTGTCAACACCGAAAGTATTAAAACAGCTGTTCCGACCAATTGATCGAAAAAGCATACTAAAAGGCCTATGTCTTTGTTTGGGTATGTTCCAAAGATACCAGCAGTTTCTAATGAAAACTTTGTGTTTTCAAAGCTGCTGATACCATCTTTGTAGACTAGGAATACAACAACAGCACCTAAAAATGCGCCAAATGTTTGAGCTATTGAATACAATATAAACTTCAAGGGAGTCAATTTGTTTGTCAAAAACATGGCTAGTGATACCGCTGGATTCAAGTGAGCTCCTTTAGAAGGCAATCAAAAATATTCAGTCTTTTTTTAACTAAAAAAAAAGTTACCTGATATTTTTCCGACAAGCAAAATTGAAATCATTGCACCGAATCCGAACGCAATATGTACCGATAAAAAATCACCTGTCTTTGGGCTGTGTTTAGTGGTCAATTTAAATTGAGCTAAACCCGAACACCCAAATAAAACAAGAACAAAAGTACCGAATATTTCGGCTATTAGAACTTTTAATAAGGGATTTGTTATTTTTAATCGTTTGATTATTCTCATAAATAAAGTCGTTTCATTATTTCTAGAATAAATAAAAAAAGCATATTACAAAATAAAAATAAAATTTATAAATTTACTCGATGATTTGATCTGGATCTTCACTATTTTTTCTTACTAGATTGTCAAATGAGTGATTTGAATCAACGGAAGAGTTTCTTTGAGTCATATTTTAGAATTAAACCCTATAATTTTAATCTAAAAAATATTTAAATATGCAATGGATTTGCAAAAAAATGAAATATGGAAATTCCAACTCTAAATAATTTGGACTACCTAAAAAACTAAAGACTGTTAAAAAGATAGTCAAGCTTTAGCCCTTTTTTGCGAAGTGACGAAGCTAATAACGAGATTTTGAGTCTTTATTCAACCGCTCAAATTTTATTGGATTCTATTGGAGAAGAATTTATTAAACATAAAAAAGGGTTCTACATACTATAAAAAGCCAGAAAAAATATAGTCAGGTCTGACAATTTTTTAAAAAGAGACAGTATTATATTGATTTACAGTTGGAATTTGAATGACGAATGAAGCTTGTCTCTCTATATTTATTGAATAAGGTTTTTTTAACTCAATATGAAGATCGATCCCGGCAAGGGGAGAACACTTGTTTAGACAGGTAGCGTGGAAGTTTTGCATGGCGCGAACCTTAATTGAATTCATCTCTAATATTATTTTGATCGAAAATGAAACAGTGATTACCCAATGATTACCAGAATTTATCTGATTGGTTAACGTTTTTGACTCTTTTTTTTTTTCGGATAATTTTTAACATTTTTCGGTTCTGACTTTTTTTTTCCTAATAATTTTACGTCTGATTTTTTTTTTGACTTTTTTAGGGTTAACCAAAAGATTAGAATTACCAAAATCTATTTCGTTTTCTTTTTTTTTTAATAACACCGAATCCAAATCTAATTGATAAACATTAGAAAACGTCTATTCAAATATCAATTTAACTTAATAGATAACTTTCACATGACTCTCACGATTCTTATTACTTTCGGTTACAAACAAGACAAGGTTACATTTTAGTTTGTCTTTCCCAATTTTGACGGCCGTGCTTTCAAGTAGTTTGTAAGTCTATGTCAGCTTTGCTAAATGAAAGGCCTATTTTACAACTGAATTAATCAGTTAAGCCTATTTGAAATTCAGACAAGAACATGATCATCATGTCCAACTTTATGATCTCTTAATGATGCTGAGACTAGGCTTGATGTTTCGTTTCTAGCGCCTTTAAAGATGTTATAAGAATTAGCTTTTTTTTAACTGAGGAGTTATCGTAGACTGGAGAACGAATCATATAAAAGGATTCTTTCAAGGGTTAAAGTAGATAACCAGTTTAAGCTTCTTGAATATTAAGTAAAGACAAGATGAAAAAGCCTACTTTTTCGATAATTTTAATTTACTGCACTTCCACCGACTTAATGGCGTCACCGTACTGAAGCGTAGCCGTACCGTACCGAACCGTACCGTACTCAAACCGTACCCATACTGTACCCGTACCCGTACCGTACTCACAGGTATCCTTACTCAGACCCGTATTTTCGAAAAATAGAAAAAAATTTTACTTTTGAAATTTTTTTTATTTAAATGATTTTGTAGGAGAACGTTAGGAATACGATACGGGTCCGGGTACGCTTTGAGTACGGTTTGAGTACGGTACGGGTGCGGCAAGCATTTAATTCGGTGGAAGTGCAGTATTAGAAAAAAGAAAATGTCGAAAATTTCCAAACATATGTAAAAATTAAGTGATTAAGGGTCAAAGGGATTCTATTGTAAGAGGTTGCTATGTCCTATCTTCAGAGATATACATATTTATTTTTCAGCTAATGAAATGAATTTAAAATTTTGGAAAAAAGACAGATAAGGGTAGAGAAAAAATAAACTTTCGTTACTCGCAATATAAAAGGATCCGCCTCGTGTATCTTTAATAATTAAATATTTGTGTGTTTGAAATCACTCTAGTACAACATTCCAACTTATAACAATTTCGAACGTGTATTTAAATCAATTATCCAATCATGATTACTAAAATGTTCAAATAAAGCACAATGACATTTCGGTGGAAAAAAGCTGAGGGATAGGGCTAACATTTTTTATTTTTTAACCCCATGGAAAAATTTGCGTGTTTGGATATTCGGGGTCTTATATTATATACATGATGTCAAAAGTTACAAATTCAGAAAGTGTGGAAGTTTTCATCCGCATGCTTAGGTTTTTATCTTGTGACTTTGTTCGAGTTCATGACAATCATGCGCCACCAAAAGACCCGATGAGAAAATTAGAGGAGAGCTTGTAGAATGATCATTGATCTCCGGTCCTTAACCAAAGACTGAGACTCGAAATGAGTCGTTTAAAAAACCTTGATTCCCGGACTGTGACGAACATAGGCTCAAAAGTGGCGTTTAAAGAATGCATCTAATTCGAGTAATTTTAAAAAATTAAACATCTAGCTATAACCGTTTTTTATTTTAATTTTTTGTAATTAATTGGTGTATTTCTCAATCAAACGTCCGAAATATACTGTTTTAATAGGTCATTATTGATGACTTATTAAGAGTTGGAGGCGTTTCGTTGTTGGACGCCAACTTTATCATTTGTGTCCTATTTAAAATATAAATACCAAAATAAGTGGAATGATCGAAAATTTTAAAAGTGATCTTCAAGAAGTATTAAACAAAATTAAAGATTGACCGGTTGATCTCAATTTAATCATCATTTCAGAGAAAAATTTGAATTATTATTCCAAGATCGGTAATCGCCATTTATGAAAATCACACCAGAAAGAGATTTAAAAGATTAACAGTGTTAAATCCATTAACAGTATCTGAATTCTGAGCTCTGCAAGAAGTATTTGCAGGACTTTCCGTATGGTTTTAAATTGTATGTCTAACTTGATCGCCAATAGTCAAAAAAAAGTTTAAATTTCAAAAAATAAAATGTGCAAGTAAATTGTAAAATGGCTCTTTAGGCCTCATTTACGAATATGGATGGAGTTCAGGTCTGGAACCTGTAACTTAAACATAGTATTAGTTTGCTAGAATCAGTTAAAAGAAGAGTCTCTAAACTCGTCTCTAATTCAAATATTTACAGTACTAACACGATTTTTTGTTTTTACTGAAATTCACGTGAAATTACGTAAAACCCGGAAATTCTTGGTGCCGGTACATTATATCTATGAATTGGAAAAGGTTCAGAGAAGGGCTACAACCATTACTGTCTATCAAGAACAAGAATTACAATACATGTAAAGTGCAACGCACCATAAACCCAAATTCATCGAAATATATATTTTTTTGGACTAAATTCGATGAACACTTATGTTTTAAGGTACGAGCTTTCATTTAAACCTTTAATCGACATATGTGAAAAATCATTGTATATCAGTTGTATATCAAAAGAGAAAAGAAAGAAAATTTAATAATTTTTGGCATTGGCCTATAGAGAAAAAATTGCTCTTTAAGAATATGCATTCTTTTTACAATTTGGGTTGGAAAATGTGGGTTGGAATATATTTACCCCCAAATAAAATATCGAATTTTAGGTTTTTTAGTACGTAGATCACGAATTTGAGGTCAAAAGTCTAAAATTCTGATTACTTATATGTTTTGAAATAAGTGCATATTGAAGTTTTTTTTAAAATGATTTAGTTTACATTATTAAATTTTTTTTCTAAAAATCTGCTCCGATCAGTTTGTTCTAAATTTAATTCTGTACACCCCAGTATATTTGGTTCAACTCCGCACAAATTCGATCCGGTGGAATATCGCGGCTAAGGCGACCATATCTAAAAAACGGTTTTTTAACGTGTATTCATCCAAAAAACGTCATTTTAGCCGGAAAACTTGGGAAAATTCTTTTTCAGCACCCCTGAAAATGTCAAAATGGTCGGATTTTGAAAAAAAAATTTCCTCTTCACTTACCCTTAAATATGACCCCCTACTGCTGGAGCCTCGTGTACCTAGTGTTGATTTTTCACATATGTCGATTATAGGTTTAAATGAAAGCCCGTACCTTAAAACATAAGTATTCATCGAATTTAGTCCAAAAAAATATATATTTCGATGAATTTGGGTTTATGGTGCGTTGCACTTTACTATTTTTAAATTATTGAAAAAGAGCCGATCTTGTTTAAATTTTCAATATATTAAATAGGTTCGAAGTGGTTAACTTCCGTAATGAAATTAATTTGACCATGCTATTTATTTAGAAATGAAATTTATGCTTTAAGAAAACATGATATGGTAAAAGAAAATTTTAGAACGGCAATCGTCTGTTAATAATTTCAAAGCAAGATTGGATGAATGGATTGTAAAACAATAATAATGAAACGTTTACGTTTCTGCCGAAGCTCATTCTATGTGTAACTCTATAAACGGAGTGCATATATAGTGTATTGATAACATGGATAGGTGCTCAAATATCAAAACTTTAAAAAAATTGTCGAAATTATTTTATTGCGTCATTTAACGTTAATTCCTTGTTTTTTTACAAAAAATTACGCAAATTTAAGTAAAAAAAAGTAAACTTTTTTAAAGTTTGTTATGATGCAAAAGTTTGATTTTTTTGGCATTTTTACTTTTTACTAAAATTTACGTAAAATCCGATAGATTAACAATTTTTTCACTTTCGTAATTTGACGTAAATTATAGTAAAAATTCAAAATCGTGCCAGTACTGTAGAATTTTCAAAGGTTGGACAAGATTAATTGAAACAGATAGCCCGTATAGCTGAGTGGTTTGCGAGCTAGTCTTGAAAGCAGAGGGTCGGAAGTTTAATCCCCGCAAGTGGAGAAAATTTTCTAACTATTTCTGTATTACGGGGGGATGTGTTTAATGGAAATGGTAGGTCAGTTGTTATCGTCGGTTGATCAATACTTCATGAAAGTGACATTTCGAATCCCGCTCGGGTCAAATTTAAATTTAAATTCCATTGGTGTAAAATCGAGTAAAACACCGAAGCCTTAGCTCTTAAATAATTTCAATTCACAGGTACAATACTTTGTTTGTGCCACTAACTGTGCTAACATTATTTAATTAAATAAATAACTTATAAATCTCAAATAGAGATCCAAGTGTTGGGAGTAAGTTAAGAAAGGAAATCGCTTATTCGACTACCGTAAATTCTGGTTCAATGTTTTATGTAACTACACCTGAAAACTCGGATTTTAGCGGACTTTTTGATTGGCTAATTTTTTTTCAACCAATCAGAAATTCCGCTAAAACCCGAGGTTCAGGTATAGTTACATGTAACATTGAACGAGAATTTACGGTACTTTAATGAACTCATCAAACAAAATATTACATGAAGGCAACATCCTAGTTTGCGTGGTTTATCCGCATCATAGTTCTTTTTAGCATGTCATATCATAATCACTATTAGTATTTAAGTTCAATTGTGCAAATATTAATGAGGTGTAATAGGAATTTTAAAAGGTAGAATTAATTGAAACAAAAATTAAACTTATGAACTTACCTTAAGGCATTTAGAAGAAAGGACATTTTAAAAGAATTAAAAAATTTTAACTTTAAAATATATTTTTTCACTCATTTAAATAGCTTAATGGTTATTAAAATTCTAAAAATAGATACGAAAATTGTTTTTTTTACAAGTTAAAAAAAAATCCTGTTACCTTTTTAAATTATTACCTGGTCGAGGAGACAATCAAGTGTTTTTATTTACATGGCTCAGCCAGTTACAAAAAAACTTCATCTAGATGAACAGAAGTACTTGAAGAAAATCTTATGAAATGACATATGCTTGAATCCTTAAACAAATTTAGTTATTTTTGTGCTTATTCACTGTTTAACTCTATTTAATTTAAAAATCAGGATCAACAATAAACTCTTAATGTAAATATTCTATTTTTCCTTAGTGATTCTGTCACCGTACCGTCCCAACCCTTTCTTACGTAAAACTATTTAAAATGAATAAGACCTCCATAAGACCATTTCGTCTCAAGTTGTTTTTTTTTATGATTGTATTGTTTTTGTTTTTGTTCATATTCATTTATTTTTATTCGTTTTAAAATCCATTTTGCTGAAAATATGCGGGATCATAAAAAAATGAAACTCTTTGTTATTAAGAATCTTTATCACAAACTTGATTGCTCTTTAGACGATTTAGTTAAAAGTCTTCTTTTTTATTTCACTCGATTTCAAACAGGTAAGCTCTAGAAGTTAGTTTTCTAACACTGGCTTTTAAATACTCGAAAAAAGACAACAGTTTACGGACAGAGTACAGAATAGTTCCCTTAGAGCCTTGAGAAACAATTGGTTTTATTTTTATACTTTTTTACAAAATTATCAAGAGACAGAACAAAAACAAACAAAAAAAAATACAGGCATAGAATAAAAATAATATTTAAGGTTCCGGAAATGCAAGACGTCCACACTATGGCAAAATCAAGTTTTTTTCAATTTTTTAGGGGGGTTTTCAAAATAGGTGACCCTTTTTTTGATATAACTTCAGCACTGTTTTTTGCTCACGCCTATGATTTACACCAATTCTAAAACCAGATAAAATTCTGAACAATTTTTTGGTTTTACTTTTTGTTTTTTAAGGCCGAAGAAGATCAAAAAACGTTAAGATGAGGGATTTTGAAACTTTTGACCAAAAAGTCTTAAGCCTTATGTATGAAAACTATATTTAACATATTTCACTTAACTAAACCTCGATTTCATGAAAGTTACTTTAAAATTTTATTTTAATCAGAAGATGGTCATACGTTGACAGTGTACTACAAAACTTGTCTCTTTATTATCGCATGCTAAATGAACATACTGTTTGGATCTTGATATGTCGATGTGAGTTTCGGATTGAGTAACTCTGAGGATTTTTCTATAATTATTTCGTCTTTCAGAGCAGACTCTTCTTCACGCTGTGATATCGTAGACTTTGATACAATTTGTCACTTAGCTATGTTTAATTAAAATAGATTGGTTGCGCTTAGTAATAATTTATTTAGATTCTATTTTAGTTGTTTTAGCTTAATTCTTAGTTTTTAGTTGAATAAAATATTAGAAGCAAAAGACGCAGTTTCTTTGAAATTCATATCCTAAGGCTGGATATCACACACACCTCGGTCGACGGCTTTCTCCTGCGTAAGTAACCGAACCTACCCTGCGTTTGTAGTGTATACTACAGTAGCTTAAGAGATCTATTACACCTTACAAAAGAAAAATACCGTCTGCGGTATTTTTCTTGATTATTAAAAGTAATTAAGTTGATAAATTAATATTTGAACGTGTTTCAAACTTAAAATTAGAATTCCTAATACAATTATTTTTTTATATCTTTTTTATCAATATCCTATGATGTAGTAGTTGACGGACGACAAAAGTTATTTTTTTGTTTTTATTTTTTTTCTTCAGTTATGATCGATTTAGTTAGGTTTAATAAATCATTCATTTAATAATACCATTATTTATTAAACATACCGCAAACTCAAGTTTTATACTGCGGAATTAAAAAACGAAAATTGATTTTATTCTATTATTCTAAATTAGGGAAAACCTAATTTTCGTTTTTTAACCACGCAGTTGTCTCTTCGAGTTTATGGTAATGTTTTGACAAATTCAAGAAAGTTAAAATAAATCAAAACAAGAATAGCTTCCTTGACTGCTCAATCTTTGAAATAGCCTTGGCCATGCCTTCCCTGACTCTTCAAGCTTTGAAATAGCCCGGGCCATGCCTTCCCTTAAAAATTTTGATTTCAATTTTTTTTAATTTTTTCCAATTTTCTTAGAATAAAAAACCCTCCTCCCCCTACCTTGTGTGTGAGATTTTTTTTCAAACACCCTGGCTAAATGTATCATTTTTACATTAAATAATTTCTAAAAGTATTTGTCGACAATTGTGAATAAAACTGCCCAAAAAATACAAAAGTTAACGGCTCGTTACTCGCATATATAAAGCTCTGCTTCCCTATCTTTTTTGAATGCCTCAAGTACTCAAAGAATTAAATCGACTAATCGACTATATTTAAGAGAATTTAAGGTTAAGCTCTTTTATTTTTATAAAAAGTAGTGATTTTATTGGGTAAAAAATGAATTTAAATTTACGTAAAGTAACGTAACTTTAAAATTTTTATTATAAGCATTCTCATTGGTTACTTAATTTTAGCTAACTTTAATTTTATTAGCGGTGTCTCCTTTAATATATATAGATTAATATATATAGATTACAGTAAACACAGGGAAAAAAATTATTCGTATTTTTTAATTAATTAATTAATTTGTGCGTGTAGAAATTTCACATCTTACTCAACATAAATAACGCCTCTTGTTGCCGTTTCTTTTTAAAAAATACTTGGTTTGCTTAAGCGGCCGTTATAACTTAGAACATTGCTTTAGGTTTATTTTGTGCCATAAACTTTTTTGTTAAACCAATTTTTTTAAATTTTATAGAAATTCGGTAAATTTGTTAAGTCGAATAATTTAATCCGAACCACTTTTAATGAAAACTATTCGGATTACCGAGGGATGACTGTACTGCATAGATTGGCTTCTTCTTCTAGATATGCGATTCTCTACATGCACGTTACTTTTAATATATAATTTAGTTTCTATTCAAGCGTAACGTTTCAAAATGACATGCTTCTTTTAGGGTAGCTTAACTTTAAACCCCCTAGCCCAATAAAAAAATTTTTTGACCCCTTTAATGAATGTTTTCGAGTATTGGGAATAATAGAATCGAGTCGAAAATAAAAAACTAAGATAGTGTTGTAATTTTGCATTGCGCGAACTTTACTTTTTACATAGCCCGGGCGTTGCGTACCCATAGTACGTTATGGAATTGAATAAAAATCGAAATATAGATTTTGATTGTTAGATAATTGTTAGCACTTAAAAAAATATTAGTCTCAATAATTTTTAAACAGCCAAACAATCAACGCAAATTTTAATGTTTTTTTGCGACAATTTTTATTGATAAAAATATGGGGGTACTTAAAAAAGGAATCTCATAAAATATTTAAATGGGAAAATTCATAAATTATTGGAAACTATAACATAATATAGGATTGTAGCTATTAAAGAGCCTAGCATGGGTGCTACCAATGGTATCCAGAAGAAATAATTTCCACCAGTAAACACTTGAGGTCCCCATCCGGAAATCAAAGTAAACAATCTCGGACCAAAATCTCTTGCTGGATTTATTGCATAGCCACAATTGTAACCAAAAGAACATCCGATTACAACCACAACTAGACCAATCAAAACTGCGCATTTTTCTTGTGGAATAGCCATGTGTTTTTTATCCGTAATTGTCAAGACCGAAAGTATTAAAACAGCTGTTCCGACCAATTGATCGAAAAAGCATACTTAAAGGCCTATGTCTTTGTTCGGGTATGTTCCAAAGATACCAGTAGTTTCTAATGAAAATTTATCAATGCCAAAACTGTTGAATCCATCAAAGTAGACCAAAAACACAACCGCAGCACCTAAAAATGCGCCAAATGTTTGCGCTGCAGAAAACAACAAAAGCTTCAAAATAGTCAATCTGTTTGTCAAAAACATGGCTAAGGATACCGCTGGATTCAAATGAGCTCCTTGAAACAAAAAACTTTTAGTCATTTACTTGATCGTTACGAGAGTGTGTTGTAATAAAGTTAGCTGATATTTTTCCAACAAGCAAAATTGAAATCATTGCACCGAATCCGAACGCAATATGTACCGATAAAAAATCACCTGTCTTTGGGCTGTGTTTAGTGGTCAATTTAAATTGAGCTAAACCCGAACACCCAAATAAAACAAGTACAAAAATTCCAAACGTTTCAGCTACAAACGTTTCAGTTTCAGCGTCAAGGACTTTTACTAATAAATTAGTTATTTTTAAACGTCCGCTTATTCTCAAAAATAAAATGTCATAATTTCTAATAAAAAAACAGTATTTCTCAAGCTTAAATTAATGATATCTCAAAATTTACTTGATGATTGATTCTGAAGTTTCATTTTGTCTATTGACTAAATCGTCAGTATATTGATTTGATTCCAATTCAACAGAAAAAGTTCTTTGAGTCATGTTTTTTAAAATTAAGCAATTGAGTTTTAAATTATTTGATCTAAAAAATATTTAAAATCAAAATTTTTAACTTTAGACATAACGAAGATTTACCTGGAGCTAAATTTTGAATTTTCATAAAGTGTGAAGTTCTTTTCCTTCAGCAAAATGTTAGCTTTTACCGTAAACCCTCTCTATTTGTACCCAGAAAATTTGGCCTTTAACATAAAGTTTGTGCAAAATTATTTTTTCACTTTAAGCCGGAAAATACCTCATTCTGACCGGCTGAGCCTTCTCTTTAAAATAAGGCATCAGGATCCTAACTTAATACTTCACCAATCAAAATATTTTAAAAAAATTACTGGATACAAATAGAGGGGGTTTACGGTACCATCAAAAATAAAAAAAACTTGTGCTTAAAATGTAAAGCCTTAGTCATTAACGGCCTTCCGTATCTTATTGAGAACATGGTAGATGTCTATTCCGGAACCTAAGGTGATAATGACTTATTTTTCATTAAAAATAAGTTTAGATAAAGCGAGAATGCTTGTCTATTCTTCTGTTTCACGATCTTGTTCTGTTTCACTGAATTCAACGGAATCTTTACGAATAGGACTCAATTGCGACTGATCGATAATTGAATAAAAAATCAGTTGTTAATTTTTTAAAGCCAGAAAATGATTTATGAATTACGGACCAAAAAGACACATGCCGAAAAAGTTGTTTTTTTTCTAATTTAAAAATTTTAACTTATTGTTGTTCTTATATAAAAAGCTTAATCACTAAGAAGCTATAAATAAATAATAACAAAATTGTTTTTTTTACAATTCTAGAAAAAAAAGAAAGCTTTTTACCTTTTTAAATTATTACCTTGTCTAGAAGACAGTCTCGAATGCTTATTTGCACGACTCTAACAGTTATAATTTTTATTTGGAAGAACAAAGCGACTTGAAGAAAATCATATGAAAAGATATTTGATATTTGAAATCTTTCTTGAATAAGAAAAAGTCAGCTATTTTTGTGCTTATTCGCTGTTTAATTTTTCTTTAATTTAAAAATTAGGATCAACAATAAACTTACCAGTGTGAAGTTTTTTCTCAAATTCTTAGAATCTAAGAAAAGTTAAGAAAAGTTGAGAAATAAAAAAATTAACAGTACATTTTGAGAAAAATAGATAAAGAAAAGTTTCCTTTCTTAAGATTGGAAAGCATAATGGAACATTCCCTTTTACAATATTGTTAAATTTTCATTAATAGTAGAAGGTCTTATAATTCTGAAAAGGTTAAGATGTTTGTTTTGCTACAGAGATGTTCAGAAAAAGAGAATAAGCAACTCAAAGTTCCAGATAACATGGTTTTTTTAATCAAAAAATACGCCAAAGAATGATAATTTTACATTTTTATCTAATAATTCAGATTTAGTATCTTTTTCAAGACTAAGTTGGTATTGAGATAAGGATTAGGGGTTGTGTTTAGGGTGAGGATAGGGCAGCGTAAGTATTTGACTAAGCATAAAATTCAGGGACTCAGGTAATTTTTTTCTCAGAATTATTAACTTTTCTCAACTTTTCTTAGATTCTAAGAATTTGAGAAATTGAGAAACAACTTTACATAGGTAATAAACTGTTGAATATGTAAATATTAACTTTTTTTTTCAACCGTAATCTTTCACTTGTTGTCACCGTACCGTCCCAGCCCATTTTTCAGCTAGGAAAACTTAAAAAAGTTCTTTTTTTTTTTTAACATTATTTTTTCTCACACCCCCAAACCTTCTATTTTTTTTCGAAAAAAGCCATTTCGCTAAAAACATGTGACATCCTTTTTATATGCGTAATTAAACAGCTGACGGGGGCTTGAGCCCCCTGTCCGAAATCTTCGTTGAGTACAAATTCATCTAACAATATTTTATCATATTTTAATTTTACTAATTCTGAGTGGTTTACTATATGTGGCAAATAAGAAATTAGTCTATCACAAACCCCAAAAAAAGTAAGAAACCAAGTTATTTTTTTGATTACTTAATTTTTTGTAAGGTGATTTTTTAGACTTTATTGTAACAGTTGCCACGAATCTGACCAACCAAGAATAAGTGTAAGAAAGTTTCTTTAAATTTTATTTTGAGATTATTGATTCACTTTGTAATTGTATTAATGAAAGATTTGATGGTTCATTTCATAAAGATCCCCATCAAAAATTTTTTTATTGATTACAGCCGATCCTAAGTTAGATGTTTTTTGGCGATATTCTTGAAATCTTTTTTGATTTAATTTCCACAGATAAGTTATTTACTAAGTTAGAATTGTGGTATCATTTCGCATAAGCATAAGGGATTAAGATAAATTGTCTAGTCTAAAAATTTTTTTCTAAAACTACATGTTATGGAAATATTTTCAGTGATTACATTGGAATATTGAATCTTTCGCACCTTTCCGATTAGGAATGCAAATTCTGAATGATTTTCCACATTAAAACGCTTAAAAAACTGGCTAAGGAGCTCGATGGGACAAGAAAGATTAAGTTGCTTTGTTAAGTATTGTGCGATTTTTTGGATTTAATTGTTTCTTAATGTTATTTTTTTTTCAATTAAAACTTAATTTTATGTCAAATTCAAAAATTAATTTTTGAATTTTTTTTTCAACTTGAGCCCCTCTATTCGAAAAAGTCAGGCTACGCCCTCTAGTTAGGTGATCTGCTTAATGGATGGCACCAAAATTCGATTTTAAATATAAATCACTCCTTTTTCTTCTGTCTTCTAGACTAATGAGTCGAAGTATTCTAAGTCTCTCTTCATTATTCAATTAGGACGTTTATACATCAACGACTATATCATACATTTGTTTTTAAAATATTTATTCAAAAATTGGCTAAGAAATAACAATTTGTACTAGAGGCAATTTAAAATAAAAATTATAAATTATTAGAAACTATGACATAATATAAAAATGTTCCTATAACAGAACCCAACATTGGTCCAACAATTGGTATCCAAAAGTAGTAATTTCCAGCAGTAAAAACTTGTGTACCCCAACCAGCTATAGAAGTAAATAATCTTGGACCGAGATCTCTTGCTGGATTAATGGCATAACCACAATTGTAACCAAAACTGCATCCGATTACAACTAGTATTAAAGCAACTAGCACCGCGCCTTTTTCTTGTGAGATGTTCATGTTTTTCTTGTCTGAAATCGACAAAACTGCTAATAAAAGAACAGCTGTTCCGACTATTTGATCAAAAAAGCTTCCCATGACACTCAAACCTGCGTTTGGATATGTTGAAAAAATACCAGCTGTGTCCAAAGAATATTTTTTATCACCAAAACTATTTAAACCATCCAAGTATAATAAATAGACGAATGCAGAACCTAAAAACGCTCCCAAAAATTGAGATACTGAATACAACATAAATTTTAAAAAAGTAAGTCTCTTTGTCAAATACATTGCTATTGATACGGCTGGATTCAACTGAGCTCCTTATCCAGAATTTATCAAAAAAATTATTTCGAATATTTTATTAAAAGTTACCAGATATTTTTCCGACTAGAAGAATTGAAACCATTGTTCCGAAACCAAAAGCTATATTCACTGATAAAAGATTGGTCAATGAAGAATCAGCTTTGGCGTTCAATTTGAATTGTGCTACTCCTGAACAACCAAATAAAATGAGTATAAACGTACCAAAAAATTCCGCTACAAATTCTCTAATCAAACGATTTTTTATTTTAAATCGTCCAACTAGTCTTAAAAACAAGGTATTATTTTTTCTTTAAATAACTTGATTGAGAACAAGAATAAAAGTTTAATTTTAATTGAATTACTCTCGATTTGATGCTGAATTTTCACAAAATTTTCCAACAAGATCTTGATTGAAATTTGCTTCATCTGAAATATTAACTTCCAGCTCAATCGTATTATCACCTTGAGTCATGATAACCAAAGTTATAAATCTAAGACACTGAAAATTTTTCAACACGGAAACTGTTTAAACGCATTAATTTATTTTATTTTTGTGAAAAAGAGAGAAAAAAAATAAATGTATTATTTACAAAAAAAAATTACTTATTTTAAAAAAATTCAAAGAAAAATTCTATGCAATTTTTTTGTAGTTTAATTTTTATTAAAGAACCACATGATTTAAATTTGACTAATTGAGATAAAAATTCAAATAAAAGATTTTTTTTTCCAAAGAATGGCGATTTTGTAGCACTCAAAAACTTTCTATTAGTGATCATAGTTTACTTCATTTTTTGGAGTACTTGGAAAATTTTAACCTTTTAAGTGTATAACACTAGATAATCAAGAAACAATGAAATTTTAGCAATCTTTCAATTATCATCCAGCACGAAAAGTTAAAAAAAGTGTACCGTACATTACCGCACCGCAACCGTACTTGCTTACCCTAGCGTCCTATAAAAGGGTTCCAATCCAAAGAAAAATATTTTCAAATAAGATAGTGAAGCGACGCTTTTTATATGCGAGTAACGAGCCGTTTAACAATAAAACATATTCAAAAAGTAAGTGTGTAGATTAGAATAAGTTTATTATGCCAAAAGCTTAATAGTCCTCTTTTGAGACGCACAAAATTCTTAAACTGTGAAACGTCTAAGTACCGTAAATATTTATTTTTTAACGCTGCTCTAAAAATCAAACACTTAAGAAGAACATGCACCTCTTACCATCGATCCTATCTTATAGTGTTTTTGATTTGGAATTACATGTATTTTCAAGAATTAACAATGCACCATTTGCAAAAAATTGAATTAACACTCAAAAAAATGAATATATTGATCTATATTTCTGAAATTGCTGTATCACCAAAAATATTGAAAATTATTACTTATATTGATATACAGTGATGGAAAAGGTTTTTATAAAAGTCCGCCACCTAACGTCAGCTGACGTCATCTGACAACATTTAAATTTTGTCACTTGACGTCAGATGACGCCACTTGATTGATTAATCAATTTTCGACAATCACTAATCAATCAATTTTTTGGTGATAACTTTTGATTGGTAAAAGATATCCACAATCTGATTGATGATTTAGAAAGCTGACACAAAACTGAACAAGATTGATTGATTGATTAATCAATTTTCGACAATCACTAATCAATCAATTTTTTGGTGATAACTTTTGATTGGTAAAAGATATCCACAATCTGATTGATGATTTAGAAAGCTGAAACAAAACTGAACAAGATTGATTGATTGATTAATCAATTTTCGACAATCACTAATCAATCAATTTTTTGGTGATAACTTTTGATTGGTAAAAGATATCCACAATCTGATTGATGATTTAGAAAGCTGACACAAAACTGAACAAGATTGATTGATTGATTAATCAATTTTCGACAATCACTAATCAATCAATTTTTTGGTGATAACTTTTGATTGGTAAAAGATATCCACACTCTGATTGATGATTTAGAAAGCTGACACAAAACTGAACAAGATTGATTGATTGATTAATCAATTTTCGACAATCACTAATCAATCAATTTTTTGGTGATAACTTTTGATTGGTAAAAGATATCCACAATCTGATTGATGATTTAGAAAGCTGACACAAGACTGAACAAGATTGATTGATTGATTAATCAATTTTCGACAATCACTAATCAATCAATTTTTTGGTGATAACTTTTGATTGGTAAAAGATATCCACAATCTGATTGATGATTTAGAAAGATGACACAAAACTGAACAAGATTGATTGATTGATTAATCAATTTTCGACAATCACTAATCAATCAATTTTTTGGTGATAACTTTTGATTGGTAAAAGATATCCACAATCTGATTGATGATTTAGAAAGCTGACACAAAACTGAACAAGATTGATTGATTGATTAATCAATTTTCGACAATCACTAATCAATCAATTTTTTGGTGTTAACTTTTGATTGGTAAAAGATATCCACAATCTGATTGATGATTTAGAAAGCTGACACAAAACTGAACAAGATTGATTGATTGATTAATCAATTTTCGACAATCACTAATCAATCAATTTTTTGGTGATAACTTTTGATTGGTAAAAGATATCCACAATCTGATTGATGATTTAGAAAGCTGACACAAAACTGAACAAGATTGATTGATTGATTAATCAATTTTCGACAATCACTAATCAATCAATTTTTTGGTGATAACTTTTGATTGGTAAAAGATATCCACAATCTGATTGATGATTTAGAAAGCTGACACAAGACTGAACAAGATTGATTGATTGATTAATCAATTTTCGACAATCACTAATCAATCAATTTTTTGGTGATAACTTTTGATTGGTAAAAGATATCCACAATCTGATTGATGATTTAGAAAGATGACACAAAACTGAACAAGATTGATTGATTGATTAATCAATTTTCGACAATCACTAATCAATCAATTTTTTGGTGATAACTTTTGATTGGTAAAAGATATCCACAATCTGATTGATGATTTAGAAAGCTGACACAAAACTGAACAAGATTGATTGATTGATTAATCAATTTTCGACAATCACTAATCAATCAATTTTTTGGTGTTAACTTTTGATTGGTAAAAGATATCCACAATCTGATTGATGATTTAGAAAGCTGACACAAAACTGAACAGGATTGATTGATTGATTAATCAATTTTCGACAATCACTAATCAATCAATTTTTTGGTGATAACTTTTGATTGGTAAAAGATATCCACAATCTGATTGATGATTTAGAAAGCTGACACAAAACTGAACAAGATTGATTGATTGATTAATCAATTTTCGACAATCACTAATCAATCAATTTTTTGGTGATAACTTTTGATTGGTAAAAGATATCCACAATCTGATTGATGATTTAGAAAGCTGACACAAAACTGAACAAGATTGATTGATTGATTAATCAATTTTCGACAATCACTAATCAATCAATTTTTTGGTGATAACTTTTTATTGGTAAAAGATATCCACAATCTGATTGATGATTTAGAAAGCTGACACAAAACTGAACAAGATTGATTGATTGATTAATCAATATTCGACAATCACTAATCAATCAATTTTTTGGTGATAACTTTTGATTGGTAAAAGATATCCACAATCTGATTGATGATTTAGAAAGCTGACACAAGACTGAACAAGATTGATTGATTGATTAATCAATTTTCGACAATCACTAATCAATCAATTTTTTGGTGATAACTTTTGATTGGTAAAAGATATCCACAATCTGATTGATGATTTAGAAAGCTGACACAAAACTGAACAAGATTGATTGATTGATTAATCAATTTTCGACAATCACTAATCAATCAATTTTTTGGTGATAACTTTTGATTGGTAAAAGATATCCACAATCTGATTGATGATTTAGAAAGCTGAAACAAAACTGAACAAGATTGATTGATTGATTAATCAATTTTCGACAATCACTAATCAATCAATTTTTTGGTGATAACTTTTGATTGGTAAAAGATATCCACAATCTGATTGATGATTTAGAAAGCTGACACAAAACTGAACAAGATTGATTGATTGATTAATCAATTTTCGACAATCACTAATCAATCAATTTTTTGGTGATAACTTTTGATTGGTAAAAGATATCCACAATCTGATTGATGATTTAGAAAGCTGACACAAAACTGAACAAGATTGATTGATTGATTAATCAATTTTCGACAATCACTAATCAATCAATTTTTTGGTGATAACTTTTGATTGGTAAAAGATATCCACAATCTGATTGATGATTTAGAAAGCTGACACAAGACTGAACAAGATTGATTGATTGATTAATCAATTTTCGACAATCACTAATCAATCAATTTTTTGGTGATAACTTTTGATTGGTAAAAGATATCCACAATCTGATTGATGATTTAGAAAGCTGACACAAGACTGAACAAGATTGATTGATTGATTAATCAATATTCGACAATCACTAATCAATCAATTTTTTGGTGATAACTTTTGATTGGTAAAAGATATCCACAATCTGATTGATGATTTAGAAAGCTGACACAAAACTGAACAAGATTGATTGATTGATTAATCAATTTTCGACAATCACTAATCAATCAATTTTTTGGTGATAACTTTTGATTGGTAAAAGATATCCACAATCTGATTGATGATTTAGAAAGCTGACACAAAACTGAACAAGATTGATTGATTGATTAATCAATTTTCGACAATCACTAATCAATCAATTTTTTGGTGATAACTTTTGATTGGTAAAAGATATCCACAATCTGATTGATGATTTAGAAAGCTGACACAAGACTGAACAAGATTGATTGATTGATTAATCAATATTCGACAATCACTAATCAATCAATTTTTTGGTGATAACTTTTGATTGGTAAAAGATATCCACAATCTGATTGATGATTTAGAAAGCTGACACAAAACTGAACAAGATTGATTGATTGATTAATCAATTTTCGACAATCACTAATCAATCAATTTTTTGGTGATAACTTTTGATTGGTAAAAGATATCCACAATCTGATTGATGATTTAGAAAGCTGACACAAAACTGAACAGGATTGATTGATTGATTAATCAATTTTCGACAATCACTAATCAATCAATTTTTTGGTGATAACTTTTGATTGGTAAAAGATATCCACAATCTGATTGATGATTTAGAAAGCTGACACAAGTTATGACCAAGATTGAATGATTGATTAATCGAATATTCGACAATCAATCAATCAATTTAGTTCAGTTTTTGGTCAGCTTTCAGAATAATTAATCCACAAAATGATAACTTTTACCAAAAAAAAGCTGACACAAAAAATGATTGATTGATTGTTTAATCAATTTTCGACAATCAATCAATCAATTTAGTTCAACTTTTTTGGTGATAACTTTCAGAATAATTAATCAGAAAATGCATGATTTACCAAAAAAAAGCTGACACAAAACTGAAATGATTGATTGATTGATTTTTCAATATTCGACAATCACTAATCAATCAATTTTTGGTGATAACTTTTGATTGGTAAAAGATAATCCACAAAATGCATGATTTAGAAAGCTGACACAAAAACTGAACAAGATTGATTGATTGATTAATCAATTTCGACAATCACTAATCAATCAATTTAGTTCAGTTTTTGGTCAGCTTTCAGAATAATTAACTCAGAAAATTGCATAACTTTTACCAATAAAAAGTTATGACCAAAGAATGATTGATGTAGTGTTTTTCGAATTTTGATTGAATCAATCAATCAATATAGCTCAGTTTTTGGCCAGCTTTCAGAATAATCAATCAGAAAATGCATAACTTTTACCAAAACAAAGTTATGACCAAAAAATGATTGATCAGTGTTTTTTCGAATTTTGATTAATCAATCAATGAATTTAGTTCCAGTTTTGGTCAGCTTTCCAGAAATAATTAACCAGAAAATGCATAACCTTTTACCAAAAAAAAGTTATGACCAAAAAATGATTGATTAGTGTTTTTTCGAATTTTTGGATTTAATCAATTAATCAATTTAGGTTCAGTTTTTGGTCAGCTTTCAGAATAATTAATCAGAAAATGCATAACTTTTACCAAATAAAAGTTATGACCAAAAAATGATTGATTAGTGTTTTTTTTTGGTTTTTTTTCGAATTTTGATTAATCACAATCAATCAATTTTAGTTCAGTTTTTTTGGGTCAGCTTTCAGAATAATTAATCAGAAAATGCATAACTTTTTAACCAAAAAAAAAGTTTATGAACCAAAAAATGAATTGATTAGTGTTTTTTCGAATTTTGGATTAATCAATCAATCAATTTAGTTCAGTTTTTGGTCAGCTTTCAGAATAGATTTAATCAGAAAAATGCATAACTTTATTACCATCATATAAAAAAAGTTATGACCAAAAAATGAATTGATTAGTGTTTTTCGAATGTTGATTAATCAATCAATCGAATTTTAAGTTCAGTTTTTGGTCAGCTTTTCAGAATAATTAATCAGAAAATGCATAACTCATTTACCAAAAAAAAGTTATGACCAAAAACATGATTGATTAGTGTTTTTTCGAATTTTTGATTAAATCAATCCCCAATCAATTTAGTTTCAGTTTTTTTGGTCAGCTTTCAGAATAATTAATACAGAAAATGCATAAACTTTTACCAAAAAAAAGTTATTGACCAAAAAATTGATTGATTAGTGTTTTTTCGAATTGTGATTAATCAATCAAATCAAATTTAGTTCAGTTTTTTGTCAGCTTTCAACATAATTAATCAGAAAATGCATAACTTTTACCAAAAAAAAAGTTATGACCAAAAAATGAT